>OZ012741.1:584655470-584897970 GCA_963859935.3 Lathyrus sativus | reverse complement strand
GAAGGGTGGAGAACAAGAGGCATGATCAATCAGAAAGATTGGTTCTTATTCATCAAGATTAATTCGATCAACTTCAAGATTGATTTTTTCCCAACAACCCTGTCTTTCTCGCATCAAAGTATAAATTCTCTTTTAAAAAGAATAAGAAGCTAATTCTAGAAAGTGGACGAATGAATGAATACAAAAGTATACTTTTGAATTTATTTTAGAAATATATTTTCAGACTATTTTTTTTATAAAATAGAAGTGTAGCTCACTTATACATGAATTTTGTGTGTTTGAAGTACGTCCGAAGATACATTTCTAAATTCTAAAGATACCTTTAATTTACACAAATGTGAAAAAGGAATCCTTAGAATGCGTGAAGCAATTCCCAAAAAAAAACTGTTATAACTTGTAACTAAAAATAGCGTATCTAACTCACCTGCTATATGTATGCTATATGTACAGCACAAAATGATGCGTTAAAAAATTACAATTTATGTCCTTAACCTATAATACCAAAATTTTCTTCTTTTTTTTTTTTTTGATACAAGGGAGGGCCTAATCCCAATAAAGAAAATTAAAGAAAGACATCACGGAGAACTGAGGTCCTAATAGCCAACGGAGCTATGACATTCGAGCAAGAGTCATAGACAAAAGTATCATGTTAATGACCTAAACTCATCTTGGCCAAGGAATCTGCACACGAATTAGCTTCCCTATATATGTTAAATTGCAAATCTTCCTCACCGAGCTTCTACCATTACTTAACTGATCTTTCTTCCCTTTTAGGATCTCCACAACAGTTTGTTGTCTGACAGTACCTCCACACAAGTAACACCCATATCAAATGCTGATCTCAAGCCTTCCAAAACTCCCCACATCTTAGCAACTTCCACATTGCACATACCAATTCTTCTAGAAAAAAACCCGGATTCATTCACCGTTGTGGTCTCGGAGCAAACCCCTACAACATGTGTCCTCGTTGTTATTAACCGTGCCATCCACATTTATCACAATCCGTCCTTCTCTTGGCGGAGTCCAATGGACTTGAGTTAAAATTCTGGTGCGCTCGAACAAGGAGCTTATTAACGTCATTATAGTTCTTGGCTTTGTCCCAAATAATTGGAATTAAACTAGGAGGCATAGAATACTCTTCTTCTTGCTTTCTTTTCTTTCTACAAACCACACGGTATGACATGTCGTGGCCCATAAGCTATCCCATTCCAAGGATCCAGTATAACAAAATCTGTTGTTGAGGTTCAGATGTAACCAGTTCTGCAACTCTGACTCGGAGAAGCAGCTCCAATAGGGTTCTTTAATAAGAGACTTCCAAACTGTCATGGCAGGGTGACAATCTCTAAGCACGTGAAGGATGTCCTCTGAAACATTAGGGCAAGCTGCACAGTCAAGGCCACACGGGTTCAAATTATGCAGGTAAGAATTTGTGATCAAACGCCCATGATTCACCATCCATATGAAGACTTTGACTCTTTCAGGGACTTTAAGGTTCCATATTTTCTTGAAATCCCCATTGATATCAGTAAGGGAGATACTCTTGCTTAGGTAACCATAAGCACTCGAGACATTTATGGTACCGTCCTTTGATCCTTTCCAAATGCAACTATCTTCTCCATTTTCATGTCTAGGAGGGTGAATAACTCTTATTTCTACAACCGTGTCAGAATCGAAGAGGCTATCAAGGAGAGTTATACTACATTCTCCATTACTGTCCAGAAGGTCTACCATTCTACTTACCTGATGATTTTTCCAGTCCTGCACCAGGTCCTTGAGTAACTTTCTAGATTGAAGCCAGCAATCATTCCAAACATTAACCTTCAATCCATTGCCCATGTCCTGGATTATAAAATCATCCATGACAGACCAGTTCTTCACAATGTGTTTCCAAAGGATTGAGTCGTGAACTTTGGCACTAACGCTTTACATGTTGTTCTCATTTTTGTCGTATTTCCCTTTGAGAACTTGGCACCAGATATGGTTTTGTCTTTTCTTCAGCTTCCACCCAAGCTTTATCATGCAGGCATTGTTCATGTTAACCATATTTATGAATCCCAAGCCTCACAAACATTTAGGTTGCACTAATTCACTCCATTTAATTGCATGGATATGCTCCTGATCCTATGAATCACCCCATATAAAGTCCCTCTGAATTTTGTGAATCTCCTTGATACAAGCCTTCGGTAAAGCGTAGGTCATCATTGTATAAGTTGGGATTGCTTTAATAACTATCTTGGCCAACGTAACTCTACCTACAAAAGATAAATTTTGAGCTTTTCAACTCGTTAGATTAGATTTGATATTCTCCATGATATGGTTAAAGTCTCGTCTTCTAGGGCTTCTTCCCGTTATCGACACTCCCAAGTACATGCTCAATTCTTTGATCTCCTTATAGCCAAACATCTTAATAAACTCTCTTCTTACCTAAGTAGGAATGTTGCTTGAGAAGAGAATTCTTGTTTTGTCGTTGCTAACCCGTTGCCCAGACATGTTACAGAAGTTGTCAAGAATGTCTTTCACACAGGTCATTTGGTTAACAGTGACTTTCCCAAGAAGTTAAAGGTCGTCGATAAACATGAGATGGGAAATACTTGCCCCTCTCCTACTAGCTCTAATTCCAACCCATTTACTATTTCCTTCAACTTCCAAAATGAGGTGGGATAACTTTTCCATACAAAGTACAAATAGATAGGGGGAATAGGATCCCCTTGTCTAAGGCCTTTAGCTGCTTTGAAATAGCTGGACTCCTTACCATTCCATCTTATATCTCATTGAGACAGGTCAAATAGCCCGCCATCACTACTTGGATCATCTTAGCAGGAAAACTAGCTTCTTCTAACACTCTTTTAACAAACTTCTAGCTAAGGTTATCATAGGTTTTTGCCAAATCGACTTTGACGACAAAGTAACCCGCCTTCCCCTGTTTCCATTCATGTTGTGAACCCTGGGGAAGGAAAACGTTCTCATGAATGCTTCGTCTTGGTATGAATCTAGTCAGATAAGGCCCTACCAACATATCAATGTACTGCTTCAGCCTGTTCACGATAATCTTGCTCAAACATTTGTAGATAGTATTACAAAGTGAGATAGTCCTGAATTGTTGCACTTGAGAAGGATGAGGGACTTTTGGTATAAGACAGATCTTAGTAGAATTCACTTCTTGAATGTGGATGGGATTGTCCACATTTCATAAATGTACCTAAAGACAGTATCTCCAACGTAAGACAAAGATTTTTGGTAGAAGCCTGTTGGGAAACTGTCAGGCCTAAGGGCCTTCCAAGGAGACATTGCGAACATGACAAGCTTGATCTTTTCACTATTCACGCCAGCTCTTAAATTATTACCAAAACTGACATCGAGATTGGGATAAGCAACATTCAACATTTGCCAATCTCCTGCTTCAGTAGTTTTAGTGAACAACTTTTAATAGAAGTTCTTGAAGATCATACTCACCTGAGTTAGGTCCTCTATCTAATTTTCTTCCTCGTCTTTTATCATGTTTTTAATAGAAGTTCTTGAAGATCATACTCACCTGAGTTAGATCCTCTATCCAATTTTCTTCCTCGTCTTTTATCATGTGGATCTTGTTCTGTCTTTTTCTTTACACAGCTTTAATGTGGTAGTATTGAGTGTTTGTGTCTCCCTCCATGAGCCATTTTGCTCTAGACCTTTGAATCCACATAAGTTCTTGATGCATTACTTTAGAAAGTTGTATGTAACCTTTTCTCCATTTTGATAAGGCCTTCATGACCTCTCTCCCCTCATAGACGGCCCTTTGAATACCTCCGATTTTTCTGAGTAAATATCTCTTATGTCTCAACAGATCTTATTGTGAGATTCTTCCAATCCTCTACTTTCTCTTTAAAATGCTTTAGATTGTCCCAAGACATGCTTTTCATCTTTTAATAAAACAAAACTTTATGATAGGGAGCACTCCAGTTAAATTTCAACCGATGATCTCAATATGAAAATTTATATATTAAGAATGGATTTTTTTCAAACAATGTCTAGCTATACCAAAAATGTGAATGTCGTAATTAGATAGTCATGTTTTCAAAGGTAAGGACTATTTCTGTTCAATGTTAATTTTCAAATTTTCAAAAATATTGCAGTAAGATATCATAATAAGATATTTAGACAATGTTGAATCCCCAAGACAAAGGTTATGCTTATGCCAATTTAGTACAGCTCAATTCAAACTAGGCCATACCCCCAAATAAATGACACATGTATCAAAATTACAACCAGCATAATCAAGAATAATTGATAAAGCCTCCTCAAAACTGAACAGAAGTATTATGCAACGTGAGAATTTTAAATGTACAAAAAAAATGATATTTAATTATCTAAAACAGTGATGATACAATGCACTCACTCTACTGTAAAAGCACTTGATGAGACACAAAATTATACTACTCTGACAACATCTCCAAGGCAATCGAAGAAATGAGATATATTAATTTTCTCTTGGCCGGCATAGATAGCTTCTGCTGATCCACCTTGTGCACCTTGTGCTGCCATCTCAATCAACATGTATAGCTTCTTGATGGGCATCTGAGGATAACATTGAGCATACAATTGGAGTTAGAATAAGTACACAAATATAGCAGCAAATGTTCCTAGACAACCACTAGTTTCCAGTAGGAAATATTATGCGCAGAAGCATACCACATTGGCAAAAAGATAAAAATATCAACAAACAGATGACTATCACCTATACTACTAACAATCTGCACATGGACAGTTAAAAATTGAAAGAAATGCTTTTTTTGTAAAGTTTTGGAATTCCAGTGTCTTACAAATAAGGCCAACTATCACAGACAAAATAAACGGAGTAATGATACATACATGATCCAATGCATCTGCGGCAGAATCAATATCTTCATCAGCAAAAACATTCAACTGTTCAAGGACCTGTAATTTTACAAATGAAAAATATGTTAATATTTATTTTAAACTACAGTATTTATAATATAACCAACAGTAACAACTTAGAAAATAAACTCACAAAACAAATTAAATTATTATTTCAAATATGTCAATAGCATGGAAAAAGAACGGATATAAGTTTACCTTCTTCGCATCATTTCTGCTCAATGTAGGAACATTGTAAGTTATCGAGAAGTTATTACAAAAACCAATAGAGTCCAAGAAATCTACTTCACTAGTTGTTCCAATTACCATGAGTTTTTTCCCCTGGAAACATGGTTTGAAATGCACATTATTTACTATAAGGTTTGCATAACATAAACAAAAAAACTACTTGCAATTGATATTTCTATTTTTATTTGGTGATTTTGACAGTCTGGAGATGAACTCACAACAGTAAAACATACTTGCATCAATTGCAGAAAAAATATGCATGCACTAAAACTAAAACTTCAAATGGCAAAAAAATGGTGTTGCATACTAAAAACCTAGTTCTCAGTTAACACAAAAAAAATATATTGAATTCAGTATGTTTTAGGTGGAAAATCTGCCAAAAAAACAATATGATCATAATTGTGATTTGACGATTTGAAAACCAGCTATTACATTTTGGTTAGCCAATTGGAACAATAAAATATAGTAAGATCTAATAGCAGTAGATCTGCACTTCACGTGCCCAACTCTCCCTACTCCCGCAAAGAAACATCATGTTGCCGACAATAGTGTGTTATGAGTGTCATACGGGTGTCGGACACAATTCAAAGACTGTCAAAGCAAAGAAAAATAAAATGGGGACACTTTGACTTTTCCTAGATGTGTTCGGGTGGCATACAAGTGTCAGACACCGAAATACGCCTACTCCTAAAGGTGTCCGTGCTTCATACATATTGAAGTTGATTGGCATGTCATCAAATAAAAAGTAGAGAGTGGCCTAATCAACACCCCATATACCTAGGACCAAGGCAACCTTGCAGATCTTATAAATAAGAGGATGAGCAACAACTTTGAAAGGACTGTTTCCAAGTTAGGAATGATAGATACTCATTGACCAGCTTGAGGGAGTGTTTTGTAAATAGTGTATATTTGTAACTATTAATAATAGTTGTATTTAACCCATTTACCAGGTCCATTCACCAGCTTGAGGAAGAGTGTTGTAGATAGTGTATGTTGTAACTATTAGTAATGGTTGTATTTGACCCATTTAGCAGGTCCATTAGGTTAGAATAGCATTGGTAGTTGTATTTAATTCATGCTTTTGAAATATATTAAGATATGATTTCTACAAAACTCAAAAGACAAGGAAAAACAGAAACCTTTGGGGGAAGTTTCTTGAGCAAAACCAGTAGTGTCTGAGAAATAAGGTTTGAGAAACGAGGACCAATAGGAACATACTCCAATAATCTGGATCAATGTACAGTGAAATAATTAATATTCGAGGAGGAATTACAGATAAAAATGATAAAAGAACAAGAACAAATCATACCTCTCAATGTCATCAAGAACAATGACACTCAAAGGTGACTTGTATGCATCCTCAAAAACCTATTAGAAATCATCAAACCTTAACTTTCATAATAAATTAGCAAGGAAAATGCTAAAATAACACTATTGATGTAATTGTTAAAGTGCTAAAGAGAATTGAAAGTTAAAAGCATATACTTGACTGTTGACTCAATAAAACCTGACTTGCAATGTCAGTAATCTAGTCTACAGAAAATATATATATACATGCAATACTCAATAGGTTAAAAAGAATGGCTCAAAATATTATGACAAACCTTAATAATCTGAGCACATTTAGAGCTCTCGTGTAGACCAATCATTGTTTCAGCTGAAATCTATCCAATTACAGAAGATCAAAGTTAAAAACTTTGGCCATAATTGTAAAGTCAAAAGCAATATAGATTTCTAGTGTGTAATGTTCAAGATAAGGACAGAACTTACTATCTTGACATATGCGAAGTCACTATCGATACCTATAGTAGCTGCAAGTGCGGTCTTACCACTATAACAACAAAGCAGTTTAGAAACATGTCATCACAAAAAGTCATTTAACTGCAAAAATCAACACATACCTGCCACGATAACCTTCCAGAAGACAAGTAACAAGGGGGCTTCCTTTACTCACTTTAACTTGCTCCGCAACTAGCATTGCTCTCTGATAAATGTGCTTATGTCGATCACCACACTCCACCATGCCATGGAGTCTACAAATCAAATTAGACAAAACCTTATAACGCGGCAAATTTTATTATTTCTATAGTACTTTCAGATAGCCACATCATAAACTAAATAACAGCTTTTGAAAATAACTAAAACAATAAGAAGCAGCAGAGCTGCAAAAACATGTGATAAACTATCCATGGGATCCCCGTAAACTACATTTGCAAGAAACTTAAAAATACCTTTCAAGCCATCAAATTTATTTGGTGTTTTGCATTCAAATGATGACAAGAGGTAGCAATAAAACATTCATATAGTTTGAAATTTGTACTCTTTGATGTTTTACTTTATTTTCGTCAGGTTAAAAGGCTGCAGTCTTTTTGCTATAGTAGCGAAGGTATGTATAAAATTGAATAATTAATACTCGCATTTGGCAACTGTTAGCTTCTGTTTAAAGTGCTTGTAACTATTAGCTGTTATTTGTTAAGAGTCTTTTGAAGTAACAGAAGCCAACAGTCGGCAAAATGCTGCAACAGTTTCCTTCACCTGTACAACAGACTTTAACTTTGTGAACTCAATACTAGGTCGAACAAAATATGAAATGCAGAGTTTAGAGATTGCTCTCTGGTTTTTGCTCTCTTTCACTATCTCAATGTTCCTAAAACTTCCCTATATTTTCTTGCTCATACTCTAATGAAGTTTGTGAGAAAAGGAATCTCAAGAGAGTCCAAGTTATTATTCTGAAATCTCAACTTTCTATCATTAAACTTATGAGGTTCTTATACAAAGGTATTTATAAGTTTATAACATGCATTGATGATTCTAAAAGTACAGAGAAGAAACAGAAAATAACTAACACGATTGAACTAACAATCAGTATAAGAGAAAACAGAATGGAAGACTCTAGAAAAGTTTATAACATGCATTCTGAGTCAAACTAGAGAACACATGCATGCTTCGAATATAATCCTATCTGTAATGCACACTTTTTTTGGAATGTTACTTTATTTGTGAAATCTCTTCGACAAAGTACATTTTATGAAAACTTCAGAATAACAATGGGCAAGAATATATAAAATGAAATTGCTTAACCCATATCTAAAAACCGTAAAGCCTTGCGACCCATACCTGCATCGCTCAAGATCATCAGTGGAAGCTCCAAATGCAGGAATAACTTCATGAAGTGCATTCAAAAAGTCCTCCATCGTAACCTTAATGTTTTCCTCCTCAACTGGCTTAGTGAGATCTTCAAGACTCAATTGTCTATTTAAAGCATATGAAACAGCACTTTTCACAACACCTTCAAGTTCTGCACCACTGTAGTTTTTAGTTCGAGCAGCTGCACGAAAAAAAGAAAAGGTAAATCCAGAGTAAACCTTCCATGCTCTTCATAATTCAAAAGCCATGATTCTAATAATTTTACTTTTCCTCTTTTTCAGAAAAATGAAAAATAATATTGACACCTTAAATCATATGTACCGCTTCACAGATTTACATGATTGTTAATAAAGAATTAATATGATCAAATAACTGATTACCAATTTTGAATATTTTTGTTATTGATTCATAGGAGATTTACAAGTAAGTGTAGGTATAACAAACAAAGCAAACACAATCCCATAATATTCGGATCAAATCAAAACAGAATGAGATATCTAAGGAAACTAGGATCCTAACAAATAAATCAAATAATAAATACAAAATATATTAACAAAAAACACGCATAATGTTTTTTTCACTATCTTATTATCATCATATTACTATGTTTTTTAATTATCTGATTATCATCCCCTTACTAGTTGAATCCATTAACCAAAAGTAAGTCCTGGCTACGGAAACACTTAAGTAGCCAATGACAAAAAATACTGTTTCATTCTGGCATTATACGGACACGGTCGGGACACCGTTCTAGCCAAAAGGGACATCTTTTTAAGACGGTACTTATTTATGATACCTTTGCTGCAGTAGATTGTAACTTGTGGAAATTTATATTTGTTTCCGTGCAACTTTCTAATTGGCTGAATTTTTCTTCTTTGATTATGTGAATCATCAAGTGTCACCTCTTTTCGTTCTTTTATAAAAAAAATATTTAAAAAAAACTGATAAATTATTGAATCTAATGTGTGTGTGTCGCACACACACATATATGTGTCAGTATCCTACATTTTGGAAATAATGCTGTCTATGTGTCTGTGTTTCATAAACGTTTCATAGTTTATGAAGCATATTAAGGAATTATCTCGAAGCACAAGACTGAATTTATGTTTTGTAAATATCTTTGCCTCTTGAGATGATGGTTTTCATACTCAAACACATACATACAATCTATCAAGTTCACGCAGAAACATTGAAACACATGCGTTATAAAGCATAGAATCCTAGCAAATGACCACCAAGATGGATCGAAGATGAAGACCATACCGGCGAAGACCGGAGAAGATAAAAACGTGAGTATGCAGAAACACATGAGAATTTTTCAAATTGTCTAATTAAAATACTACAATACTACGTTTTGATGCGAGTCCACGTTAGATGAGATATTACATGAAAAAATGTTTATAACTGAGACATGGCAGATTTTGTAATGGTGAATTAGGATCAATCCATATACATAAGATGGTTATAGAGCTTATCCAAGAAATACGATTAGGTTTATTATTATTTGTGAGTTATGGTGTTTTGTGAAACACACCATAACTGACAAATAGGGAAAGACAGGAAAAGTTAGAAAGAATTATCAATTGGGTTATTAGGAAGGAGAGATCAAGCTCTCTAGTTCTTAGAATGGAGAGACCAGGACTCTCGAAGTTCTTGGAAGGGCATAAATTTGTAACATTTCTATCCCTGTCTCTCAAAACTTTCCTTAATAAACTGGTGAGGTTGCTTCAGTGTTATCAATAGCGGATGGCGGACGATGGTGGAGAGCCAAAATCACAGCATACGGTGCCGTGGCACTGCCATCCTTCACAAATTTGGCCATGGTGGAGAGCCAAAAAAAAAAACGCCACCAGTATACGCCATAGCCAATATTTGACTACACTGGATTGCTTTAATAAATTTTTATCCTCTGTTTTAAGATAATTCAGCAGAGGCACAAAATAGAAGCAAGAATTTAATTCTTAGAGTGTGCCTATGAAGGACACATGGACATGCACGATGGAACTCATGAGATGCCATGATTTCAAGAGGCAGAGAAGGATTGAGGAATTGCTGTAAACAGTTAGAGGCATGACACTGCATAACGAACATCATGGAGAAAATTATTCTAAAAATGGAGATGGCAATGGCATAAGTGAGGATTTCAAATCTAGCCCGAAACAGAAATGGTGGAAATTAACAAAACCAGTATTTGTGAAAGTATGGATGGAGAAAATCATCAAGGGCTGGGAGGATACTTGGGGAATCAAATTGAGGGAGCAATCTCCTTTATTTCACCTTGAGGGCAAGGTGATTCTTTTGGAGGGGAGTACTGTTAGACATTGTATCAGAAGAAATACAAAAATAAGAAAGCAGATTATGTTTGAAAGAAATAGGGAGAGACAACGGAAGAGTTAAGGGGGAAATTATCAATTGGTTATTGGGAGGGGGAGACTAAGCTCTCTAATTCTTGGAAGAGAGCGATCAAGACTCACAAATTTCTTGGAAGTGCATAACCTTGTAATTTTACTATCGTTGTCTCTCAAGACTTTCCTTTATGGTCTGGTGTCTGATTTGCTATAATAAATGTATACCCTTGGTTTTAAGATAATTCTGCAGAGAAAGTATCCTATAAATTATGTTCTTATCCTACTTTATTCAAATATAAATGTCAGGTCTAACACAATTCTTATCCGGTAAACATTATTATTTGACCCGACTATTTCAACAAAAGAAACAAGTGAGATTGTGCTTAATTTATGCTAGACCCAAAAAAATCATTCCCTCACTATTTTATTTAAAATTCAATAACATTTTAAGAAACTATTTTATATAAAGTATAAAAAAAAAAAAATAGTGTCCAAATTCTAGACAAACTAATTGTGATCCTCAATGAAGCAAAGATAGATCAAGAAAGTCACCATCACCATGCTGGAAATAGTGTGTGAGTGACACAAGTAAATGTGTAAAGTAATCGGACACCTGAAATCTGGAATCAGTTAAAAATTAACATGTGAGTGTGACACAAATAGAATGTCGAAGCCTATGTTAGGTGATTCGGAATCAGTTAAAAATTAAATATTGCATAGATTTATAAACCATTTTCAGTGAAAACATCTTTGAACCAGTTTTTAGTTTGCCAAACTCCACCTCAGTTTGCATGTGATGGATGAAACTAACCACACAAAAAAACACATCTTCACAAGTAACTCATGTTATAATACCCCAGGAAGGAAATATTCGGCTAATGCAATTAAAAAACATAACCATCCAAAATTAATTATTACTTTATTGATGATAGCAGATATATTAAGAAGCATAATCATCTAAAAATAATTATTACTTTATTGATGATGGCATATATATTAGGCATCACTAAACACGTACCAAGCTCTTGAAGATTCACATCAGGAGCTAGAAAAGAATTCTCTTTCATCTTGTTAGTATGAATTTGAAGAATTTGCAATCGACCATTTTCATCCGGGAGACTTATCTCTACTTGGACTTCCAACCGCCCTGGTCTTCAAGACATAATAGTAGGTGATAAATGACTAGAAGATATGCGCCCCATAAACATAGGCATGTAGCAACTCTATAAATCAATTACAATTTTCAGAATTAAGCATTGAGAAATAAGCACATGCGTGGTGTTTATAGTTTATATAGGCTCTAAAATGAGAGATAATTGCTTCCCCTTATAACTAACATATGAACTCAAACCAATTATTTTAACAGCTTAAGTTGGGAAGCATTATGGAAATCAGTGTTGTCAATACAGATAGCAGAACCTAGCCGTTTGTTAAAATTCTGCTATGCAGTAGTGCTATAGTGCCGCTATAGCGGCTATTTGACAACATTTTGCACTAAATAGCATATCGCGGAACAATAGCAGTTTGTCCAATTTCCACTACACTAAAGAGGTATAGCACCACTATACCGGCTATTTAGCAAGATTGATGGAAAGGACTATTTTTTTTACAACTAAGTTGCATTACACATAGCTTCCAATCAAATCTTTCATGTCTGTATCAAACACAGACTTAGCATCACCATGCTAGAGAAAAGGCTTTTTAAAGGAAGAACATTACTACTAAATTAGTTCACTTCAATGACCAATTAGCATATATACAGATAAGTTCTACCAGACCTTGGGTTGACTTTATTTAGAACAATCTTAGTACATAAATTGTAACATGTATGATCCAATTTGAGGGGGAGCATTAAAATAATTACATGCGTAAAGAGCACTGTTATCTAATACTGACTCATGATTGGTGCAGATTAGTTTAAATTTAGGAGGTTATTGCTGCTGTAATTATTATAAAATATAAATATATTTGTGTGTAGACTAAGCAGTCACAATTTTTTTCAAACTCTAATAATTTTATGTTGAGAATATCAGAATAGTGTGATGGGTTAGCTGTACTGTATACTCATATCAGCTGCAACTATTGACAGTTAGAAAATTTAGTCACGTGCCTATTTGTTAACTGAGTTTTGTTGTAAAAAATTTTAAACACCGGTAGCTGTCAGGCAGTTGCAGATCTAGTAGATCTGTAACTGCTCCAAAAATATACTCAAATATATGTGATCAAATTCACTAGTCTATTTTGAATTATCACTCTCTGATTTATTTCTTTGCTGTTATTTTCATGCATTTCCTCATCTGCTCAACTTCTAACATTCTATAAGAAAACATTCAGATTGGAAAATTTGACAAAATTATAGCATATCAATGTTAACTGTTCATATATTTATTTTCAGGAAAAGAATATGTTAAGATCTAGAACAGGGGATAGAGGTATAATCATATAGATTACCTTAAGAGTGCTTCATCAAGCATGTCCTTTCTATTTGTCATTCCAATAAGCAAAACATTGTTTAGTGATTCTACACCATCTATCTATACACCAAACAAAATCTCTTAGAATTACTGATAACTACTATAGATGTATATTAAAAAATAACATACAAGATTTAACACATTCACAGACCTTAGTAAGAAGCTGGTTCACAATGCTATCATGAACCCCTGTACCATCTCGAGTTGAGCCTCTGGACTACACAAGACATGAAAAGAAAGATATAGCACAGTTTGGATCAACTTCTGGCAAATAGGAACTTCTCTATATAGATAATATTTATTCTTTACTAGCCAAAATTCTTTTGTAAGCTTTTTATCAGTGGTTAAGAGATCTTCAAATATGCTGGGACGTAGAAGCCCGTTTCAAAATTCAAATTATTCAAGATATTAGTTAAAAGACTCATAATCATTGTAGGATTATTTTGACTTTAATTTCCTTTTCTGTGTACAAAAGATTATCCAAATAGGATACAGGCAGTATTTTCATATTCCTGCATTGAAAATGCGACCATGTTCTGGTACCCGTGTTGGATATTTTGAGAGGCCTCCTTTTCCTTCCCAGATAATTACTCAATAAGTTTCTCACTATATGAGGGACGAGCAAAGTTTTCACCCTCGTTGCATGAGTGCCAAATCAGAGGTAATGAATTGTTGCAAGGCGCGCCTAGGCAAGGGTGGCCTCGAATAAACACAGATGATGGATGGCCTCGAATAAACATGGGTCTATCGAGTGGTAATAATCTGTCAGCTGGCTACAGAGGTGTTACTGGGATGATAAAGGTTGTTGGTGTGGGGGTTTGCTAAGCCTTTTGAATCTATGTGTACTTACATGGAAGAGCTTTGGAGCGCTTATGAGGGTTTAGAATGGCCAAAGAGATAGACCTTCAGCTGTGAAGTTGGATACATATGTTGTTATTAGAAGCTTGCAAGGTGGTTCTTTGGATAGTGTCCAAGGAAGATTAGGAGACTGATGAAGGCTGGCTGGCTGGAGGCTGATTAGAAGGTTTGCATAAATCATATTTATCGAGAGAAAAATATGGTTGTGGATTGTCTTCCCTCTTGAGGGTGCAAGTTTGGAGAAGATTTGGTAAATTCTTTAGCATCCTCCTCCTCAGATTAAGCAGTAGGTGGCTGCTGATGCGTTAGGAGTTTGTACTTGTTTGATTCTTCCACCAGTTAATGCTAATGTTGTGTTACTTATTAACAAACTTACTAGAGCAACATAACAGATAATTGATGTTGAAATAATGTTTGAGAAACCCCATACCTTACAAATAGCATCAATTTCATCAAATATAATAACATGCAAATCACTTTCGTCCCCTGAAAACAGAGAACAAGATAAGTGAATTATCCTAGATTTGAACTTAAAGAACATGCAACGCATATATATTATATCCATCACCTAGGTTCCTCTGATCCTGTTCAGCATCAGCAAAAAGGTCTCTTACATTCTTTTCAGTTTCACCCACAAATTTGCTCAAAACTTCTGGGCCATTTACAATCTAGTACATGTAAGAAAAGGAAAACTAAGATTCATCAACCATCAAAACTATAATAACGAGTCATTAACCTATAGAAAGCAAAGCATGTATTTTTCCCATCCAATTTTAAGTTATTCAAACATGTCAATCATTTAAGGAATCTAAAGCAAATTAGTAATACCAAAAATTATGTTAGTGTAGAAGGCATAAAAGCAAGGTGAGGACTGATAATATGCCAGGAGAAAGTTACACCCACCCAAATAAGACTCATGCAAGGCATAGTTAAAGAAATAGGCAAGTGTTGACTGCAAGTAACAGGACTTACTATTCTTAAATCAAGCCTATATTTATGATGAAAATTAATTTGTGACAACACATGCAAATGATCATGTTATGCCAAATTTTGAGTGAAAATAATAGTAGAGAAGGGATAAAGAACCAAATAGTAAAAACATTCCAGAAAATCATATTCCAAGGCAAATACTCTATGAAAATCAATTAGGAGGGTAAACAGTATTAATTAAATAAAAGATAATACAAATAGTCTATCTCTATTAACCACTGCTGATTACATGTGTAAGTAATATAGATGCACATCTATATCACGCAAGTATAAGGAGTGGTTTCCAAACCTTTGGATCCTTGCCATTCAAAATTTTTCCAATTTGACGTGCCATAAGAGTCTTTCCAGTTCCAGGAGGACCATAAAGCAGCATGCCCTTCACATGCTTGATCCCTAATCTGAAACCTCAAAGCTACCAAGTGAGAACGTGATATATCATAAAACAGTGGATAAAATGAACCGTAGTATCAGATCTATTACTTAGATGTCACATGGGGAGGGAAAACACGAGATGCAAAAGCTCTTCGAAATATATCTGCAAACTCAGCACCCAGGCCACCGATACCCAGAGACTCGAGGTTAAACTCTTTCTGCTTAAAAATGTTGCTAGTAGTACCTTCGCGCTGATTGATAATCTGCAAAGCACAACATAAACCGGTAAAAATATGCCAAGATAGTTACAGTTAGTAGAGTAGAGTTACAAAGTTCTCCTACCTAGTTGGGAAAATACTTGGTTGTTGTTTCTAGAGTAAAGTGAAGAAGTTTACATAACATGACATTATTTTGCATAGCAAAGTGTTAACTATCACCTCAAATGGAATACACGAAACAATGATCAAACTAACTTACTGGACTTCATTACTAAATGATATATAGAAGATATTACCAAAAACTTCTGTATGAATAGTCTAAATCAAGGTTTCAAATCAGTGAAATTAAGCATCAAGGGATAGTTAAGCTGTGTAAGCATTTGTAATGTGTTGAAAAGAACAGTAGAGTAGATGTCAACGAAAATTAGGAAACTAACCTTAATTCCACTATCACGTGGCGCATCAAAAACAAAGAATGTGTCATCTAAAATTATCCCTCTTTCAATAGAGTTAGACTTTCCCTGGCCCTCAACGGTAGCTTCACGGACTGTAAAGCTATAATTATTTCCTTGAAACTCAAATAACACTTTCTGCCCTGCTGTCATTACCTGAATTAAATAAGATCCATATTAACGTTTTACAATTGGATTTAGCATATCAAACAAGAGCGTTTCAGAAGAATAACATGTCTATGTTCAAGTTTGTTACTCAAAAAGTAACCCACACTAGTATTTAGCGAAAGGGCACAACCAGCAATGTGAAAGACCCTACCTGGTTATTAAGTCTTCTCCGAAGTTGCTTGGCTAGTACAATAGCATCAATCTACAAGACAAAGCAGCAACATCAATTTATATCCCAAACTACTCTAATGAACAGCATATTGATGACAAGAAAACGAACTTGTTTCAATCCACATAAAATACCTGTTCATTCCTGTTTCCAACCCTTTTAATGAAGTCCAATTCAACTGTTAGCACGGCCAGGTTGAAGTTTTCAGGTGGAACGAATCTTGAACAACATAGCAAATCAAACAATGAGCAAAATAGGAGGTCAATACTCAATGCTAATCAGCTAAATACATACTAAATCAAACTAACCGGGTCACATCTATGGATTCAGCTGCAGAAACTTTTGCACATCGACGTTGAATGGAATTCAAAGCAATGTGACCACCGCGTATGCTTTCATGAGCTGTATTCTCAAAATTAAGGCCACAAATACAAAAAATCACACAATCGTGTATAAATTATCACCTTCCAGCATTGCAATTTTCCAGGAATAACATTTTCAACAAAAATAAATAAATAAATAGTTCTACGCTAATGAATTGAAGAACGCGATTTACATCAAAAATGAAAGGAAATATAATAAAATGAAGTAAATAATGCGGTGAAGGATATGAGAGAGAGAAAACGAAGACATCGCCGATGGAAGCGAGGTAGAGGTTGCTGTGACCGGGAACGGCGAATTTTGGAAGATCGGAGGCGGAGATGTAGGCGAGGTTAGTTAGGGCGAGTTCTTGGGAAGGTGTATTGGTGACGATCATGGAGATCGAAGCAGCCGAAGATCCAATGAATCGACCCGCCATTGTTTGAATCGGATCTTGCTTTCAGATCACAAGATAATGGAAATGGTGTGCCTGCGCGGGAGAGTATTACCATAAACCGGTAATGCTAAGAATAAAGTGTAAGGATATGATATAATATGATTTAGGAGCATATACTTTTATTGCTATTTGACTCAAGAACAAAACTAACTTAAGAGTTAAGAATTACTCCAAAGAGAAAGGCAACTTAACAATATAATTTTATGGGATGGTATAAATTTATCTTTTATTGTTTGAATAAGTGGAATTGATTTCATCACTTCCATTATTTTAACCATAAAATGACATTTTTATTTTTATTTTATTTTATTTCAAAACAAAAATATTCTTGTTCAATTTTGATTGAGTAACCAAATTAGTAGTAAATACTTTTACTTTTTAACATGAAAATAAATAAAGAAGGAACTTTTGAAATGATTAAATTATTTATTTTTCTCAGTTACAACTTACATGTTTTGTGCGGGAAATGTGATAAATTTTAGTATGGTTTATAATACTTCTGTGCATTTTATTCCTTAGTAGGTATTGATTATTATATTACATTCTATTTTGAAGTAATAAAAATGGCTAAATCCACAAACAAAAAAAGGGCTAAATCTACTTTGATGTGAAAGGTTGAAGCTGTTGAGTGTGACTTTTTTTTCTGTCCCTCTGATAGTTAGTTTATGGCCCGGCACAAAATAATTGTGCATTGCCGACTTAAAATTTTTTTGCACAAATTCAAAATATAGTTTTCTTTTGATATGTACATGCGTCATGCTATCAAATATTAATTTTACTGTTCCGTCTGATACAAAAAATGACACAAATAATGAATTTTTATGATTTATCAGGATTAAGGTTTAATTTAAATAATATGTAGAGTAGAAGTATGGTTTGAAAGTTACGTGTTGTTATATAATATAAAAAGTTTCAGTTCATGGAAATATAACCTTAAATGTATCAAAAACATACTTCCTATAACATATCGTGTTTTTTGAAACGGATTAAACAACCATTTGTAATAAAATTGAATTATTCGGTGTCTTGTGTTATGCTATACGCGGACCCTGAACCTTTTGCAAAGTTGATATGATATGAACAAGACCCGGTTCTCGTGAGCTTATCCCTATGCTCGCGTGTACGAGATCTTTAGAACTATGTTGTATTTTGGAAAGCAACTATTACAAGAAACTGAACAAAGAAAGTAACTATTAACATATTAAAATAATTGATAAAAAAAAACATATCAAAATAATTTGTATATCTCCCGATAAGTTAAGTCAGTAGTTGTATACAGTAAAAGTTAAAAATAAACTCAAAAAATATTATGCCGACATGATTAAGTTACATGATCCAAGAGTATATAATTACTTTCTAAAACCAATTTTTAAGTAGCACTTATTATTAATAAGTGCATTTACAACTGATTATTTTTGCTTAATAAAATTTTTAAAAATTGGATTCTTAAACCTGAATACTAGAGTCTTATTTACAAATAGTAGATTTTCGTATTGGTAAAAGCTAGAAAATGAAAAAAGTGATGAACAAAAATGAAAAAAGTGATATATTGGTTTTGTGGAAGTGGATAAAAATTCTGAAAGAACGTCAGGATGAGTTGAGGGATATTTTTTTATTTTTATTTTAGTCTTACTGATCGTTAGTTTGAATATTATTTATTCATCTTTAAAGTTTGAATTCAAACCACTAAATAATTTGATTAAAAATTGATTTAAATATCTAAACTAATTTTATTTGTTTTGAAATTTTAAACTTTCTTTCAATAAATATCTGGATTGTTTTTATTTTCTTTTGACTCAATTTTTTATTTCTTTTATAAGTAATATATATATATATATATATATATATATATATATATATATATATATATATATATATATATATATATATATATATATATATATATATATATATATATATATATATATATATATATATATATATATATATATATATATATATATATATATATATATAAACTATTTGTTTTGAAATTTTAAATTTATTGAGCTTGTAATTTCTTGTGTCGAAGTAGTGTAGTTCGACAGAAACAATGACTGGTCGAATTAGCCTAATGTGTGTGTTGAAATGTCGAAACAGATTGTTTTACACAAGATTTCAACTTAGGCCTATTTTAGTAATGTTAATTATTTTGGACTTTTATAGTTTTGAGTTTGTCTTAGGGTGCAAGCTAACATAAATCTATAAATAGGGAGTAACCCTTATTTTGTAAACTCAACTCATAACGTTGTATTCACAGAATTTGCAGTTGCAAGTGAATAAGAAGTTTTCACAATTTGTAGGCAGAGAGAAACTCTGCAAAAAATATTCATCTTCTTCTCCAACGTTTTTTTCTTTCTTTCTTTCTCAACCTTTTCCATTGTCATTATGTGATTGATAACAATATTGTCCATCAAAATTAAGTGAAATTCTCGATAAGATGTGCTTGATTTCTAGCATCTGATATTTAGAGTTTCGGTTGCGATTCAAGGAAGCAAAACCGTGATGACGATGAATCGTCCAGACGGTCATTTTCCTGACGAATATTTCAATTCTCAAGAAAGATAATTATGAGAATTTGTGCAAGCAAATTAAGGTAGTTTTCTTTTATGAATATTTTTCGGATCTTGTGAAGGAATGAGTAACACCGCTTGTAGAAAACGTGACGGATCATGAAAAGGCTGCACACAAAGAATTGAAGAAGAAAGATTATAAAGCTCTTTTTATAATCCATCAATGTGTTGATCAAGATAAATTTGAAAAGTTTAGTAATGTAGAACCAGTAAAAGAAGCGTGGGAAATTCTGGAGAAGTCGTTTGGAGGAGCAGTGAAGTGAAAGAGGTGAGGCTACAAACTCACAACAGAACCTATAAATGGCTTCAGACGAAAGAAAGTGAAAGCATAACTGATTTCCTCCACTAGGGTTACTAAATTGGTGAATCAAATCAAGGTATGTGGAAAAGTATTGACATCAAGATCAGTTGTTGCAAATATCTTGAGGTCATTGGCTCTAAAGTTCGACCACGTGATAGTAGCCATAGAAGATTCGAAAGACTTATCAGTATTGACAAAGGAAGAGCTTCAAGGGACGCTTGAGTCTCATGAACAAAGGATGACTAAAAGAGTTGCAGGAAAGTCGAAGAGTGATATGGCTTTGTAGGCGCAGTTAGAAAAAAGAAAAGAAAGGGAAAGGAAGTAAGAATGGCAACAAAGGCAGAGGAGGCTACAACAATTTGACTGGTCAAAATCAGCAGAAAGGAAACTGGTCGAATTAGAGAAAACTCTGGAACCAAGGCAACCTAAGAGGTGGTGTTGCAGGTAGAGAAAGAAGTGGTGGTCAAAAATCTAACAAAAGTCACATTCAGTGTTACAATTGTTAGAAGCATGGTCACTATTTTAGTGAGTGTCAAGAAAAGAAGAAGAATCAAGAAATTGATACAAAGCTGGTGAAACATGAAGAAGAAGAGATGTTGTTGACGGTCATAACAAGGAATGAAGAAAGATTTTAGTGGCAATGGTACTTTGACTCGGGATGCTCATCACACATAACTGGTAGAAAAGATTAGTTTGTCACCGTGAAGCCCTCAATGAAAAATATGGTGAAATTTACAAATGACAATACTCTAGCAGCTAAAGATATTGATGATGTTCTGATTATGAGAAAAGATAGCAAAAGGTCAGTAATTTCCAATGTGTTATACATACCAGACGTGAAGAGGAATTTGGTTAGTATAGGGTAGTTGGTCAAAAAGAACTACAAAGTGTCGGTCAAAGACAAGATGATGAGAGTTCTCGACTCAGGTGGTAGGCTAATATTAAAGGTTCTAATGTCTCAAAATAGAACCTTCAAGAATGGGCTTAATATGATGGAGCATAAGTGTCTTGCAACTGCAGCCAGTAGAGATGAATGGATATAGCATTATCGACTTGGCCATCTCAATTTCAAAGACATCAGAGACTTGAAGAGAAGAAATATGGTTTTAGGATTACCAGAAATCGACATTCCAAATGAAGTATATGAAGAATGTGTTCAAGCAAAACAACACGAGAATAGCTTCAGCGAGGATGCAAGAAGCAGGTCGAAGGCAATTCTTGAAATCATATACTCTGATGTATGTGGTTCTATCCAGGTGGACTTGATTGGAGGTAACAGATACTTTATCACATTTATAGATGATTTCAGTCGAAAATTATGGAGTTACCTGATCAAGAAAGATAAGTGAAGTGCTCGAGGTATTTGTCAAGTTTAAATTTATGGTCAAAAGACAAAGTGGTCGAAAGCTAAAGATTCTAAGGACTGGTGGTGGTTCAGAGTATGTGTTGAAAGATTTCGATGCATTATGTGAGAAAGAAGGGATTGTGCATGAGGTGGTGCCACCCTACACTCCACAACTGAATGGAACTACAAAAAGGAAGAATAGAACCATCATGAATATAGGGAGAAGTTTGTTGAAAGGCAAGCATCTACCCAAAGAATTATGGGAGAAGCCGTGTCGATAGCAACATACATCTTAAATAGATGCCTGACGAAGAAGCTAGAAGGAATCACGTCAGAAGAATGTTGGTCTGGTGTTAAGCCTAACCTAAATCATTTGAAAGTGTATGGATCTATAGCATATAGACATGTGTTAGATCAGTTAAGAAGAAAGCTTGATGACAGGTTGATTTAAATGATCCTGGTAGGATATCATTCGACTGAAGGATACAAGTTATTCAACTCAGTGAACAAGCAAGTAGTGATCAGTAGGGACGTGATCATAGATGAGCTTAAGGAACAAGATTGGACTGAGAATGTCAAAAAGAATTCAATGAGAATTTTATATGAAGAACCAGCTATTAAAGTCAAAAGAGAAGTTTGACAAGAAGAAGCCAGAGGTGAAGCCGGCCCAAGCAGGCCTCAATAAACAAGACACATGTCTGTAAGGTTGCAAGAATGTGTGATTACATCAGATGATGTGGTTGATGAAGAAGGTGAGCTGGTACATTATACTTTCTACGTAGATGTTGAACCATTTAATGCAGTCGAGGCATTGAAAGATTCGAAGTGGGTGAAAGCAATGAATAAGGAGTTAGAGTCCATCAAAGTCAACAACACATGGTCACTTGTCGAATTGCCTCAAGGCAAGAATGAAATGATGTGAAATAAGTTTACAATGTGAAGGTGAATCCTAAAGGTAAAGTAACTTGACACAAGGCAAGACTTGTGGCGAAAGGATTTCTACATAAGGAAGGAATCGACTTCGACGAAGTTTTTGCACCTATTACTAGGATCGAAACAACCAGGTTGGTTGTTAGTCTAGCAAACATGAACAATTGGCACACATGTTAGATGGATGTAAAATGTGCTTTCCTGAATGGCCCCTTTGACGAAGAAGTTTATGTTGCACAACCAGTTGGGTTTATGAAACAAGGCGAAGAAAGAAAGGTGTGCAGGCTGCATAAAGCTCTGTATGGACTTAAGCAAGCTCCAAGAGCTTGGAATAAGAAGATCGACAACTTTCTAAGGGAGAAGAAATTTGTGAAGTGCACGACTGAGTGTGGAGTATATATAAGGAGAAGCAGTAGTAAATTGCTTAAAATATGCCTTTATGTCGATGACATGTTTATAACAGAAAGTCGCAAGAAGGAGATCGAAGATTTTAAACATGACCTAAGTGAGGAGTTTGATATGTTATCCTTGAGAAACCTCTCATATTTCCTTAGCATCAAATTCTACAAAAGTGGCAGAGGTTTAATGATGCACCAAAGAAGATATGGAGGCAAAATACTCAAGAGATTTGAGATGCAAGATTTCAACCCAGCTTCGATTTCAGCTGAGACCAGATTGCAACTGTCGGAAGATTCAGATGAAGACGATGTTGACCCAACCCAATATAGAAGACTTATAGGGTCACTTCAATACCTCTGTCATACAAGGCCTGACTTAGAATACAACATGGGTATGGTAAGTAGATTCATGTAGAAGCCAAAGTTATCATACCTAGCAACGACGAAAAGGATACTGAGGTATCTAAAAGGGACTCTCGACTACGACATTTTGTTTCCTACAGCAGATGAAGGAAAAAATGCAAGATAATGGGATACACTGATTCAAGTTGGTGTAATGATGTTGAGGATATAAAATTCACAGTTGGCTATGTGTTTATATTAGGCGGTGTACTAGTTGCTTGGAGTTCGAGAAAGGAGCCAAATAGTCCTTAGGAGCTCCATGAAATGCATGATTGAGAAGTTATGTTATTGACCTAGTGGAATGCATATGAATGTGAAGCACAAACCAAATAGGGTTAGGTAATTTGAGGAAAAGTTTTGGCGTGCAACATTGTACCAAAGACAGATGAGGTTCAATAGAGACTATCAGACCCATCATACCTCAACCCCAGCACATACTTGAGGGAGTACCTCTTGTCAAGGAAGACTCTCAAGCACACAGAGACTGGATGAGCATGTTTTATTTCATGCAGGACTTTTGTGCCCACATTAGACTACAGGGCGCTATCTCACTCATCAGGTGGACACGTGGGCAGCGACTCAACACTTCAGATACTGCTTTTCAGGAGATCCTCTAGCAACGTTCTATGGATGTTATCAGTATTCGGGGATTTAGGCCCTAATTTTGCTTGGAGGATCGGCCCACCAACAGCCCCACCATACTCCATTTTCTCAGCCTACTCCCTAACATCATCAAATCCCCTTTGGGAGTCCAGAGCAGAGAGACCAGCAAGGCCAAATGTCCCCTGTATATGCTTTTATACACCATGGAGGTGAACTAACAACAGTGATCAGCTTTGATCAACATATGAAGGACAGAGGTAGAGTTGATAAGGATTAGTCTTATTGTGTTTCTTTCTTCATTTTTTGTTTTATTTTGAGTTTAGTTTTGATGTTTTTCTATTTTTATTATTTTAATTTTGATGTATTATCCCAAACTTTGAGTTAAATTTTGTATAAGTTTAGTTTCAGTTAATTTATTTTATGTTTTATGTTATTCAAGTGATGATTGCTAGCATGAATGGTTGACACATATGACCCAGATGAAAAGTTTGAGTGCCTTATACATGTCAATACTGAAGGTGAGAAAATACTTAGAAGGGGGGGTTGAATAAGTATGACAGAAAATAATCAAAGATAAAAACTCAAGTATTTTTATCCTGGTTCGTTGAACTCAACTACTCCAGTCCACCCTTTTCAAGAGTGATTTGCCTTTCTCAACAAGGACTTAATCCACTATTCAAATCAACTGATTACAAATAGCAACACCTAAGAACAACTGTTCTTAGTCTTCTCAAGAGCTACTGATCTAACCTAGATCCTCTTAAGGAAAACTTCCTTTACAAATTAATGTAATACAATGTAAGAGTAAGAAATTGCTTCTAAGAAAGCTATAAACACAACTGTGTTATTTCTCTAAGTTTAGAACAATGTATGAACAGCAAAGAATATGAGAGCTTTTCGCGTGAGAGTGTTCTTGCAATGATTTCGTCTTAATTTTCTGTCACGTGAAGAATGAGCTATGATGTCCTTTATATAGCCACTTAAATATTGGAGAGAATATTTTACCGTTGGAGAAGATATTTCCAATATCAAATAGTACTGTCCTTTGTACAATTGCAGCAGAGAGACGGCGCACAAAATGTGGGTGTAGCAATTGTCTGCTGAGCTGTGATTATACCATATATGGAATGTATCAGAGGAATAATCTTCTTGCAGAGATTTTTGTCTATCCCAATTAAGGAAAGATTTGCTGGCATATTCCAACGGATATATTAAAATAATCTTCTTCAAATAATTCTTCAGATAGTTCAGATCAACAATCAATATCAGAGTCTTCAGTCTTCAGAATCTTCTGGAAACTTCAGAGCCTAAGATGTTCTTCAGATGTTGCTGAATCAGAGTCTGGTGCAGCTGTGTGCTTGAAGCGTAACACGCTCTTAGATCAGAGTCTTCACTCAGATCAGAGTCTTCTCTCATTCAGAGTCTCTTCACTCAGAGTCTTCTCTCATTCAGATTCTTGATAATATATGCAGCGTGTTGTATCTTCAGAATCTTGATAACTAAGCTCTTATACTTCAGATTCTTCTAATCTTCAGATGCTCTTGAGCCATTCAGAATATATTGTTCACATCAAATTTGCTCTTTAAGATTAAAATCTTTTGTGCCTGTAGAAAACAGTTTAGAACAAATTTAGAGAGTATAATTCTTGTATACAAATTATCATTAATGTTATCATCAAAACATAGAGATATTACTAAGACACAATCTGTGCTCTTACAATCTCCCCCTTTTTGATGATGACAAAACATGAGAAATTTGTTCAATAAAAATATGAATTAAAATTACTCCCCCTGAGATTAACAATCTCCCCCTGAAATGAATACTCTAATGGAATTAGATACTTCCCTTTCTGGTTGAGTACATTTCAGATTCAGAGCCTGATTGAGGCCTGGTTAACATCCTGATTGAAGCCTGGTTGACATATGTTTGACTTCTAGAGTCAAAGCTTGATGCCATATTAAAGCTTGATGCCAGATGAACAACTTCAGAGCACCTGGTTGTTTATCTTGCCATTTCCTGTCTTGAGTTATCTTTTAGATCATAGTACTCAAGGTTAGATATCAGAGTCTGGTCTACTCAGATTTAGCTATTTTTGATCAGGTTCTGAAAAGATAGATCTCAGGAAAAACTTCAATGAAATTTGTCAGATTTTTTAATAATATCTGGGACACTTAAATTCAAAGAATGTTAGTAACATGTCTGACTTAGTTCAGATAATTGCTTATAGATTTGAACAATCAGATTCTATTTTGTTTCTCCCCCTTTTTGTCATAATCAAAAAGAATTTTAAAAGACAGTAAAGATGCAGAAGAAACACATATCCAGATAAGCAAAAAGATCATTGTCATAAAGTCAAGAGAACATTCAGATTCAGATAAAAGCATATAAAACATATCAGAAGAAAATCAAAACAAAGCAAAACATGAAAAACTTGTGCAAAACATCAAGTAGGTTTAGCAGATGAGGCTTGTTGAGAAGCAATGAGTTGCAGCAGTGCTGTAATCCTTTCTGAATTTTCATCTTGCTTAGCCATCCAAGTTTTCATTTCTTCATTTGTTTTCTTTTGATCAACCATAAAATCCTTAAGTTCTTTGACATCCTTCTGAAGATCTGTAGATTCTGAAACAGTAGATTCTGAAACAATAGATTCTGGAACAATCTGAGTAACATCAGGTGCAGGAATTTCTGGAGGTGGAGGAGCTTCTAGAAGAAGAATAGGAGGAGTGTTTCTCTTAATCCGTTTTTGATAAGCAGCAAACCTTACTTTTGACAATCTAAGACATTGAGTCCTGATTTTCAAAGCCTCCCTATTCAGTCTGTAAAGATATTTCTTCCAAACAGCGTTAGCAGCCTCTTTGTCCATAGTAGTCATGCAAACATCCATAATGTCAGCAAAGTCTGAGACATTATCCTTATCAAAATCTCTTAACAGAGTATAAACACTTGATCCCAATTCTGCTTCATCAGGGATTCTGGGTTGGGTTGGTTGTGTTTGTGGTGTTTGTTCAGAAGGTTGAGGTTGTGAAGATGGATGTTCAGATGTTTGTGGTTCAGAAGGTTGAGGATTGATTTGTGGTTCAGATGTTGGTTGGTTGATTTGTGGTTCAGATGTTTGTTGGTCAGAATGTTGTGGTTGAGGTATTGAGGGAATTGGTTGGGTTTCTGTTGGTTGTGGAGTGTTTTGGATTTCAAGAGGTTGTGGAGTGAGAGTTTGAGTTGGGGAATTTTGTGGAAAAGGTGGATGTTCAGAAGTTGGAGATTTAAACAGCTGTTTCCAAACACTCTCAGAACGAGGTTGTTTGAGATCATTCAAGCATTCATTAATGTAGCCAGATGATTCATCATCAGATGATGTATCAGAGTGGTTAGATTTTTCAGAAGTTGAAGATAAAATGACAGACTGGTTTAAAGGTGTGACATCTAATATCTCATTAGGATCAATGAGATTTTCAGGTTGGTCAGAGTGTTCAGGGTGAACATCCTCTGGAATGGTATATTCTGGGATAGTGTTTTGTGGTTGTGGTGTTGCTTGTTGAGTTTGTTGTGGAATTTCTGTTTGTATGTTTGTTGGTTGTGGTGTATGAGTCTCAGATGGTCTAGATCTTTTAAATATAAGGGGTGAGTCAGATGGTGTGGGGGTAGCAGAATGATGAACAGGATTAGAATCAGTGTTAAATACCTGTTTCAGAGTATCTCTAATTTCTTCAAAAGTTGCTGCAGGAGGATTTGGTTGAACCTTCTTCAGCTTCTTCCTTTTCTTCTTCTTTTCAGCATCTGAATGCTTCCTTTTCTTCTGATGACCTTCACTATCAGCTTTTCTCTTACGTCTTCTTTCCCTTGTCAAATCAGGAAGAACTTGGCCTTCCTTCTGCACAAGATTGGCAGGAATCTCAACACCATCTCTTATGCAGCGAGCAACATACTCAGCAATAATTTCTCTAGGTTCATCTGAGGTGAATAAAGGAAAATCCTTAACAGGAATCCTTCTTCCCCTAACTTCTTCAGAGTTAGTTTTCCTTGGTTTCTCAGATAAATCATCAACCAGTTTCATCCTTCTCAGAGTTAAACCGTTTATTTCAGAGCCAATGATATAAGTCAGATCTTCTGTCAACCCAGCCTCTTGCAGATGCGCCACAAGTTGGTTTTCTATCAGAATATCTGAAATCAGCCTTCCCATAGGAATCCATGTTCTGACTTTTCCAGATTTATCTCTGGCTGTTTCCCTTGTTTCCTTGACGTGAGACACCAGATGATTAAACAACAGATATGGAAGATCAATCTGAATGTTTTGGTGTAAACAATACATGAAGTAAAGTTGTTCAGCATTAACATAATCAGAAGAGTTTGAAGAGGGTCTGTGAAAGATGGTGTTCATGAAAATCTTAGCCCATATCTTGTAAGTGGGTTTCAAGAACTTAACCTTCTTACAAGGTTCACCAGTAGTACAGATTTCTTGACATACATCTTTCAGATCTTCACGCGCAGAAGACAGAGAGGTTACTCCATCAGTTGCCTTAAAACCTATGAGTTTCCTTATCAGGTTTTCAGTGATAACTATCTTTTTTCCCAGCACAGAGGAGTGAATGAACTTTGGAGTAGCAAATGCATGGATCCAGAACTCCTTCACTAACTTTGGATACACAGGACCCATAAGCCTGTCAAAGTAACCGTCCCAGCCTTGTGCTTTGATTGAAGAAATCAGATCAAACCCATTTTCAGCAAGATCTTCTAAGTCCACGAAACTTTCACACAGTACTTCTAGTGAATCAACAGCAGTTAGGAGAGTGCGTACTGGTTCTATGACAGTGGTAGCATTCTTGGTAGTAACAGCGTTTGAAGTAGATGCCATTGTTGACGATGATGAAGAAGATGAAGGTTTCTGAGTTCTTTTAGGGTTTGCAAAGAGAGAGAACAACAAACAAAAACGCATATATGTTTGAGAATGTGAAAAGTGTGAATGTGTTATAAGAGTGGTTTATATAGACAAATAAAGCAAGCATGGGAAACACAACAGACACACATAGGACACATACGCACGTTTGCATTAAATGAAAAGTAATCATTTTTAATTATGATATGACATTTGGGGGAAAATCAAGACAGATTGAGATTTTCAAAGCAATACCTTAAACGTCATAATCAGTAGGTGTACTCCATCTTTTCAGATTCTGAGTGACACGTGTTTGCTTGCATGTGATTCTATAACTCTTAAGAAATGAAACGTTTTCAACTTTCAGATCCTCTGAGATGGTCAGTTCAGAGTTTCACACAAAAATAATAATCACAGATAAATTAAACAAGCAAGACAGATGAAATACTTCAGAGTGTTAAACACTTAGCATCTGAGAAGTTTACTCTGAGAAATATTACTCTGGACAAAAATCCATACAAATATTTTTCAGAATAAACTTAAACCTATCTTCAGCAAGGGGTTTTGTGAAAATATCTGCCCATTGATGATCTGTATCAACAAAGGCTAAATTTATTACACCCTTCTGAACATAGTCTCTGATGAAATGATGTTTAATCTCTATATGTTTGGCCTTAGAGTGTAAAATTGGATTTTTGGATAAACATATAGCAGAAGTATTATCACAGAAGATAGAAAGATTACTCTCATAGATTTGATAATCTTCTAGTTGACTCTTCATCCAGAGCATCTGAGTGGAACATCCAGCAGCAGCAATATATTCTGCCTCTGTGGTTGATAGTGCAATTGTTGGTTGCTTCTTGCTGTACCACGAGATCAGATGACTTCCAAGAAACTGACAGCTTCCAGAAGTACTTTTGCGCTCAACTCTATCTCCAGCATAGTCAGCATCACAGAATCCAACTAGTGAATATTCGTCAGATCTTCTGTAACACAAACCAACATTAGCAGTACCTTTCAGATACCTTAGAATCCTCTTAACAGCAGTTAAGTGTGATTCTCTAGGATCTGATTGGAATCTAGCACATAAACAAACACTAAACAGAATGTCTGGTCTAGAAGCAGTCAAATAAAGAAGAGATCCTATCATACCTCTGTAGAGTTTCTGATCTACCTTCTTACTTACCTCTTCCTTACCTAGAGTGCTTGTAGGATGCATTGGAGTCTTTGCCATTTTGCTATCCAGCATGTTAAACTTCTTCAGAAGCTCTTTAACATACTTGGTCTGATGTATGTAGGTGCACTCTGGAGTCTGATTTACTTGGATTCCCAGAAAGAATCTCAGTTCTCCCATCATGCTCATCTCAAATTCTGCCTGCATACATTTAGCAAACTCCTTTCCAAGCATAATATTTGTTGATCCAAAAATAATATCATCTACATAAATTTGACAAATCAACAAATCTTTCTTAATGGTTTTACAAAATAGTGTGGTATCCACTTTTCCTCTGATGAAGTTTTTCTTCAGAAGAAAATTACTCAACCTCTCATACCAAGCTCTGGGAGCTTGTTTTAGTCCATAAAGAGATTTTTTCAGTTTGTAAACATGATCTGGAAAATTTTCATTTTCAAAACCAGGAGGTTGGTGGACATACACTTCCTCTTCTATAATTCCATTAAGAAAAGCACTTTTAACATCCATCTGATAAAGAGTGATGTTATGTTGTGCAGCAAATTAAATAAGCAAGCGTATAGACTCTAACCTTGCAACAGGAGCATATGTTTCTGTGTAGTCTATGCCTTCTTGTTGACTGTAGCCTTGAGCAACCAGTCTTGCTTTGTTCCTTTCAACTTCTCCTTTTTCATTAAGTTTATTTCTGAAAACCCATTTTGTTCCAATGACATTGAAACCTTTAGGTCTTGGAACCAGATCCCAGACTTCATTCCTTGTGAATTGATTCAGCTCCTCTTGCATAGCTAAAATCCATTCATTATCTTCCAGAGCCTCATCAACAGATGTTGGTTCTATAATTGACACTAAGCCACAGAAGGAAGATTCAGAAGTTCTGAGAAATGCTCTTGTCCTTATTGGATCATCTTTCTTTCCAATTATCACATCCTCTGGATGAGAAGCTTTCATTCTGGAAGAAGATCCTCTGACTGTTGGTCTTTCAGAAATATGCAGATTGTCAAGTTGGGAAGTTAGAGGCGTAGCATCTGGGTTTGCTTCAGAGTCTTTGTCTTCAGCCTTGTCTGCCTCTGAGCCTTCAGAGTCTGTGAGAATAACTTCTCTATCTGCATAACTTTCAACTTGCTTTGGCTTTTCAGAGCCAAGCTTATCATCAAATCTAACATGAATAGATTCTTCCACAATCTGTGTTTCAGTATTGAATACTCTGTAGCCTTTAGAGCGTTCAGAATAACCAAGCATGAAACACTTCTGTGCTTTGGAATCAAACTTGTTCAGATGATCTTTAGTGTTAAGCATATAACAAATACATCCAAATGGATGAAAATAAGCAATGTTGGGCTTTCTGTTTCTCCATAATTCATAGGGAGTCTTTTCCAGAAGAGGTCTTACAGACACTCTGTTCTGAATATAACATGCTGTATTTATTGCTTCTGCCCAAAAGTATTTTGCCAGATTTGTCTCGTTGATCATGGTTCTGGCCATTTCTTGCAATGTTCTATTTTTCCTCTCTACAACTCCATTTTGTTGTGGAGTTCTAGGACAGGAGAAATCATGTGCAATTCCTTTTTCAGAAAAATATTTTTCAAAAAATTTGTTTTCAAATTCACCACCATGATCACTTCTGACTTTAATAATTTTGCATTCTTTTTCAGTCTGGACTTGATTGCAGAAGTCAATGAACACAGAATGAGACTCATCCTTGTGTTTTAGAAACTTTACCCATGTCCATCTGCTGTAGTCATCTACAATGACTAACCCATACTTCTTGCCTCTGATGGATGCAGTTTTCACTGGTCCAAACAGATCAATGTGAAGTAATTCCAATGGTCTAGAAGTGGAAACAACATTTTTTGGTTTAAAATGAGATTTTGAAAATTTACCCTTTTGACATGCGCCACACAGAGCATCTGAATTGAACTTCAGATTAGGGAGTCCTCTGACCAGATTGAGTTTATTAATCTGAGATATACGTCTCATATTAATATGTCCCAATCTTCTATGCCAGACCCATTGCTCATCATTCACAGATAAAAGGCATTTTACATTTTGAACTTTAAGTTCTGAAAGGTTAATTTTGTAAATGTTGTTTTTCCTCTTTCCACTGAATAGGATTGAACCATTCTTTTGACATACAACTTTGCAACATTTTTGATTAAAGATGATATCATAACCATTGTCACTTAATTGACTTATGGACAATAGATTATGTTTCAATCCTTCAACTAACAGAACATTAGAAATAGAGGGTAGGTTACCATTACCTATTGTACCAGAGCCAATGATCTTGCCCTTCTGGTTCCCTCCAAATTTCACGTCCCCTCCAGATCTAAGTTCCAGGCTTTGGAACATAGACCTTTCGCCCGTCATATGTCGTGAGCATCCAGAGTCCAGGTACCATGATTGGTGTCTGGATTTTGCTGCTAAGAACATCTGCAACAGGTATAATTTTACTTTTAGGTACCCAGATCTTCTTGGGTCCTTTGGGGTTAGATGTTCTGTGGTTTTGCCTAAACTTCTGTTTTTCAACATAGTGTTTATTCTGGCTAGCCCTTGGCTTAAACACATAAGTACTCTTTTCAGAGCTTGTATGTTTAATATCATTCAGATGACCAAACTTAAAATGAGAATACAGAGGAGTCTTCTTGATGAAGAGTTTATCAACAGATTTTGGATTGCTTCCAGAGGAAGATTCACATCCAATGCCTCTTCTGTTGTTCCCACTAACACCATAGATCATAGAAGCCATTTTGCTTCTGTCTATGCTTTTAGTGAGGAATCTTTTAAAACTGGAGTCATATTTTTCTAAAATATTTTCACTTGACTCTGTTTCAGTATCAGATTCTTGTTGAGTTGTTTCTAAATTATTTTTGAGTTTTAAATTTATTTCTTTCTGCTCAACAAGTTCTGTTCTCAGAAGATCAATCTCAGATTCAAGATTGCTTTTCAGCTTCTTGTATTTGAGTTTAATCTTGCTGTAGCTTTCCAACATGTCAGATAAACTTTCAACAAGTTCAGCTCTGGAGAGTTCAGAAAATACCTCTTCAGAGTCAGAGTCTGATTCTGAATCAGATTCAGATGATGACGTTCCTTCATCTTGATCATTTGTGTTGGCCATCAGCGCAACATTTGCACATTCTTCCTCAGATTCAGAAGATGATTCAGATTCATCTGAGTCATCCCATGTAGCCATCAGAACCTTTTTCTTTTTATCAAACTTCCTTTTGGGTTTTTCCTTTTGAAGTTTGGGACATTCACTCTTGTAGTGTCCAGGTTCTTTACATTCAAAGCAAGTGACCTCTTTCTTGCCAGATCTTCTGTGTCCAGAAGATTCTCTCTTTTGATCAGATCTTCTGAAGTTGTTGAACTTCTTCCCTTTGTGCTTCCAGAGTTTGTTGATCCTTCTGGACAGCATGGATAGTTCATCTTCTTCTTCAGAAGAAGATTCCTCAGAGCTTTCTTCATTTACCTGCAAAGCTTTAACAGATTTGTTAGATTTAAAAGCTAAGGATTTACCTTTATCTTTCTTCTGGGGTTCATCTTCCTCCAGCTCAATCTCATGACTTCTCAAAGAACTGATGAGTTCTTCTAATGAGATTTTGTTCAGATCCTTGGCCAGCTTCAATGCAGTCACCATAGGTCTCCATCTGGTAGGAAGACTTCTGATGATCTTCTTGACATGATCAGATGTTGAGTAGCCCTTGTCCAGAACTTTCAACCCAGCTGTTAGAATCTGAAATCTGGAAAACATAGTCTCAATGTTCTCAGATTCTTCCATCTTGAACGCTTCATACTTCTGTATCAGCGCCAGAGCCTTTGTTTCTTTCACCTGAGAGTTTCCCTCATGAGTCATTTTGAGAGACTCAAACATATCATGAGCAGTGTCTCTGTTGGTAATCTTCTCATACTCTGTATGAGAGATTGCATTGAGAAGTATGGTTCTGGCTTTGTGATGATTCTTGAATTCTTTCTTCTGCTCCTCAGTCATTGATTTTCTATCAATCTTTTTGCCATCCTTAGTAGGATGTTCATATCCATCAATGACTAAATCCCAGAGATCAGCATCATACCCCAAGAAAAAACTTTCAAGTCTATCTTTCCAATAGTCAAATTTTTCTCCATCAAACATTGGAGGTTTGGTGCTGATTCTGTCTCCTTCATATTTGTTGCTTGATGTAGGAATATCACCCATATTAGCAACCAAATAAATAACAGAGTATTCTTCTCACTGGATCTTTATCTGTCACGGTTAAGTGAATGCACACTCAGAACCGGAGCTCTGATGCCAACTGAAGGTGAGAAAATACTTAGAAGGGGGGGTTGAATAAGTATGACAGAAAATAATCAAAGATAAAAACTCAAGTATTTTTATCCTGGTTCGTTGAACTCAACTACTCCAGTCCACCCTTTTCAAGAGTGATTTGCCTTTCTCAACAAGGACTTAATCCACTATTCAAATCAACTGATTACAAATAGCAACACCTAAGAACAACTGTTCTTAGTCTTCTCAAGAGCTACTGATCTAACCTAGATCCTCTTAAGGAAAACTTCCTTTACAAATTAATGTAATACAATGTAAGAGTAAGAAATTGCTTCTAAGAAAGCTATAAACACAACTGTGTTATTTCTCTAAGTTTAGAACAATGTATGAACAGCAAAGAATATGAGAGCTTTTCGCGTGAGAGTGTTCTTGCAATGATTTCGTCTTAATTTTCTGTCACGTGAAGAATGAGCTATGATGTCCTTTATATAGCCACTTAAATATTGGAGAGAATATTTTACCGTTGGAGAAGATATTTCCAATATCAAATAGTACTGTCCTTTGTACAATTGCAGCAGAGAGACGGCGCACAAAATGTGGGTGTAGCAATTGTCTGCTGAGCTGTGATTATACCATATATGGAATGTATCAGAGGAATAATCTTCTTGCAGAGATTTTTGTCTATCCCAATTAAGGAAAGATTTGCTGGCATATTCCAACGGATATATTAAAATAATCTTCTTCAAATAATTCTTCAGATAGTTCAGATCAACAATCAATATCAGAGTCTTCAGTCTTCAGAATCTTCTGGAAACTTCAGAGCCTAAGATGTTCTTCAGATGTTGCTGAATCAGAGTCTGGTGCAGCTGTGTGCTTGAAGCGTAACATGCTCTTAGATCAGAGTCTTCACTCAGATCAGAGTCTTCTCTCATTCAGAGTCTCTTCACTCAGAGTCTTCTCTCATTCAGATTCTTGATAATATATGCAGCGTGTTGTATCTTCAGAATCTTGATAACTAAGCTCTTATACTTCAGATTCTTCTAATCTTCAGATGCTCTTGAGCCATTCAGAATATATTGTTCACATCAAATTTGCTCTTTAAGATTAAAATCTTTTGTGCCTGTAGAAAACAGTTTAGAACAAATTTAGAGAGTATAATTCTTGTATACAAATTATCATTAATGTTATCATCAAAACATAGAGATATTACTAAGACACAATCTGTGCTCTTACAAATACCCATCAACATTAATGTCTCTGAAATGATTTGATGTGGTTTTCTAGAGTTCTACTAAAAGGGGTGCAGGATTATTGTAACTGAGTGTGACGCGGCATCACACAAGAGGTACTTTGAGTAATGTTAGCTATTACCAACATGGCAAGGACAAAAAAATCCAAACACAATATTCATCATACTAGAAAATATTTAGGTATGTTTTATCATCTAGAACTTGCGTATGCTCTTTTCTGATATTCATTGCATGATTACAGATGTAACACCCTTTTCTACCCCACAAATATAATGGCAAAATTAATCATATTTATCAGAGTAAAATATTGAACAAAATAAAATCATCTCAAAAGGGCGCACATTTCTCAGTAATTCAAATATATTCAATGCTCCGTAAACAACAAGTTTTCCCCAAAATTACTCAAAAGGCAGCGGAACTCAAAAAGGTAATAATCCAAAGTTTTCCTTGCGCCGCAAGGAAATCAACATAACAAAAACTCAATAAAATATAGTTTGACTCAAAATACCCCAACCCGATGTTACACTACCAAAGCAACACCATCTAAGTCAACCACAATGGCCAACGACCCAAAATCTTCAAAAAGTCCTCGACAGCATCCACAGCTAAACCTGGTCATCTACGTGTTACTCACGTGGAGGAAACATTCAAATAGGCAGAGTGAGTAAAACGACTCATAATAGTCAATATAGGAATAAATATATAAAATGGAGTCATTTTCATATTCAACATCATCATAATCATCAAGGAACATCAAAGGCCACAACATTATAAATTACACCAGATTGTCACATAAAGGCAAATGCAACAAGACACAGGCATGTGGTACCAATCAACAAAATTCGATGGACACTGGACCATCAATCCTCCATAGATCCACAACAGTAGGATCGATTCTACATGAGAACCGGAGCACAACAAAATACCTCACATCCGCACAATGGGACTGAAGCCACAAAAATCAAGGTCTTGAACCGAAGTCCGGATGCATGTGAATGCATGATGTACACGTCAATATCATACTCATAATAACCTCATTAGTTGCATCATAATTCATCAAAGTCATCATAATAATCGTGTCATCATAAATTCATCAAAACTCATGAAATCACCATCATAAATCATCATAATTACTCATAGGAATCATCATACAATCATGTATTAATCACATAGGAATCACAGTCATACTTGATCCGCGGTCGCTCGCGGATCAAAAACGAGTAATTTTATAAAAATGCAGTACAGCGACAGTGACTCGGAATATCGTTCTCACAAGAATTCTTGTAGTGATTAACCAATTACAGTAATGAAATAAAAAGGGGGTTTTTGGTTCGATTAGGGAAGAGTAATTAACAAGAGTAATTTTCGAAATAAGTTGTTATGAAGAAAATTGATTATGAAATAAGTCAATCTACCGATTCGGTTCCTACTATCATTGATTATTATAATATTGATCTTCTAAGTGTCATTCCTATCTGGATGCAAACTCAATGGCAAGCGCAAAAATGTTTGTAAGATTTATGATCCTAATGTCCGAATTAAGCAAACGGGATAAAACTTCATGAATTAAGCAAACATGATTGTTCAGACACACAAACGAATTAAGCAAACGTAAACGTGTCTATGCCTAGGACCATACAATCAACCAAATTAAATCAATAATATCATGCAATCGAATTAAGCATACAAGAACATAAAATTATTGAACGGAATTAACAAATAGTAATAATATTATAATAATCTCAAGTGTTGGAACCTGAATTACGGTAGACCGACTCAGAGGGATTAGTTCTCCATAGGATTCGTAAAAGCTTCAAGGTTTTTTTCTCGTGAATAGTAGGTAATGTGAACAGTAACACGATTTCTCTTTAAAAAGGAAAATAATGGATCAAAACCCAACTGGGTCAAAAATATAACCCAGGCCCAAAACATCAAAACTAAAATAAAATTCTAATGCTGTAACTTGAAACGGAAATCTGGAATTTTGAGCTCCGAATCTGACTTCGACTCCAACACGAAAGTTGTAGCTCTCTCTCTTAGCTTTCCGGCGATATTTAGAACGCCTCAATCGGATTCCCGGAACTCCAGTTATGATCGTTTCCGTGCAGACTGCTAAAGCTGAAAAATAGTTGCGAAAATTAAATTAAATCAAAAATAAAATAAAATAAGAAAACATGATAAAATATAATAATAAGCAAAATAACATAAAGAAATGCCTAAGTAAAAATGTAGGAGAATGTGCATAAATATGCACTGATCAAATTCCCCCGGACTTGAACTTTTGCACTCCGAGCAAAATTAAATTCAAATAAAACAAAGAAAACTCATTCCAGGCTACAAGACTTCTTCGGTTAAGTTTGCCTCGATAGGTACTAATCTTCAACACTAAGGATATCGTAGGAACACTAATCCACAATTGCGCAGTCATAACCCTCCTGAATATACAAATCAATTCGAATAATGTTATTATGCTAAAGCCTAACTTATTCTTCCTCCTTTTTGCTCTTTTCCATTCAGGCGCAATCACATTAAGCCCGTTATCTCCACACACTCATAGCAAGGCGACCGGTTAGTGACTCTGATCTCTCTTTTATTTTTTTATTTTGGGGTTCTGGTACTTACGTGGCATAACCTCTTATTGACTCAATTGTAGTTGTGGGGGATCGGACCGTAATCCGCCCTACCAAGTTCAGCACCAGAAACCGCTGAACCAACTAACTATCTTTCTTTTCTTTTCTGTGTTTCTTTTTTTTTCTTTCAACTTTTTCCCTTTTTTTTTCTTTTTGATCACTCACTTATATTCATCGGCTTCCCTGCGTAGAGTGTGCATGAGATGGTGCTGACTGCTGAAATAAACTACTCAAGAGCTGTCAGAGAATGAAAATTCAAGGCTAAAACATAGAGAGTATTCAAATTAATTTCCACATGCAGGAGACTTACGGTGTTCAGACGATACCGATCTTGCGAATTTTTTTCCCAAGTCTCCGCAAACTACTCTCAAATCAGTCTATAAACCTAGAACTTTTTATTTTTTTATTTTTATTTTTATTTTTATTATAACTGAAAACAAAACAAAACAAAACATAAAGAAAAACAAATGTAAATGTTTCCCTCCCCCAGACTTAAAACGAGCATTGCCCTCAATGAAAGGACATAATGATAAAAGTAGAGAGAAGGAAAGAACAACTCCCTGATTAAGTTGCAGTGTAATTAGGCGCTTCTAGAGAAAGCTCCTCTATACCGACATCTTCAGGCACCGAACCTCCATAGAATAACTTCAGACGCTGCCCGTTGACCTTGAAGACTTTGTCAGTACCTGTACTTTTAATTTCTACTGCACCATGAGGGAAAACATTAGTAACAACGAAGGGGCCAATCCATTTGGATCGAAGTTTCCCAGCCATAAGCTTAAGGCGGGAATTAAACAATAAAACCTGTTGGCCCACAGAAAACTCTTTCCTAGAAATCATTTTATCATGGAAGTGCTTAGTTTTTTCTTTATAAATCCTAGAGCTTTCATAAGCCTCTAATCTAAGCTCTTCCAACTGTTGTAATTGTAGTTTCCTTTCAATACCTGCTTGTTGCATCTCCAAATTACAACTTTTCACCGCCCAATAGGCACGATGTTCTACCTCAACAGGAAGATGGCATGCCTTACCAAAAACAAGTCGATAAGGAGACATCCCAATGGGTGTCTTGAAAGCTGTTCTTTGAGCCCAAAGTGCGTCTTCTAGACGACGGCTCCAATCCTTCCTGTTTGGTTGCACCATTTTTTCTAAGACCTGTTTGATCTCCCTGTTTGAGATCTCAGCTTGCCCATTAGTTTGTGGGTGATATGCAGTAGAGACCCTATGCACAAATCCATACTTTCGGAGCAAAGCTTCCATGGTGCGGTTACAGAAATGAGTGCCTTGGTCACTGATGATGGCTCGTGGTATTCCAAACCTGCAAAAAATATTAGACCGGACAAAATCTGCAACAACTCTAGAATCATTAGTCCTAGTGGGGATAGCTTCTACCCACTTTGAAACATAATCAACAGCAAGCAGAATATAAAGGAAACCAAACGATACAGGAAAGGGACCCATGAAGTCAATTCCCCATACATCAAATACCTCACAGAAAAGCATAGGTTGTTGAGGCATTTCACTCTTGCGAGTGATGCTTGTTCCTGCTATCTGGCACTCTTTACAAGTGCGGTAAGTCTCATAAGCATCTTTAAAAATAGTTGGCCAATAGAAACCTGAATCAAGAATTTTTCGTGCGGTTCTTTGAGGGCCAAAGTGTCCTCCGACTTGAGATGCATGAGAAAATTTTAAAATGGATTCAATCTCATAGTCGGGAACACATCTTCTAATTACCTAATCACTACCAAACTTCCACAGATATGGATCATCCCAAACATAATATTTGGCATCGCTTTTGAGTTTATGAATCTGTGATCTGGATGCACCTGTAGGAAAAACACCAGCAACAAGATAATTAACAATATCAGCAAACCAAGGTGTAATACCATGTAAAACTAAAAGCTGCTCATCAGGAAAGTCATCCTGAATGGGAAAAAGATCTTCATCTCTCTCTATCCTGCTCAAATGGTCAGCCACTAAGTTCTCAACTCCACTTTTGTCTTTAATCTCTACATTAAACTCTTGGAGCAACAACATCCACCGAATCAATCTCGGTTTTGCATCCGGCTTCTTCAACAGGTACTTTAAAGCTGCATGGTCAGTAAAAACAACAACCTTGGAACCTAGCAAATAAGATCTGAATTTATCAAGAGCAAAAACAATAGCTAGAAGTTCCTTTTCAGTGGTGGTGTAATTGGACTGTGCAGAATCTAAAGTCCTAGAAGCATAATAAATAACATGGGCAGCCCTGTCAACTCTTTGTGCAAGGACAGCCCCAACAGCATAATTCGAAGCGTCACACATAAGCTCAAAAGGGAGGGTCCAGTCAGGGGGCTGAATTATGGGAGCGGAGGTCAATGCTTTCTTCAAGAAGTCAAACGCCTGTTTGCATTTGTCATCGAAGTGGAAAGTGACGTCATTCTTTAACAAGTTTGACAGTGGAAGAGCTATCTTACTGAAATCTTTGATGAAACGCCTGTAAAAACCTGCATGACCAAGAAAAGAACGAATCTCGCGAATGCAAGACGGGTAAGGTAGTGTAGAAATTACATCAATCTTAGCAGGGTCTACAGAAATTCCTTTTTCAGAAATTATGTGACCAAGAACAATTCCCTGCTCAACCATAAAATGACATTTTTCATAATTTAAAACAAGGTTAGTTTCTATGCATCTTTGTAAAATCAAGCTTAAACTGCTCAAGCATGCATCAAAAGAAGAACCATAAACAGTAAAGTCGTCCATAAAGACTTCCATGCAATTTTCAATAAAATCAGAAAAAATACTAAGCATACAACGCTGGAAGGTTCCAGGAGCATTGCAAAGACCAAAAGGCATCCGCCTATAAGCAAAAGTACCGAAGGGACAAGTAAAAGTTGTCTTCTCTTGGTCTTCCGGTGCAATATGAATCTGAAAGTAACCTGAAAAACCATCAAGAAAACAATAATGTGATTTACCAGCTAGCCGTTCAAGCATTTGGTCAATGAACGGTAAAGGAAAATGATCCTTTCTAGTAGCCTGGTTTAGTCTCCTATAATCGATACAAACTCTCCAGCTATTTTGCACTCTAGTGGGAACAAGTTCATTCTTTTTATTTTTTACAACCGTAAGTCCAGATTTCTTAGGTACAACTTGCACTGGGCTCACCCACTTACTGTCAGAGATAGGATAAATGATACCTGCTTGCAAGAGTTTGGTTACCTCTTTCTTTACAACATCGAGAATCAAAGGATTAAGCCTCCTTTGGGGCTGCCTTACGGTTTTCGCACCATCCTCAAGTAGGATCCTGTGCATACACATGGAAGGACTAATTCCTGGAAGGTCAGCTAGTGTCCACCCAATTGCCTTCTTGTGCTTCTTCAGAACCTGCAAAAGTTTGTTTTCTTGCTCGAAGTCAAGGTTAGAAGCAATAATAACAGGGAGTTTTTCGTTACTCTCCAAATAGGCATATTTCAGGTTCTTAGGGAGCTCTTTTAGCTCTAAGGACGGGGGCTGCTCGGTAGATGGGATGGTCGGGGCAGCAGGAACATCAAGAGCATCAGCTGTAAAAATAGCTTCGTTGGTTATAGCTTCACCTGTAGGAAATATATCAGCCTGCAGGGCAGCATCAATCTCAGCGCACACAACACAAAGGTTAGTGTCAGTACAATCAGAACATGAATAAACATCATCAAAATCAGAAAGAGACGGAAAATCGAGTGAAAATAATTCAGAACAAGTGTCCTCAACCAGCTCAGATATCAGTCCAATATGAAAAACGGAATGTTCCTCCAATGGATGTTTCATGGCATCAAAAATGTTGAATTTTGCGACGATGTCACCAAACTCCATGGACATGCTCCCATCATCAACATCAATTTTCGTTTTTGCCGTTTTCATGAACGGTCTTCCTAAAATGATGGGAGCTTTGCTGGACTTTGTTTCTCCTTCCATATCAAGAATGTAAAAATCTGCAGGAAAAATCAAATCGTTAACTTGAACAAGGACATCTTCGATTATGCCGGCAGGGCGAGTGTTGCTCCTGTTCGCCAACTGAATGATTAAACCTGTAGGCTGCAAAGGACCAAGACAAAGGTTATTATAAACAGAAGTAGGCATAACATTAATGCTCGCTCCTAAATCAAACATGCAATCATCGAATTTACTATTCCCGATGGTACAAGGAATAGCAAAAGTTCCCGGGTCTTTGCACTTTTGTGGCAGGACCGGAGTAGTGAGGAGGGCTGAAACTTCGCCTGTAAATTTTTCAGATGAAGGCTCGGGCTGAATAAAGGAAGAAATATTTCTTCCTAAATTGACTCTCTCACTTCCCTTCATTCTCCTCTTGTTGGTGCACAAATCCTTCAGAAACTTAGCATACTTAGGAACCTGCTTAATCACATCAAGTAACGGAATGTTTATCGCAACTTTTCGAAAAACATCTAATATCTCTCTTTCTTTATTTTCATCCTCAATTCTCTTATTTTTCAGAACTCTATGTGGGAAGGGGACTGGTGGTACATACTCTTTTTCTTTAATTTTTTCAGTTTCGACCACAACAGCAGAAGGAGAAGGAGGTTCAACAGACGGTTCAGAAGTAGGAAGTTCAGAAGTTACCTCAATGATTTTTTTATTTTTTTCCGGGGCTGGTTCTGTAACTTTTCCGGATCTTAAAACGATGGCACTCACATTGGCATTAGGACCATTTGGATTGACAATTGTTTGGGCTGGAAGTTGGTTCGAACCTTGGGCTTGCATGTTATTCATTTGAGTAGCAAGCTGTCCCATCTGCGTGTTCAAGTTCTGGATGCTAGCATCGGTTCTTTGTTGGAACTCAAGGTTGTTGACGGCCATTTGCTTAACTAGTTCCTCTAAGGAAGGTCCGGAAGGTGCAGGGGAAGCCGCCTGAGGTGGATTATTTTGTTGGCTGGTATGTGGGTTTCCATATCGAAGGTTGGGATGGTTCCTCCAATTCGGGTGATACTTATTTGTGGACAGGTCGGGAATGTTGTATCGGTTCTGGTTTTGACCTTGATTGTAGAGGGCTGCAGCATAAGCTGGGGGTAATTCAGTAGGCTTATCATCTTGCAAAATAGGGCATGTATCAGTAGGATGATCAGAAGAGGTACAAATACCACATAACCTTGGCGGTGTTTGAAGTTGTTGGGTTGCTTGAGCCTTACCTACGACTATCATCTGCTGCACTAAATCTTTCAGCTCATTCATTCTATTTTCGAAAGCCTTGTCGGAGTGAGAAACATGGGAGGATACATGAATTTCGTTCACACCCTTTATTTGGACAGAATTATTTCTTGTTGAAAACTGTTGGGAATTTAGTGACATATTTTCAATTAAGGCCTTGGCAGCGGCTGGAGTTTTATCAACAAGTGCTCCACCGCTAGCAGCATCAAGAATGTTCCTATCCATCGGTAACAACCCCTCATAAAAGTACTGAATGAGTAGTTGCTCGGTGATCTGGTGTTGAGGACAGTTGGATACCAAATGCTTGAATCTCTCCCAATACTCTGCAAGTGACTCATTACCCTGTCTAATACCACAAATCTCTTTTCTTATCGAGGCAGCTCTGGAGGCAGGAAAGTATCTCTCAAGGAACACTTTTTTCAGAGCATTCCAGTTTGCAATTGAATTTGGCTCGAGGGAATATATCCAATCCTTTGCTGCACCCTGCAATGAAAAAGGAAAAGCTCGAAGTTTGATATGATCTTCAGTGATCCCTTCAGGCTTCAGTGGCGTAGAACACACCACTTGGAATTCTTTCAGATGTTTGTGAGGATCTTCACCTGCAAGACCACTAAACTTGGGCAACAAATGGATTAAACCCGATTTTAACTCAAAAGGCACAGCATCAGCAGCATACTCAATACACAAACCATTGTAATTCACATCAGGTGCAGCTAACTGCCTTAATGTTCTATCATCAGCCATGTGTGGTGAACTAGCCTGGACTGTTCTACGTCGTGTGTGCAAAGTTCTCTCTACTTCAGGATCAAAAGCAACAATATCAGAACAAGATGACCTAGTTGCCAGGACTAATGCACAGCAATGCAGGGACAATACTCAAAATGCCAACAATGTCCCTAAAAGTCAAAAAAACAAACACAAAGAAGCAAATCGATCAAAATAAATCCAGAAAAATTAACTAACACCAGAATTGGTCTAATGGCTTAAAAATATAATTATGAGAATTTTTTCGATTTTTTCCGACTCTATGAAAACAGTAAAAAATTCATTAAAAATAGAAAAAAGGATTTTTTGGCGATTCTGAGGGTGGATTCCAGGAATACTTGGACTAATGACCGGACGATTTTTTTGCTTCTCGTAGGCAAAACAGTTTTACGATCGGACACAATTTTTTCCAAAACAGATTTTTTTACGATTTGGACTATAAGACGCGAATTGGACGAAACTACGAGGAAACTAAGGTCTAGACTCGAGGATACTAACTAACCCTATGACTCTAAAATTGATTAATAACAACAAGAATCCCCGGCAACGGCGCCAATTTGATCCGCGGTCGCTCGCGGATCAAAAACGAGTAATTTTATAAAAATGCAGTACAACGACAGTGACTCGGAATATCGTTCTCACAAGGATTCTTGTAGTGATTAACCAATTACAGTAATGAAATAAAAAGGGGGTTTTTGGTTCGATTAGGGAAGAGTAATTAACAAGAGTAATTTTCGAAATAAGTTGTTATGAAGAAAATTGATTATGAAATAAGTCAATCTACCGATTCGGTTCCTACTATCATTGATTATTATAATATTGATCTTCTAAGTGTCATTCCTATCTGGATGCAAACTCAATGGCAAGCGCAAAAATGTTTGTAAGATTTATGATCCTAATGTCCGAATTAAGCAAACAGGATAAAACTTCATGAATTAAGCAAACATGATTGTTCAGACACACAAACGAATTAAGCAAACGTAAACGTGTCTATGCCTAGGACCATACAATCAACCAAATTAAATCAATAATATCATGCAATCGAATTAAGCATACAAGAACATAAAATTATTGAACGGAATTAACAAATAGTAATAATATTATAATAATCTCAAGTGTTGGAACCTGAATTACGGTAGACCGACTCAGAGGGATTAGTTCTCCATAGGATTCGTAAAAGCTTCAAGATTTTTTTCTCGTGAATAGTAGGTAATGTGAACAGTAACACGATTTCTCTTTAAAAAGGAAAATAATGGATCAAAACCCAACTGGGTCAAAAATATAACCCAGGCCCAAAACATCAAAACTAAAATAAAATTCTAATGCTGTAACTTGAAACGGAAATCTGGAATTTTGAGCTCCGAATCTGACTTCGACTCCAACACGAAAGTTGTAGCTCTCTCTCTTAGCTTTCCGGCGATATTTAGAACGCCTCAATCGGATTCCCGGAACTCCAGTTATGATCGTTTCCGTGCAGACTGCTAAAGCTGAAAAATAGTTGCGAAAATTAAATTAAATCAAAAATAAAATAAAATAAGAAAACATGATAAAATATAATAATAAGCAAAATAACATAAAGAAATGCCTAAGTAAAAATGTAGGAGAATGTGCATAAATATGCACTGATCAATACTCCTGGTAATTCATCAAGAAAATCACAACATCAAAGCATCAAAATAGCACTGCACAAGCATACACACAAGTATTCGATAAATTATCCATAAATAATTTCACAACCGGCAGCAAACAGTGCAACAATTTATTAATAAAACATATACACAATGGACTTCCCAAACATATTAGATATAAAAATATTGGGCAACCAATTCTCTTATCTATACTATGTTATAGCCATGTTCGCTGGCTTTCCAACCTTCGAACGGAGACGAAAGCGGACTTACGGATCAAAAGTTACGTCCAAAACGATTTCGACCGAAAACATGAACAGTCGTGACGGACAACATGCAGAATTTTCTGTGTTTTTCACTGTTGGAGGCCTTCCAGACCTCTGATTTCAATTTTGTAAACGCCTAAACTCTCAGAAAATTACAACTCATTCAACATTGTAATTATCTCAAGTAAATTTACAATTTTAACACAATTAAACTATCTAATCGTTGTTTTAAGATTATGCCTAAAACCTTTAAAATTAATGGATATAGGTCCAATCCCGTATCATATTTACGCCTCCAATTCCCATAATTCCTTACAACTACACCACAGTCATTAGAGCTCTCATTATCCAATTACCCTACAGGGTTGAAACCTCAACAACAGATTTGGCCACAAAGGCCTAATTTCCTTTACTCTTAAATCAGCCTCAAATATATCCGACCATCAGTTCAAATCCCTATACGGTCAAAACCTCAACAATAGATTTTGGCCATGAAGGCCTAATTTCTTTTACTCGCAAATCAGCCTTAAACCCCTTAAACTCTTAAATCAGCTTTAAATACATTGAATCACATATTGAAAACAATGAAGGCAATACTCCTCATGCCTTAATTACCGACTCTAAGTCTTTCTCCTTGATTCTTGAAAACCTTGCGAAACTTTTGCCTCAATCCTCTTTCTCAGAGCTCTGGCCTCTATTTATTCTCTTTTCACGGTCTAACAAGAATGAATCCTAATTCCCTTAAAATTCCTTTTTGTTAAACCTAACTTTAGGCCTTAAAATTGGGCTTTCCAACTTCACCCTCACTAACTCCTCCTCAAATGTCCATTTTCCCCTTAATTCACTTATATTTATTTAAATTAATAATAATACCAATATATTCATATTATATACTATTATTTAAATAAATAACCTAAAATCCATAATTCTCAATATTTCATACCAACCACTGAAAATCACCAAAAATATGAATATTCATATTTAAATAAATTAAATAAATATTCCAATAAATTTGGGGTGTTACAACTCTCCCCCGCTTAAAAGAATTTTCGCCCTCGAAAATACCTCAAGGAAACAGAGCCAGATACGACTCCCTCATCTGATCCTCACGCTCTCAAGTCCAACTCTCTCCAGTTGATCCTCCCAAAACTACATTTACCAAGGAAATCTCTTTACCTTGCAGTTGTTTCACTTCTTGTTCATCAATCCGAACTGGCAATGCCTCAATGGTTAAATTATCTCTCACTTGTACATCATCCATCTGAATCACATGTGACGGATTTGGAATGTACTTCCTCAACTGAGACACATGAAACACATCATGCAAATTCGCAAGCGACGACAGTAAAGCAATCTGATATGTTACTTCTCCCACGCTTCCACTGCGCCACTCTGATATAGACCAACAAAACACGGTGTGAGCTTTCTGGACTTCAAAGCTCGGTTAACACCAGTTACCGGTGTAACTCTAAAAAACACATGATCTCCTTCATGGAACTCAAGTGTTTTCCTTCTCTTTTCATGGTAACTTTTCTGACGACTCTACGACACTCTTGACCGGTAAATTAGCAAGTGTACTAATTGTACCGATGTAGTAATAAGGGGAAATTCCCCGAATATCGATCTCGCGGACTGCGTATGAACACAAGTTCTAAAATAATACAATTGAACAAAAAGTCATAGGGGTTTTGATTTGTTTCTTACAATTTTAAAGGCCAAAAGGGAAAAGCAGTAAAATAAAGGTTTTAGACAGTTATGAGAAGCATGCTAGAGTAGGGTGTATGAAAAAACCTTGTAATAACCTTAATCCTTATTTTTCAGAAATCACTGCTCAATTCAATCGTTACCGGTTTTAAAGATTAGTTGACTCTAATTCCTTAGTAGAAAACCCTTTGGTATTCTTCCTATGCCCTAATTCCTTGGCGGTATAGGAACAATCCCAAGCAACATATTTTATCTAAAACATTACGGTTACTATAGGGTATCCCCATTCCTAGGCAATATCTACTATAGTATTATCGTATAAACGCGTTAACGATCGTTTTTCCAAACCTAAGGTTAACCGTAAAACAAATCATTATTTGTCAAATAAGAAAAGCCATAAGAAAATTATACAATAACAACGATGATTAGAAAGTAGTGAAATCCATTATTCAAAGGAAACAAGGTTATTACAGAGTCAATTCAGGGACACCCCCTAGCATTGGGGGGTTTAGCTACTCATAATAATAAAGATAAAATCAACAATAAGACTAAACATTACAAGATAGTTGGTTGCCTTGATCTTCAATCGCTTCCGCTCATGAGGACCTTCAGTTTCCCAAATCCTTGATCGCTCAAATCTTTCTCGTCAAAATTCTTTTCCGTTCAAAAGTTCAATCCTTATTCTTTTTCCAAACACGTATCAAATAGTCTCAATTCAAACTAATCACTAGGGAAATACCCACAATACCCTCGGGGATCACAAGAGTAAAAAATACAAGAAAAATAGGGAAAAAAGCGCTTCCTGCAACACGGGCCGTGTCAGGCAACACGGGCGCCCGTGTTAACTTCTTGAAAGATTTTTCGCGTGAAATTTGCAAGTCTCAGGTGTCACAACACGGGCCGTGTCACACAACACAGGCACCCGTGTTGTGCCACTGTTTTTTCTTCAAAAATCGCCTTTTCTGAGCAAATCCTGCAACACGGGCCGTGTCACACAACACGGGCACCCGTGTTGCACCCCTGTTTCGAATCTGACTTTGACTTCAACACGAAAGTCGTAGCTCTCTCTCTTAGCTTTCCGGCGGTTTTTAGAACGCCTCAAACGGATTCCTGGAACTCCAGTTATGATCGTTTTCGTACAGACTGCTAAAGATTTCACAACAAAACTCTTCCGAAATCTTGCCATTTTTCCCAGTTTTCGCTCTGCTTCTCCTTTATTGTATACCTGAACCTAGAAACAGTAAAAATACCAAATCGACACGTAAAATGTAATAAAAACAACTAAAATGCGACAAGACAAAACAAATGATTAACTGACATAAACGGTAAAATAACGTGTAAAAACCACCGATCAAACTCCCCCAAACTTAAACCATTGCTTGACCTCAAGCAAAAAGCTTGGATAAATAATTTTCAAGTCAAACAGCACATCAAGTGAAGGGTTCAGGGTGTAAGGCGTGTCGATACTCATACGTGAGTCTTAGTTCCGATCGGCTCAAATCAGCTCTTTCGGTACTCATTCGTTAACGAAGGCATTACATAAACACATACCGCAGTAAACTTACGGACCTAAATCTCCCTTTTGGCCACCTCTCCAACTATGCTTTGGGCTTAAGTCTTTTCTTCGATTTTCTACCCCTTTCATTCGGATAACCAGATTAAGGCATGCACATTTGCTCGAGATTTTTTTCTGTGGCATCTTTATTCTTTTTCTCGCTCACAGGCATTTATTAGTCCACTTTGGGACGACTATAGAGATTCAACCGCCGTTAGGCTAAATAACTGGGTGAGGGTTACCCAACTTAGAAGGACATGTTGTCTTTACCGTCATTATTCAACTCTTTTTTTTTGTTGTTGCCACACATCATTCTCAAAACAATTTTTTTTATTATGCAGGACTATCATAATGAACTAATCGGGGTATACTTTTCAAATCCAAGTACTATGGCACAAATCTACACGTTGGACTCGTTTCCTTACTCTGGGGAACCTAGGGTGTTCAAGTTATACCTCAATTTCCAAACTTTCCCAAGTTTCTTAGTTCAAACTCCACTTCCCTTGAACTCTAAATACTTTCTTGACTACCTTACACACCTACCAATCACAAGAAAAATGTTACGGTTTCCGTAGGGGCGATTTCGATGTGATTTTTACCGAACTTAAAAATAAAAGGTATTTAAATGGACAATACAAAACGGTAAAACCTCCCCCAAACTTGAATTAAACATTGTCTCAATGTTCAAGAATCACGAGAAGAAGAGGTGTACTCACAGAGATCCTCACAGAGGGGTCGACAGGTAATGCAGTACCTCTTCGCTGCTTCCACGTTTTCCCTTGTAAAATCTCGTTTATTCCTGCAAAAACAATAACAACAAAAGAAACAAAATCAATTCATAAAACCGTGGGTTGCCTCCCACGCAGCGCTTCGTTTAACGTCGCATGGCTCGACGATCGACTCCCCATTATTATGGGGGGTACTTCAACTTCCAAACTCTATTGCTCGACTTCTTCGCAACAGAATATTGTGCCGGTTCAGAGATATGAGCAACTTGAAATGGTTTTGATCGTTCTCCTTTCTTAGTTGTGTTAATCTTCCCAACTGAAGGTTTGACATCTTTCTCCTTACCTTTCTTTCGACCCTCTTGAGTTTTTAAAGTTAGTACAGCTTCTTCTGGTTCTTTTATTTTTTTCTCTTACCTCACGTTCCACCTCTATACATTCTTACCCCTTTGTTTCCTCCTCTTCTATCACTTTCTGAATTCTTGTTTTGACAGCATTAATACTCTCTTGATTTTTCAGATTCGGTACTGTCGCGCTCGGGAGGGTTCCTTGAGCGTGTGTTGAGAGGTGTTGGGCTATCTGTCCCATCTGCGACTCAAGGTTTTTGATGGAAGCTGTGATGTTCCTTTGAATGTTTCGGGTTTCTTCTTGGAATTGCATACTTTGAGCTGCCATTCTTTCAATAGCTAACTCCCATTCTGCTTTTTGAGGAGCCTGTTGTTGTTGCGGATATGGAGATTGGTTTTGGTCTTTCCAGGAAAAATTAGGATGATTCTTCCATCCTGGATTATAGGTATGAGAATACGGATTGTTTTGCCTCAAAACTTTTATCTCTTCAATTTGTTGAGCAGTAGCAAGACAATGCACAGTAAAATGGGGACCATTACATACCTCACAATTCACAACTTGGACAGGTTGTACCTGAGCTACAGTTTCAATACCCACATTCATTCCCTTAAGCATTCTTTCCACTTCAGCTTTGATTTGATCTTCCATTTTCACAACTTGTGTGACCAACTTCAAGTCAACTATTTCTTCCGGCTTACTCACACTCCGGTCATATAATTCCAGATGTTTGTTTGCAGCGATCGCTTCAATAATTTTTCTGATTCCAGTGGTTGTTGTAAAGTTGGATGAACCACCGGCTGCTGTATCGATTAACTACTTAGTCTTCATCTTAAGACCATTCACAAACATCTGCATCTGTTCAGTTTGATCCAGATTGTGAGTAGGACATGCAACCAATAACCGTTTGAACCTTTTATACGAGTCCCCGAGTGATTCTCCCTCCCCCTGTTTAAAATTCATAATATCATATCGTTTGCGAATATAAATAGAGGCAGGAAAATACTCATTCAGAAAGGCTTTTTCCATTTCTTCCCACGTAGTAATACTTCCGGCTGGTAAGGAGTAAAACCATTCTTCAGCTTCTTCAGATAAAGTGAACGGGAACATTCTTAACCTTTTAGCTTCAGCTGTGTGTCCTTCAATCTTTAGAGTAGTGCTCATCGTTAGAAATCTCTGTAGATGCTTATTTGCGTCTTCGCTAACCTTTCCGGTGAAAGGTCTCCTCTCAAGGTGAGTGATTGTGCTCGGATGCAGTTGGAAATTTGCGACATTCACTAGTTGATTCACAATGGTCATCCGGTTTGGTTGAGCATTTGCCCCTCCATAGTCTCCCAAAAGTCTCTCCGCTGGTGGGAGATCCGCCATAGCTTCAGTATCTCTTTCTGATTCTGAACTTGAATCTGAATGAACAGAAACTCTTTCCTCTTCTGAAACTAATAGTCTAGCTTGACTACGTCTTTCGCGTAGAGTCCTTTCAATTTCTGCGTCCAAAGAAAAATTAGCTGAGGGATCTCCTCGCATGAAAGTGTTAGACGTAGATTAGTAGTAACAAAATAAAAATAATAAAAATTACAATTAAAAACTGAAAATAAAATTTTGGTCACAGAGCAACAAAATTTCAATTGAATTAAAATTAAACTTATATTCTGGCAGTCCCCGGCAACGACGCCAAAAACTTGACCGGTAAATTAGCAAGTGTACTAATTGTACCAATGTAGTAATAAGGGGAAATTCCCCGAATATCGATCTCGCGGACTGCGTATGAACACAAGTTCTAAAATAATACAATTGAACAAAAAGTCATAGGGTTTTGGTTTGTTTCTTACAATTTTAAAGGCCAAAAGGCAAAAGCAGTAAAATAAAGGTTTTAGACAGTTATGAGAAGCATGCTAGAGTAGGGTGTATGAAAAAACCTTGTAATAACCTTAATCCTTATTTTTCAAAAATCACTGCTCAATTCAATCGTTACCGGTTTTAAAGATTAGTTGACTCTAATTCCTTAGTAGAAAACCCTTTGGTATTCTTCCTATGCCCCAATTCCTTGGCGGTATAGGAACAATCCCAAGCAACATATTTTATCTAAAACATTACGGTTACTATAGGGTATCCTCATTCCTAGGCAATATCTACTATAGTATTATCGTATAAACGCGTTAACGATCGTTTTTCCAAACCTAAGGTTAACCGTAAAACAAATCCTTATTTGTCAAATAAGAAAAGCCATAAGAAAATTATACAATAACAACGAAGATTAGAAAGTAGTGAAATCCATTATTCAAAGGAAACAAGGTTATTACAGAGTCAATTCAGGGACACCCCCTAGCATTGGGGGGTTTAACTACTCATAATAATAAAGATAAAATCAACAATAAGACTAAACATTACAAGATAATTGGTTGCCTTGATCTTCAATCGCTTCCGCTCATGAGGACCTTCAGTTTTCCAAATCCTTGATCGCTCCAATCTTTCTCGTCAAAATTCTTTTCCGTTCAAAAGTTCAATCCTTATTCTTTTTCCAAACACGTATCAAATAGTCTCAATTCAAACTAATCACTAGGGAAATACCCACAATACCCTCGGGGATCACAAGAGTAAAAAATACAAGAAAAATAGGGAAAAAAACGCTTTCTGCAACACGGGCCGTGTCAGGCAACACGGGCGCCCGTGTTGGCTTCCTGAAAGATTTTTCACGTGAAATTTGCAAGTCCCAGGTGTCACAACACGGGCACCCGTGTTGTGCCACTGTTTTTCTTCAAAATTCGCCTTTTCTGAGCAAATCCTGCAATACGGGCCGTGTCACACAACACGGGCACCCGTGTTGCACCCCTGTTTCGAATCTGACTTCGACTCCAACACGAAAGTCGTAGCTCTCTCTCTTAGCTTTCCGGAGGTTTTTAGAACGCCTCAAACGGATTCCCGGAACTCCAGTTATGATTGTTTTCATGCAGACTGCTAAAGATTTCACAACAAAACTCTTCCGAAATCTTGCCATTTTTTCCCAGTTTTCGCTCTGCTTCTCCTTTATTGTATACCTGAACCTAGAAACAGTAAAAATACCAAATCAACGCGTAAAGTGTAATAAAAACAACTAAAATGCGACAAGATAAAACAAATGATTAACTGACATAAACGGTAAAATAACGTGTAAAAACCACCGATCAACTCTCATATTTTCTTGGATCATCTTGATCTTTTCAATTGTCTCTTGCACAATCTCAGGTCCGAGTACAACACTCTCGCTTGATTCATACAAACACAAAGGAGTAATGCATTTCCTTCCATACAAAGCCTCATACGGTGTCATTCCAATACTAGAATGATAATTGTTGTTGTATGTAAACTTAATCAACGACAAATGACTATCCCATGATCCACCTTGATCCAATACACAAGCTCTCAGTAAATCCTCTAAAGACTGGATAGTTCTGTCTGTCTGTCCATCCGTCTGCAGATGATAGGAAGAACTCAATCTCAACATGGCACCCAAAGCGTCTTGCAACTCTTCTAGAATCTTGATGTAAATCTTGGATCTTCGTCTTACACAATACTAACGGTATCTCACGCAACTTCATAATTTCCTCAATATACATCTCAGCTAGCTTCAGCATAGAACGATTAATCCTAATTGGGAAGAAATAAGCTGATCTAGTCAATCTATCCACAATCACCCAGATTGAATCATATCCCTTCAAATTCTTCGGTAGACCTGTCACAAAATCCATGAAAATGCTATCTTATTTCCACTTTGGAATATTCAACGGTTGCATCAGACCCAACGGTCTTTGATGTTCAATCTTCGACTTCTAGCAAGTCTAACCAGCATACACAAACTCAGCCACTTCTTTCTTCATCCCTGGCCACAAAAACAATTTCCTCAAATCTTGGTACCTCTTCGTAGCACCGGGATGGATACTCAATCTACTTCGATGTCCTTCCTCAAGAATACTCTTTTTCAACTCAACAATATCTGGAACACAAACTCTATCATGACATCTCATGATACCATTTTCATTAATCCGAAAGTCAGCTCTTCGACTTTGATTCATCAAATTCAACCGATCTACCAACTCAAACCAGATTTATGACCTTCTTGAATCTCATCGAGAATACCATTAGTAAGCTGCAACATACCATGCTTAACTCCATGAGAAGTCTCTTCACAAACCAAACCCATATCACGAAATTGCTCAATCAGATTTAACTCCTTTACCATCATCATCGGTATATGTAAAGATTTTCAAATCAATGCATTAGCTACCATGTTTGCTTTATCCGAATGGTAATTCAAACCAAATTCATAATCCTTCAGAAGTCTCAATCATCTCATCTGCCTCGCATTCAATTCTTTCTAATTAAAGAAATACTTAAAACTCTTATGATCACTAAACATCTCAAATCTCGAACCAAACAAATAATGCCTCCAAAGCTTCAACACAAACACAACAACAACCAACTCTAAATCATGCTTCAGATAATTCCTCTCATGCACTTTAAGTTGCCTTGAAGCATAAGTTAAAGCTTATTGATGTTGCAATAATACACCTCCCCATCCCATCAACGAAACATCACAATATACAACAGATGGTTCTGCCAGATTCGGCAAAATTAAAACATGAGCTGCTGTCAGCCTTCGCAAAAGCTTTTGAAACTTTCTTCACACTTTGCATCCAAACAAAAACTTGAACCTTCCTAGTCCACTGCGTCAATGGCAAAGATAACTTGGAAAAATCCTTCAATGGATTTTCGATAATAACCTGTCAACCTAAGAAAACTTCTAATCTCAAAAACAGGTTTTGGGGCTTTCCATTGCGATACAGCTTCAATCTTCGACATATCAACTGCAATAACTCTACTCGAGATCACATAACCAAGGAAACTCACTTCCTTCAACCAAAACTCACACTTTGACAGTTTTGCATACAACTGCTTCTCTTTCAACACTGATAACATAATTTTTAGATGCTCAGCATGATCCTCTTCACTCTTCAAATATGTCAAAATATCATCAATGAACACAACCACAAACTTGTCCAACTAAGGATGGAAAATCTTGTTTGTGTACTCCATAAATATACATGGTGCATTAGTCACACTCAATGGCATCACAGAATACTCATAATGTCCATACCTTGTCTTAAAAGCAGTCTTCTGAATATCTTCAGCCTTCAGACGAATATGATGATACCCAGATCTCAAATCTATCTTACTGAACACACTTGCAACAACCAACTGATTCATCAAATTATCAATCCTTGGAAGTGGATACTTATTCTTTATAGTCACCTTGTTCAATTTTCTATAACCCACACAAAGCCTCACATAACCTTCTTTCTTCTTAACTACCAAAATTGGTGCATCCCGCGATGATACACTCAGACAAAAGAACCTCTCCTCAAGCAGATCTTCAAGTTGATTCTTCAACTTCTTCGATTCCGGTGTGGACATACGATATGGAGTCATCACTACCAAACTAGTTCCAGGAACTAGGTCGATCATAAACTCCACTTCACGTTCCGACGGTAAATCACTTATCTCATCAGAAAAAACTTTCGGACAATCACAATTAATTGGAAAACCACCAACTTCCCCACTTTCATTAACACTCAAAGTTTCCATCAAAACAAGCATCTCAGCACCATCTTGCACCGACTCATCAAAACAATCCGTAAGCACTTAGTTTAACTCAAAAAAATTCACTACACATGCCATCTAAGCTTGCAAGACACGTTTATCCCATCCAACATGACTCCATCTACTTATCAACAAAAAATTAAGGGTGATCAGTTCCTCAATTTGTCAATAAACAGCCGAAAATCATGATGGAGCATAAACCATGTTTACCAAACTATAAGAGCGTTCATCGACACACTGAGCCACCACTCCATACTTGAAGCATCCTGGAGAAGCACAAGATTCTCCCCCACTTGTTTCATTCCCACTTTTGTAGACAAAGGTTAGAAAATAAACGTGTACCGACAATGTTTTCACACACACACACACACATGTCGCATACTAGGGAAAAAATAACATTAGACAACTTGACCAGACGAACCAACCAGCTCTAATACCACTAATGTAACACCCTTTTCTACCCCACAAATATAATGGTAAATTAATCATATTTATCACAGTAAAATATTGAACGAAATAAAATCATCTCAAAAGGACGCACATTTCTCAGTCATTCAAATATAGTCAATGCTCCGTAAACAACAGGTTTTCCCCAAAATTACTCAAAAGGCAGCGAAACTCAAAAAGGTAATAATCCAAAGTTTTCCTTGTGCCGCAAGGCAATCAACATAACAAAAACTCAATAAAATATAGTTTTCTCAAAAGACCCCAACCCGATATTACACAATCAGAGCAATACCCTCTAAGTCAACCACAATGGCTAACGATCCAAAAACTTCAAAAAGTCTTCGACGACATCCACGGCTAAACCTGGTCATCTCCGTGTTACCCGCGTGGAGGCAACATTCAAACAGGCAGGGTGAGTAAAACTATTCATAATAATAATATAGGAATCAATATATAAAATTGAGTCATTTTCATATTCAACATCATCATAATCACTAAGGAACATCAAAGGCCACAACATTATAAATTACACCAGATTGTCACATAAATGCAAATGCAACAAGACTCAGGCATGTGGTACCAATCAACAAAATTCGATGGACACTAGGCCATCAACCCTCTATAGATCCACAACAGTAGGATCGATTCTACACGAGAACCGAAGCACAACAAAATACCTCACATCTGCACAATGGGACTGAAGTCACAAAAATCAAGGTCTTGAGCCGAAGTCCAGATGCATATGAATGCATGATGCATACGTCAATATCATACTCATAATAACCTCATTAGGTGCATCATCATTCATCAAAGTCATCATAATAATCATGTCATCATAAATTCATCAAAACTCATGAAATCACCATCATAAATCATCATAATTACTCATAGGAATCATCATACAATCATGTATTAATCACACAGGAATCACAATCATACTCCTGGTAATTCATCAAGAAAATCACAGTATCAAAGCATCAAAATAGAACTGCACAAGCATACACACACGTATTCGATAAATTATCCATAAATAATTTCACAACCGGCAGCAAACAGTGCACAATTCATTAATAGAACATATACACAATGGACTTCCCAAACATATTAGATATAAAAATATTGGTCAACCAATTCTCTTATCTATACTATGTTATAGCCATGTTCTCTAGCTTTCCAACCTTCGAACGGAGACGAAAGCGGACTTACGGATCAAAAGTTACGTCCAAAACTATTTCGACCGAAAACATGAATAGTCGTGATGTACAGCATGCAGAATTTTCTGCGTTTTTGACCGTTTGAGGCCTTCCGGACCTCCGATTTCGATTTTGTAAACTCCCAAACTCTCAGAAAATTACAACCCATTCAACATTGTAATTATCTCAAGTAAATTTACAATTTTAACACAATTAAACTATCTAATAATTGTCTTAAGATTATGCCCAAAACCTTTAAAATTAATGGATATAGGTTCAACCCCGTATCATATTTACGCCTCCAATTCCCATAATTTCTTACAACTACACCACAGTCATTAGAGTTCTAACTATCCAATTACCCTACAGGGTTGAAACCTCAACAACATATTTGACCACAAATGCCTAATTTCCTTTACTCTCAAATCAGCCCCAAACCTATCAGACCATCAGTTCAAATCCCTATACGGTTAAAACCTCAACAATAGATTTTGGCCACGAAGGCCTAATTTCCTTTACTCGCAAATCAACCTCAAATCTCTTTAACCCTTAAATCAGTTTTAAATACATTGAATCACATATTAAAACAATGAAGGCAATACTCCTCATACCTTAATTGCCGACTCTAAACCTTTCTCCTTGATTTTTGGAAACCTTGCAAAGCTTTTGCCTCAATCCTCTTCCTCATAGCTCTGGCCTCTATTTCTTCTGTTTTCACGGTCTAGCAAGAATGAATTCTAATTCCCTCAAAATTTATTTTTGTTAAACATAACTTTGGGCCTTAAAATTGGGTTTTCCAACTTCACCATCACTAACTCCTCCTCAAATGCCCATTTTGCCCTTAATTCACTTATATTTATTTAAATTAATAATAATATCAATATATTCATATGATATATTATTATTTAAATAAATAACCCAAAATCCATAATTCTCAATATTTCATACCAACCACCGAAAATCACCAAAAATACGAATATTCATATTTAAATAAATAAATTAAATATTCCAATAAATTTGGGGTGTTACAACAGATACTGAGGCACATTGTTTGTTTTAGTCCCGAGCCTTTCTAGGCATCTCATGCATTATTATATCCTTTGTTAACCACATTAAAACTTGTATCCTATTGTTTGTGAATTTGACGCATCTATAGCCCATGGCCTAAACACTCACCTACCCTGTTTAGAGTATTGTGTTTCATTTTTAGATTTGTGTTCCATTCTAAGTTTGCGATTGTTGTTGGAATAATAACCTTTAAGTTTGGAGGTGTTTGTATAGTAGTGGAAGCAAAGTTAGTGCACCTGTAAGAAAAAAAGAAGAGAAAAATTGAAAAATCAACTTCAACAGAAAAGAAAAAATATACCACCAAATAAAGCACTCACCAGAAGGAGAACTCAGCCGGATACCAAAAATTAAAGAAAAATCCAAAAAATCGAGTAGTCTAAGATAGCTAACGCAAACAGGAAAATTACTGAAAAATTCTTGTAGTGATACTTTGGAATGAGCATGGTGAAAAGAATGATCGCAATTACTCTAAATTATTAACCTACTTATCCATATAATATCTCACCTTAACCTGAGCCCCATTAGAACCTGGAAAGACTTCAAAAGTGTGTCTATTGTGCATCTGGTAATTGAGAGAGAGTTTATGCATGTCTATGGTATGGTATTGCGTATAGTGAATTTTAAGTGTAAATACACTAACACCTGGGAGAATTGGTAAGAGTGTGAATAGAGGCGATAGGAGAAATAGTAGCATCAAGTATAGGTGTGGAAGTTCATTCGACCTTAATGATCAGGCCAAACGGAAGGTAGCAACAATGGAGAATCATGAAAGATCTCAGAGGTATGTGTTTAAATTCTTTGTTTTATTGATGAATGGTGACATTTTATTTTTGTGCTAAAAGTTGCTTGAGGGCAAACAACAAGCTAAGTTTGAGGTTGTGATCAGTCACCGTTTATGTTAGAATTATCATTGTTTGAATGTCAAAAGCATGTGAATTATTGTTAGTTTCATAGTAGTTTAGGTCTATTTTTAGTAGATTTCTATCATGTATTGGTCTGCTGTGGTTTTATTGTTTTGAGTAATTTTACATGCTTGTGGTAGTGTTTCATGTGGTTACAGATCTTAAGAATCAAAAGGAAATTGATCAGAGGAGAATCCATACAAAAGTGCATGAGCGGAAGAAAAAGAAGGGATTTCTTGCACATCTTCTGCCCATACGCGTATGAGGGAGCTCATACACGTATGAACACTCAACACCATCAAGCCCCATACGCGTAATAGTAGAAAAGGCCAGAAAACCAGCTTCTCGCCCATACGCATATGAGGTGGCCTATACACGTATGGGGGCTCCCAGTGCAAGCGCCCAGGGGAAGGCCAGACTCTTACGCGTATGCCTCTAGCTAGGCCATACACGCGTGAGGTAGTTAAAAAAAGTGTTATATGTGTATTAAAGAGGGCAATATGCGTATGACACGACCCATATCTAAAAAAAGCCTAAATTTCTCCTATTTAGCCTAAAATTGTGAATTTCCATATGTTGGAGGATTTTACACCACAGAAACACGTTTTGAAGGTTGGAGAACTGATATTTTCAAGGTGGATCAAGCTTTTTATGACCTGTTTGTGATTGAAGACCTATTTTCCTCTATTAATCTGTATACTTTACATCTTGCATTTTTGTTTTTGTTTGATATTATGAGTAGTTAAACCCCCTAATGCTTAGGGGTGTCCCTGATTCGAATTTGTGAAATAATTCTGATTTGAACCTTGTGATGACACCAATTTTATGATATTTGATTTACTTTCAATTTGTTCTTAATACTTTCTCTTTCAGAAAATTGAGTTTGATTCGTGGTTAATTGTTAGGTTGGACCGCATTTGTTAACGCTCGATTGAACATATTTTAGTAGATATTACCTAGGACTATGGATAACCTGTAGAAACCAGAATATTCTTAATAAAAAATAATGTTTAATTTCATACGTAATTCACTATGGACATAAAAGTTAATTTGAATGATTAAAGGTTTTCTCACTAAGGACTTAAGAGTAAACACCATTAAGGATCGGTAGTCAATATTGTTAAATTAAGTTGTTGCAAGGTCAAATTTACAATTGTTGAAGGATCCAATCATACACCTTCTCTAACATGTTCATTCATACTATTTTTAAATCGTTCAACTGCTTTGTGTACTTTTAATTGCAATTTATTTTCTATTTTCAAAACAACAATTCAAAAACCCCCAAGTCTTTTGTTTAACTAATTTATAGCACAAACTCCATATCGTCAAACAAACCCTTAGATAGATATTTGGGGGAATTTCTCCTATTACTACATTGGAAGATTAGTACACTTGCTAATTTACCGATCAGACCGCACGTAAACAAACATGTGAAATGTCTCAATGATGAGATTGATATTTAATGAAGTTGTTCTGGGTCTTTTCCACTTCTCAACACGGGGTCACAATTGGACATACCCACCCTAACTCCTTGGGATACTTCCCATGCACCACGCCATAACAAACCTTTGGAGCAACTATTTTGGACTGACCTTAGGCACAATACAAGGAAAACACAACGTCGCCACAACATAAATACTACCACTTGAGCAAAAATTGTATGATTTTAGTCCATAATTCACGATATCTTCTTTCACTCAAAACTGATTTAGACATTGGAGTACTAACATTGCATGTCCACCTCGCATAACTGCACCGAACAGCTCGCACCACCACATCAAAGATCTGCATCAACAATTTTGGTTTTAAAATAGAACAAGTATGAACATAACCATATGTAAACGAGTTAAATATTTGTTAAGTCTCTTAGATCTATCGTAGTTGTCAAGACTTAAGACTAAATTAAAACGCATTAGAACTAATAAATTGGACATTACGATCACATTCCATACTAATAATGTAATTAATATAATAGGTTGGAGATTGCAAAACCACTATCTAAAAAAGTATGTGCATATAGGTATATGATCAACTAAATATATTTCGAAATAGAAGACATCGAGTCAAAAGTCAGGTGCCACAACCACCTAATATGATACGGTCAATATATATATATATATATATATATATATATATATATATATATATATATATATATATATATATATATATATATATATATATATATATATATATATATATATATATATATATATATATATATATATATATATATATATATATATATATATATATATATATATATATATATATATATATATATATATATATAGTTAGTTAGTTTTTATTAATGACAGAAAAAATAATTTAAAGAATTCTTAATTCTATGACTTATAATAGTTTAAAATAATTTTTTTTATAATTTGAAACCGAAATAATACTTTATAAATATTCTAAATATTTAATTTTTACTTCTTTTTTTTTTTTTGAAATTTTAGGATCCGGTCTGACGACTAATTAATAAAAAAAAATTAAGTTAAATAGAATACAATTCTATACAGCTACTCGACACAAACATTCTTAGCAAGCTAATAGATTTCGAACTAAAATTTTAAAAATAAACACACTTTGAAAAGTCAAATCTCTGTCTCCAGATCAACCTTTAGAATTCCTTACTTTATTTTATAATTTGAACCGATATAAGTTTACAATTACACACACAACTCTATCATCACAAAATAAATTAATACAAACAATTCTATGATTCATCTTAATTTTAGAGGTCTTTATCTTAAGCATTATATTATGAACTTAAAAAATAGAAAGTACAATATGCGAGCTGCACATGTATCGTGGTGGTGGTTGTTAAGGGGGCCATATGGACAGCACGTTGCTTGCTTAGAGACGTGAATCTTATCCCGTCATTTACGGCATCATGATTAAAGTATTCTTATTTTTTTTAGAGCTTCTTTAGTGCATAACGTTAACTATAAATAATTTGAATTGAAAGAATGATATGGCAGTAAGTGAACTTAACAGTTATATAACTAAGACACACTATAAAATTTCAATAGTTCTAATTATTATTTTATAATATTAAAATATAAAACATGAGGTCAAATTTTAGTTTTTTACACACAACCCTCACTAAAATAAAAACAATTCAAATAAATTATAAATTTTTTAAATTCTACAGATCACTTTAAATTCAAAAAAAATATTTTAATTTATCAATTTAGTTTATTCCCCCTAAAAATACTTTTAGATTGGATAAATCTGTTATAATAATAATGCCAGTATCTCATAAAATCAAACTCATACGTTAACAAATTGTTTTGAACGACGACAATACATCCAGCTCAAACAGTGTATGCTAAATTACTAATAAATAAGTGCCTAAAGAGCAAAAGTTCTTTAGCCTAATAACATACATGATACAACAATCCAATCAGTCTCATTCTTATGCTTACACCTATGCAGTACTTCTTTACAAATAAATTCAACTCAATAGCTAGCTCAGAAGAAGATAAAACACAGGAGAAAGCATAAAAAGAGAAAAAATGACATTCTATTCAACGATTTGTTTGCTAGCATCTCTTGCCTTCTCCAACCAGGGTTACTACTTCCCATGACATGATCAGAGTTTTCCGAGTTACCAAAGATAAAGCGTGGAAATACTGGTGTCATAAGATTCAGCATTTGAGCTGCTGCGTCATTCTCTTGGTTAATATTTTGACTCTGATAAGGATTACGATACGGAAGCTGCTGCTGCTGCGGACCCGTTTGAGGCAATGTTGCCATTGCAAACAGAGATTGAATTCCTGAAGCAGATGGTCTTGGTGGTATAGAAACATCTTGAAGCGTAGTTTTCCGATCGCGGTCGCGACGGATTGCGGTCTGGCCTCTGCCGTAGAGAGGGACCATTTTGGTGTGAGATATTTCATGTTTGCAAACTGGACACTGTGGTGGCTCATCAGGTGCAAGAGAAGCACTTTGCACATAGAGCCATTTGTAGATGCAGGACCAACAGAATAGGTGACCACAGAGTGTGACTACTGGTTCATGTGCAAAATCTAAACAGATGTTGCAATCAAAACAACTATCACAATTCTTCTCTGTCTCTGTCATAGAACTTCCAATGGAATTCCATTCTTTGGAAAAATAATCTTCATGCTCAAACGCCATTAATTAACTAATTAATTAGTGTTTATATTAGCCCTGAATATACAAGAGATTAAGTTCATGTCTGAACTAAGAGTGATGAACAATTAATGTCAAAAATACAAAAGTAGAAATCAGATCTAAGTCTAACTAATTATTGCTCACATATTCACATCCAAAAAAAATGATCATAACATTTGTATGCATTAATTAAAGCACATAGAAGAAAAATGAAAATAGCTTTTCATGGAATTCTTAGCAATAAATAATGAATATTAAAAAAGCACAAGCAAAGAAACAAAGTCATTAGGTTTGAGTTTGAGAGACATACCAGAGAGAGGGAGAGAGAAAGGAAGAAGATGTGGGTGGGTTCACTCACTGTTCGCGAGACAAGACTAGTGGAGAGCCTGCTTTAGTTATATACTCTTTTTTTGCACTCTTCTTATTTATATAACACATAAACACTTTTCTTTTTTCAGCTCAGATATCCCTCTCATAGCAGAGGAATGATCCATTTCATGTTTAAGTTTATTTAATAGTTGCTTTTTATTATTAATAATGATATTTTGACATTTTTAAACTCGAAAAAATCATTTAATATCTTATTTTTAAGAGGAATGATCCATTATATATATATATATATATATATATATATATATATATATATATATATATATATATATATATATATATATATATATATATATATATATATATATATATATATATATATATATATATATATATATATATATATATATATATATATATATATATATATATATATATATATATATATATATATATATATATATATATATATATATATATATATATATATATATATCAACCAACTGTTATGATTAATGAATTAATGGATGTTAAATTTATTGTTTCACAATAATTTATTTTTTATTATTAATAATTTTTATATCAATTATATTGAATTTAGTAACTTATAAATATAACATATTTTATTGTAGAAAGAGACACTAATAAAAAATAGAATATAGTCTTTCTCATTTTTTTTCTTTAAATTTTGATTATCTTTATTTTTATTTTATAATACGTTATCTACAAGAAAAAAAATAGAATATAGTACTTGTACATTTCAAAAATTACTTTGATCAGTTAATATATAAAATCAGAAGAAGTTTATGATGAAATATGGATGGTTCAGGTGAAAGTCGGGTAGTAGCTAGAACAAGAATCTAGCCTTGCCAGGTAATAGACATGGCTAGAAGTCGGATAGTAGCCACGGTCTTGGAAGATGAAGGGCCACAACAACACAATTATGAAGAAAACGTTACAAGTCATTAAATGATTAAAACGACGACGATCTCTAAGCAAAAACATTTACAAACACTTAACCAATCATTTGAGTCTCTCCCTGACTAGCATTAGGGAAGTCAACCTTTTAGTGTTTTTAGCAAGAACATTTGTTGCCCACCGTGGGGCCTGGTAAAATTTTCCTAGGCCACATAAAGAATTATCCTCAAAATCACTAATAGCTCAGCGGCACGATGTCTGAATCCTCTCCCAGCCGAAATGATCCACCTCTTCCACCAGATACAATCTAAATGCTCTCAGGGACGGAGACCTTCCGTCATACATTCAACACCATTACTGGAAGATTCGTAGGAGGAAGAGAAACCAGTTCAGCCGGGAAAACATATGTTGGAGCAGTGATGCATGTCAGACAGAAGTCGCTTTCTGAAGAAGATGAAAACCCGACCGCGAAAGAGTTATCATGTCGATGGACTCTGCCTGTGGATGGATCATCTAATCTTAAAGGAAGCGAAATCAGGATAGTATTGGAGAACCCGAGAGACTTGGTCTTGGAATATTCTTTATGTTTTAATTTTTAGGCTAGCAATAACCAGACGAAATATGAAGTTACGATTGCATGTATGAGGTTGGCAAAAGAGGTTGGAGTAACACATTTGCTTGTTCAAACTGACTCCTAGTTAATTGTCTGCCAGGTTATACGAGACTTTCTGACGAAATATTTTTCGTTAGTCAGATACTCGCGAAAAGCTCTCAAGATGTCTTAGACATTTGTGGAATTTGAGATAAACCACATTCTCAGAGAGGAGAATGTTAGAGTTGGCCTATTAACCCGATTAGCATACACTAAAGGTTCTAATTTAAACAAGACGGCAATTCAATAGACACTAGAAGCACCAAGTACATAGGCTAAAGAAGTTATGAAATTAGATATTGCAAGTGGTTGGATGGTACCTATTGTTAGGTATTTAACTCGGGGTGAGCTACTAGGAGAAAAAATTGAAGCTAGACGTATTAAAAGGATATAAGGTAGATACCTCATAGTTGCTAGTCAATTATATAAGATGGAAAGATTAACTCCTATGTTAAGGTGTGTTTCTGAAGAGGATATAGAGCTAGTCAAGAAGGAAGTCCACGAGGTGTATGGAAGTCACATCGGAGGAAGAGCGTTGTCGAGAAAAATACTTTAGAGCAAGGTGTCTCTACTGCGAAAATCGGCGCCGACTGAACAGAAGAGTCGCCACCGTGCGTTATTTATCCCAAAGGAGGGAAAGGAAACGCTCGAAGTAAACCTCACGCAAAGACGGGAAAAGGAATGGTCATCGCAACCAAATCCTAGATTCGGGAGTCGGTTATGCAAGGGGAAGGTATTAGCACCCCTCACGTCCGTCGTACTCGACGGGATCCACGCTTGCTTGGTTTGTCTAAAGGATGCAAAACAATCTATCTACGGCTGCTAAATCTAAACGGGAAGAAACTGACTCGGTAGAGCATCGCACTCTATGCCTACGTATTCTCAAGAGAGAAAGTCAGAGTCATCGTAGTTCGGGAAACTACTGGGAATTGGCTCGCCAAGACTTCGCGTCTTGTGCCTACGTACTTCCACACAGCGTGAAAGATCAGAGCTTCCATAGTTCAGGCTAACTACGGCTAGACTAGGGTGTTCTCGATCACACAGGGGTGAGAGATAAAGCTGGTTTGAAAGGTACGGGGACCTACGGGAACTAAAACTACGGTCTGGTCTCAAATGCGCAAGGGCAAGAGAAAAGGATAACATCAGTCGTCAGCGGGAAAGTCTCGATCGCACAGCAGCGAGAGAATAGCAAGGTTAGTTGTTAGTGTGCTCGCTAGGATATCGCATCCTATGCCTACATATTCTCATTCGGTATGAGAAATCAGAGCAGCTGTAGTTCGACCTACTACAGCAAAATCGGGAAAAAGGGAAATGGGAGCTCGCTAGGATATCGCATCCTATGCCTATGTACTCTCGTCTGGCACGAGAGATCAGAGATAATGTAGTTCGACGGGAAAACGAGTCTCGATTGCACGGGGGCAAGAGAAGGGGTCACGATCACCTGAACGCGAGAGAAAAGGGGTTTCGCTCGCACGGGGCGAGAACAAAGAGGAAGCAGGCTTACGCTTAAACGGGAAGGAACTCGGGACACACACGCAAGAACCTAAGACGTAGGAGCGAATGCGTCGCCTGGTATCCTAAGGGTACCATACTAGACATCCTAGACGATTGAGAAGTAACTCCTCAACTGTCATTTCCTTCGTATCTAACGATGCGGCTCACAACACTCGACGGTTGCCTGAAGACTTGAATGCGACGATGATGATGTTGGACGAAGCAGCTCCTGGGCTCCTGACATGCGCGCAAGCTCCATTCCAATCTTCTCCTCTCTGGATCCATGATGATGACGCTTGAATCAAGAACAATGTACCGCTTAAACCGTCACAGTTCGACTTATGTAAGAAATCGAACTCTCAGAGGTAGCGTATTGATGTCTGTATCAAAGACAAGATGGAGAAATGATATCGAAAATCATTCTCCAATTGAATCGTGTCACACGGCCAGCCAAAAATAGAATCGAGAATAAAATCAGATAGAAAATAAGATAGGAGAGAAAAATAGGAGACAAATCCACTAACAAATGGAAATAAAAGTCTACTCCTAAGATACGGCAAAAATAATCTCCCAATGAAAATATATCCTATATCTCCTAAAAGAATTGAACCATAATTCTCCTAAAAATATCTAATTCCTAAATTCTTTACAAAGGAATAAATGCTAAATTTCTATTCTAGAACATATAAAAGAGAACTCTACGAGAAATATTATCTACAATTCCCTAAAGAGTATAACATGCTAATTACAACATATTCTAAGAATTCTATTAAAAGAAAATATACTAAAAATTATAGTCTAAGCATATTAAACTGAAACAATTCTCTAAAGAAAATTAAATCCTAACTATAATCCTAACATGCTAATCAATATGCTAACTATATTCTAGAATTATTAACTATTCTAAAAAAGTTAAACTACTCTAAAAAAGAAATTACAATTAAAATCATACAAAAATATTAACAAAAATGTACACGGGAGGGTTGTATGATTTACAGGGGATATGCAGAATTAATAAAGGCAAAATATCTTTTTTGGTCCCTTAACTATACCTCAGGGTTCATATTGGTCCCTTAACTTTAAAAAGTTCCATATTGGTCCCTTAACTCTTCAAACGTTCCATATTAGTCCTTTTTGACCTATTAGCGACGGAAAAAAAATCAAAAAACCGTCGCTAAATCCGTCGCTAATAGGTCAAAAAGGACTAATATGGAACATTTGAAGAGTTAAGGGACCAATATGGAACTTTTTAAAGTTAAAGGACCAAAATGAACATCGAGGTATAGTTAAGGGACCAAAAAAGATATTTTGCCATTAATAAAAGAGACAGGGCCCAACCCAACTACACACAAAAAGAAAGGGAAAAAAAGAAAAAACACACACGGGGAGGGGGGGAAGCCAAAAACGGGGGGTGTGGCAACCACAAACGCAATTGGGCTTAGAGGCCCAAATCAGACCCGACGCATCAGCCCTCTTTCAATCTCCTCTACTCCGTAAACCTAATTCTCTTCTTTCTCTCAATCACTGTTCACCTTCTCTCATGTGCCGCTCCTCTCTCACTCTCAGACTCTCTCATCCAAACTTCTTTCAGATTCACCTCACAACTCCCTCTCAATCCTTCTTTCAACTCTCTTCACCAAATCCTTCAACCTCATCAATCTTTCTATAATCTCAGCTTCACCAACTCCTTGGATCCTCACACTCCAACATCCAAAACGAAAGAAAAAAATCCATTAACATACTTAAACCGAGATGTTGTGATGATCTCGCTGAAGAAGATATAGACGAAACTCAAGACGAAGCTTACGAGCTACAGACAGAGGATCTGGAAAGAGCGCGCGTTGTTGAAGATCTTGAGGAATACGAGCGTGCATGTGACGATCTAGCACTTCTTGTTGAAGGTTAATCGCGAAGCCTTTGGACGTTCTTGATAAACGATGATGATTTGAAGTTAAAACGGATGAATATTGTCCAAACAATGGAGAAATCTGGAAATTGAGGGAAGAACACTTGAAGGTTCTTGAATGTTGTTGAAGAACGATGATGATTTTCTGGAAAAAAACCACAAGAACGCTGAAGAACTTGAAGAACGATGATCTGATGAATCTAGAAAAAAAGGTATGATTATTTCGAAGATGATGAATGTCCTTCTAAAAAAACGTTGAATGTTGTTGATGATCTGAAGAAAGAATCTGGAAAAAATTGGAGGAGCAATGAATCAGATGAAGATTTCTGGGAATTTTGGTTTTCCGGTGGTGGTTGCGGCGGTCGGAGATAGTTAGGGTGATCGCCGGCGGTGGAATTTCCGGTGAGGGATGGTGAGTGGACAAGTGGCGAGAGGGAGAGGGAGAGGGAGCCACGTGGTGGTGGAGAGAGTGAGTGGAGTGGTGCGTTGGCACTCTCTGAGTGCAAGTGAGAATGAGGTGGCTCCTGCAGAAACACACGCGTGGCAGGCTTATATATTGACACTTGGCACGAATGGACTTGCACTTGGGCCTCCAAAACTGCCATGTGGCCCACCGAAACTATTAAACCCAGACTCAACTTAACTCTGCAATTAATACTGATTCATTAAACAACACTAATTAAAAAACTGATACAATTAGTGCCTATTAAGAAAAACGAAAATGGACTAATCATGACCATTAACTCCTAATTAATCTAATTAAAATGCTAGTGGTGACTAAAAAGGTCTCATTAATACTAATCAAACCAATTAAACTTCCTAAAATGCTAATTAACACCTAATTAATTCTTAAAAGAAATTGATTTAGAAAAAGTGATTAAACTATACTAAACTCTATTAATATTTAAGAATGATTAAAGTAATTCCTAAAAAAGAAATTAAAACTAAAAACTACTTAAAAACATTTAATACCTATTTTAAAATTCTAAAAAAGACATTTATTCTATTAAAGCTATTAAAAAAATCTATTTAATATCTAGAAAAATCAATTAAATCTATTAAAAAAAATCTATTATCTCAAAAAATATTCTAGGAATCATCTATTTAAATTCTAGAAAAAGAATTAAATTCATTTAAAATTCTAGGAAATAAAGGAAAAAATCTAAAAAATACGAGGAAGCCGATTAAATTGATTAGAACACGAATACACGAACACAACAAAATAAGCGGTAAAAACCATACACCGAGATAGCCTGAAAACACAGGGAACGAGCACCGATTCTCAAAATAAATCCTTGTATTGGCCTGAAAAGCCTGAAGCGCCAGGGGAGGCTGTGATCCCGATAAAATCAATATGAATGAGAAAATGCAACATATGCGGTATGCGAATGCGAATGCAAAATGCGTCGAACCAGAAACCGAATATGGGAGCCGGTTGGTCAAATTTTAGGGTGCAACAGTTGCCCCTATTCAAACGGCTTGGACCTGAATGGTTGAAGAGCGAACAACTTTCAAATATTCAAAGGTAGAAGACGGTTGAATACAAAAGAACCCTGAAATTTGCCAACCGCATAAATAAACTGCAAAAATGCTTGAGGAATAGCATCCAATGAACTGAAGTTTGGTTGTTACGGCAACAACTGGTCAATTATCTGGTAAAATTTTTGATTTCAACATCAATCACCTGTGTGACGCCACAGGTACTGAATCTTCGGAATAATGCTTCAGAAAGCAATACTTTGACTCTCATCTGTTATGGGATCAACTCTTGTCACCTCACAGTTCACGTCGAACCTGAGGAAAACTCTCCTGGGTAAATTCTGAATCGACTGCCAGACACCTATTTCGACACAGGCGGCAGCTTCAGAAGTTTGATATATGCCAATCTTTCTTTTTTTCAGTGCCGACGTAACAACCAAATATGAAGAAACCACTCCGCTGTGGGTGAAGAGAAGCTTAACCAAATAACTCTGCAAGGGAACATACGCGAAAGCCACAAGGTAACCAACCTGGTCTATTTTTCGGCATGCGTATGTTTGAAAATGATGCAATGTTCCACACGACATGGAAATGATATGCACATGTTTTGATAGATGCAATGCCCCATACGACATGGATATGTTATGCATTCTGGATAGGTGCAAATATGACGGTATATGCAAATGCAAATGTAAATGCAAGCTGCCAGAGAACACCAGGTCTGAAACCACTTGGCAAAATAAATGCCGAAGGTAAAGTCAACTCCACTAAAGGTAACCGATTATCACAGAATCATCTCAGCAGAATAAATGCTGGAGAAGGGAAGGACGACCCTGCACGAGGATACTCTTTCTAAACCACTGGAAGCCTGATTGTACTCTGTGGGGATTAACCAAACTGGGGTCGATTGTGCACAGCGCACTGCTGGAAATGCTCCTTCTGTCACGGATATCAATCTTAATATGCTGAGGACACACTTGATCCTACTCCGCTGCGGGATAAAATACAATCTCAACTCTCCCGGGGATAATACGTGACTTCCGATCTGCTGAGGAAGAGTACTCCTGATTTAGCAAAATCCATAAGGAATGCAGAACATTAATCCGGGAACTAGTATCAATCGAGCTTCGTATCAAGGAATGTGACACCATGCGAGTCACTGGGAATTACCGTGTCGGATATTTTTTTAGGTTTTTTCTGGTTTAGGGATGAGAATTGGTTATTTACAAAATGGAAGATAGGGAAAATACTAGACGAGAACTAGCATTCAAGGGTAGACTACCAGACGAGAACTGATAGCAAAATAGATTAGGTTATCGGACAAAAATGGATTTCATGGTTTGAACATCAGACGGGGCTGATCGAATGATAGATTAAGGAAGAGATGACCAGACGAGAACTGGTTGAAAGCTAACATGCACCAGGCGAGAACTGGTATAACAAATAGGTTAAAGACGGTGACCAGACGAGAACTGGTTAAAAGACGACGTGTATCAGACGAGAACTGATACAACAACAGGTTAAAGAAACGGTGACCAGACGAGAACTGGTTACAATAACACACATCAGACAAACACTGATGTTTACAGAAAGGTTGACCAGGCGACCACTGGTCGAAAGATAACAGGTACCAGGCGAGAACTGGTAGTTACGGAAACGTGGACCAGACGAGAACTGGTTACCAGTTTGCCAGGCGAGAACTGGACTTTGGAAACGATCTGGTTACAAAGTTCTGACACGCAACAGGTTTAAACTGTAGGATAACGATCCAACGAAGGTAAGGCCTTTTTCGGAAGGTCCAGGTTTTTTGATGAGGGTAATGACACGATTCCCCGATACTCAACTCTGGCTGGGGATAAATAGACTTGCTTGAATAACTTGCCCCAGTGCAACTCAACTTACCCCAATCTAACTCTTGGGACTATCACTCTGAACAGCTTGCTATGAGACGACCTCGAGATTACTTGCCCCGGTATTTGTACAACAAAAGGATTCGACCTAAATTAACCAACTCTCAGCATGGTTGGTTTCACTATTCCTGAACTGGCTTACCCCTGAACGAGCGTCGAGCGACTTAACCGGATCTGATCACCCACTGGAAGAATCTATCCTCAACTCCCAGCATTCTGGATAATTGCCCCTGATGGGCTCTCGATAAGATTCATTTCTAATCAACTGCTTCTCAAATAAACTGCCCCTGATCAACTGATGCTTCGGGACCTGTCCTCAGACTAACTGATTCTGAACTTACTGGAAGTCAATGCCCCAGATTCACAGGGTTTCACAACATACACCATTCTGATCCAGACTGCTGAATTATTCAATCCTGTTTGATTGTTCCCTGTTGGAATTTCCTTCATGTCAACTACTAACCTGCAAATAAAATTGTTTAATCCCGAATGGTAATTTTAATGCAGTATTCATGCAGATTTTGAAAAAAAATGTGTTGTCACTCATTTACGTGTCATGATTGTAAGTGACGAATGAACCAAAGCTCAAACGTATTGCTGATTTGATCAGTGCAAAATGCAACAAGGATATGATTAACAAATCAAGAAGGAGTCGGGTTACTCAACCTTATCGTAATGTACTTTCAGAATACCCCTGTTGCGGTGAAATTTGGATGTCAAGCTATTGATTAACTTGAATCTTAATTCATTTACAACCGGTCTTTGATTTATCCGAAGGAAAGGTTAAAGAAAGGAAAAACCTAAAAGGGAGAGATCTAAGGTTCGGGGGTTGGTTAAATTTAGGGAAGGTATTAGCACCCTAAACTTCCGTAGTACTCTACGGGAACCTTTTGTTTATTTTTTTTTATTTATTTCATTAATTATTTTGCTTAAGGGTATATACAAAGGATTGAAAATTAAAAAAGACCTAGGGGTTAATTCTAAGTTTACTCGGCAAGACATCGCATCTTGTGCCTACATATCCTTACGGGAATGGAATCAGAGTAACTGTAGTTCCTCTCAAAAGGGAGGTTAGAAACGTCTTGACTGTGGCCAAGGTTTCAAGGGGAATAAACGTATCTTAGGGACACGCTTACGCGGAGTGTAGAAACTCCAATATCTACGTTATAAATTGTTAAGTGCATTAGGGTTAGGTTAGGGATTCCGCGGCGGGAAACCCTAAAATGAGTGTGGCGACTCTTTTGGCCTAACACTAGGATAAAAGCAATTTTGCCCACGGGGGGACACCTAGGCTAAACAGGGTTTGATCCATTAAAGGGGTAAGACTATTGACTCGGCGGCCAAAAGGCTGGACCTAATCCTTCGGAAGGATAAAACTGTAAAAAAAATGTGAAAATATGACAAATCATTATATGGAGGAATAATTAAGGTACAAAAATAAGAAAAGTAATAAAGGCAGAGGGTATAAAGAAACAAAGAAACATTTCTGAAAACATGAAGAATATGAAAATATGTAATGACACTTAGAATGAAGTGAGGGAGGAAAATAGTGTTGGGCTGTGGCCACCACAAGCACATCTCAACCTCGAGCATGCACATGAAATGCTAAAAGAAAGAAAAGTAATAAAAGGGTACATAAAATGACACGACAAACATCAAACATCAGGAGTTCCTTACGAAAAGGTTTTAATTTTTTAATATTTTAATTATAAAAAAAAGTTTTAATTTTTTTAATAAAAAATATTTAAGTTAAAATTATAAAAAAAAAAATTAAGTTTAAATTATAAAAAAAAAAAATTTGGGGGAAAAGTCTTTTCAGTTTTTTTTAGAACAAAAAAGGCTTTTCATCCAAAAAAGTCTTTTCAGTTTTTTTTTAGAACAAAAAAGGCTTTTCATCCAAAAAAAGGTTTTTCAGTTTTTTTTAGAACAAAAAAGGCTTTTCATCCAAAAAAAGGCTTTTCAGTTTTTTTGGGAAAAGGTTTTTGGGAATAAAAAGGTTTTTTCTTCTTCTTGGGAACAAAAAGGCTTTTCAGTTTTTAAAAAAGGTCTTACTAAAAAAAAAGTTTTAATAATAATAAAAAAAATAATAATAAAATAAAAAAAGGGTTTTGATATTAAAATCTAGGGACCTAAACACACATGGAGATTAACATGGCAAAATATGCACATAAACATGAAAAAGCAAAAGGTTTAGTAATTTAACGGACCTAAACACATTAACATGGCAAAATATGCACATAAACATGAAAAGGCAAAAGGTTTAGTAATTTAACCTACGAAGCGGAGGTTTGCTTCGGTAAATGTGAAAAAGGTTTGAATAAGGGAACACTGGAGAGCTCCAATCCTTCTGACGAGTTGTGGGAACGACCGCCTTTCTTCTCTGGGGATCTCCTTTGTTTCTCCCTTTCTCTCTCCTCTTTTCTGAAGAAAACCTTCTGACCCCTCTCACACTCACAACTCCTTACACATGTCCTCTTGCCAATTGTACCATTTTTACTTTTTAGAAAAAAAATGCATGCCATATGATATTTACCTGCAAAAAGTCAAACGACTACACAAATTTGTTAGTAATTGATTAAATGCAAGAAAAATGCAATGAAATGCGACGACAAATCTTAGGGCAAAATTTGGGGTATTACAGTTGCCCCTATTTAAATAACTTCACCGGGTGATTTGAGCAACGGAGACTCGAGAAATCATGGTGGAGGGAGTTAAATACAGATAACCGAAAATTTTGCCTTTAGACGCAGTGCTATGCAATGATATGGACAAAACAAAACGAACTATAATGCTAAATATAATATAAATCTGATATGATGCGTATGATGAAAATGACAAATGCACGGATACAGACGAAACAACGTCACAGGGGACGACCCACCGAGGAATTGCACTAGGGAAGAAGACATGTCATATCTGGAAGAACGTCGGGTAGACACGACACAAAATTGTTGATAGGTGCCAAGTAAATTAGAAATTGTCCGCAAGGTAAGACGCGAGTAAAACACGAGCTCAGGAGAAAAACGCAAATGGGGATAAAACACCCATGATGCCAAGTAAATAAATTTTGCCCATAAGGTAAGACACGAGTAAAACACGACCTCAGGGAGGAAAAAAAAAGCAAATGGGGGTAAAACACCATGATGTTAGGTAAACCCCGGAATATCTGGTAAACGGGGAATAAAACACCCGGGATAAAGGTACATGGGGGATAAAACACCCAAGGATAGAAGGTAAATGGGAAGTAAAGCACCCAAGATAGACATGTAAATGGGGAGTAAAGAACCCAGGATAGAAATGTAAATGGGGAGTAAAGCACCCAAGATAGACATGTAAATGTGGAGTAAACACCCAAGATAAAAATGTAAATGAGGAGTAAAGCACCCAAGATAAAAATGTAAATGGGGAGTAAAGCACCCAAGCTAGAAATGTAAATGGGGAGTAAAGCACACAAGATAGAGAGGTAAATGGGGAATAAAGCACCCAAGATAGAAATGTAAATGGGGAGTAAAGCACCTAAGATATGCACATGTATAGGAATTATGCTATGACATATGATCAAATGCAAATGCAGACGTCGACGACAAGGCTCGACTCTTTCGGTGAGATGACAAAACTGGAGGACTGATTCCTCAACACGGAGATCACTGTCATTTTGTTAAACTGTATCAAGTTGATAGTCACTGTAGGAATGATGAATAACTGCTTAGGGATTATGCGAGTAAACTGCCCCAGGTCAAATGAACTGATAGTTGCTTCAGCTGTCTGATTCGTGGAATCGACTATTTTGCTGTATCCTCAGAGGGCTTGCCCCAGTCTGAGTCTTGAACAATTCTCTGGATAAACCAAATCTGAGAAGATATTTCCTTGAACAAATCTGGAACTAATTCTTTGACAGGATGTAAAAGGAACTTGCCCCTGATAAGATCACTTGACCAAGTTTCTCATTGTTTGAAAATTCCTTAGAGGAAAGCCAGTTTGCAAACAAAAATATCCATACAAACATGGTAATGCAAAGTTCATGCGACTTTTGAAATCAAAATTATTTTTGAAAGATGGAAAATACATGAGTCGTTAGTCAGAACACAACGGTTCAAGACGCTCAAAGTTTAAAACAAAGGTGTACTGCCAAAATAAATGATTCACAAAGATCTTTAGGAGTCAGGTTACGCAACCTTGCTGTAGCATGCTTTCTAAATAACCTTGCTTCAATTAGGTCTTTTGAGGGTTGTAACGTGGCCTGGTTCACGGTTTATGAAACAAAAGATAAAGGCTCAAAATTTATTTGTACCCACCCAATCTACGTGATGATCTTCAGTCCTATGCTCAGTTAACTCATACTATGCATTCAGGTTCCCATAAGTTAGGGATTTCATTGATCGTAGCAATGATGACTCAGAAGTCAAAGGGACCTATGAAAAGGCAGTCACTACTCCCCTATAACATTTGATTGTTTTGACATTGAGGATTTTCAAGATAAGGATTTAAAAATCTCTTTGTATTATCCCTAAATTTTGCCTAAACTGTTTATTTTAGAATTTACAGTCAGCGGGATGCCCCAGTTTTGCCTAAGTCTCCTTCATAGGTTTTGACTTAGCGGGCTTCTTTTGCTTTTTTTTATATTATTTTTTTTTGTGAAGGAAAGTGACTGTTTGATTTTAATGATTACGGTGAACCATCATCGACCTTTTGATTAGAAAACATCTTCGACACTTATTTGACGTGTGCGAAGGAAAATTTGTTAATGAAAGGTGTATCGTATGAACACACAACCAAGTTAACTGAGAACTACCCATCCCAAGGTTAAAATTGTGGGTTTTTTGTAACGAAAGAAACTCCAACTTCTAGGCTCGAAGGGGGTAACGAGGGATTAACTTCCTTATTTCTCCAGTGTTTGGGAATTGAAACAATGCCTTACATCGTCAACAAGTTTTAATTGAAAGCATACTGACAGCAGTTCTGGGTATAACATTTTCGTCATCCTCCCTCCGATCTTAGCATATCAAAATTTTGGACAAGAAGTAAACATTTGAAAAATAAAGCATAAAGATGCAAATAAATGGACGGAAATGAATTGAATCAAAAGTCGCAATGCTTATTTCATTAATGAAAGTACAAACATAATTGAAAGCAAACAACTTAAACAAAATAAGGAAAGTGTAAACAACGAGAAACAAAAGGCCTAGTGACAAAACTTCATTTCTGATGTACTGGCAAGGGATTTTTCTGAACATCCGGATGACTGTCTGTAAAATCAAGTATTCCAGTTCTAACCAATTCACATACTCTAGCCTTCAATGCAAAACAATGCTCTAAGTCATGGCCTGGGGAACCCTCATGGGAAGCACAATGGAGATCAGTCCTAAATCCAGCCGGAGGATTAAGAGGAGGTGGTAAAGCCTTTGTAGTAATCAGTCCTTGTCGAACTAAGTCAGGATATAGCTCTGTGTAAGTCATGAGAATAGGATCAAAGTGACTACTGTTCCGTTTCTGGTCTGATATTTGTGTCGAGGAATCAGCTTGACGACTCAAAGGTACACTGGAAGACGAGAGAACCGAGAATGAGAAACCGGGGGACAAATGCAATGCAAAAATGTGATGCTGATGCCATGCAATGGTTTCAAGAATTTCAACGGTCGATTGCGAATATTGCCTTTTAGGAAAGTGGGAAAAATTTTAGACTTTAAAATATAGGACTTCTTGAATTTGCAAAGGACTGTTGAATTCCTTGAAACTAGAAATGATATGATGCTTTATGGATGCGAAGCACAAATACACATAAGCAAACAAAAGGTCCTAAGTTAGAGGAACAATGAATGGAGTCAAGGTCTACCCTTCCCAAAGTGGTGTGTACTATAGGTTAATTGTACCTGCAAAACAAGGGTTCTAAAAAGTGCCCAAAGTCATCAGCCCATCTTTCGGATATTATCAACTTCTCGACTGACTCGGGGCCGATAATATTCTCAAGAGAACCTCTTTTGAGTGTAGCATCGCATAGCAACCATTGTAGGACTACTCCCACATAGTTCCCGCACTACGTCCTATATAAGGCCAAGATGGTGTAAAGGTACTACGGTTCCCAGTATCACAGACTCCAATCGATAACGATAAAAGTTTTCACGACTACACTCGATCAACCGAACCATTTTCGAAAGGGTCTCAACTGAGCGGTGATTCTCGATTTAGCTTAGTCGGGACTCACTACCTATAAGCCTCGTCGAATATATCGCCATCCTATAATAATGTCACTCAAGTCCGGGTGTAGGACTTATCTCACCACAAAGTAAATCCCGGGAAGGTACCCTGAACAACATATACAAATGAGCAAAATATTAATGAAACAAATATATAAAGAAAAATAAACAAGATAGGGATAACCCTCAAAAGTTAGGACTCCCCAGTGAAGTCGCCATTTTCTGTTGCGGTGAAATTTGGATGTCAAGCTATTGATTAACTTGAATCTTAATTCATTTACAACCGGTCTTTGATTTATCCGAAGGAAAGGTTAAAGAAAGGAAAAACCTAAAAGGGAGAGATCTAAGGTTCGGGGGTTGGTTAAATTTAGGGAAGGTATTAACACCCTAAACTTCCATAGTACTCTACGGAAACCTTTTGTTTATTTTTTTTATTTATTTCATTAATTATTTTGCTTAAGGGTATATACAAAGGATTGAAAATTAAAAAAGACCTAGGGGTTAATTCTAAGTTTACTCGGCAAGACATCGCATCTTGTGCCTACATATCCTTACGGGAATGGAATCAGAGTAACTGTAGTTCCCCTCAAAAGGGAGGTTAGAAACGTCTTGACTGTGGCCAAGGTTTCAAGAGGAATAAACGTATCTTAGGGACACGCTTACGCGGAGTGTAGAAACTCCAATATCTACGTTATAAATTGTTAAGTGCATTAGGGTTAGGTTAGGGATTCCGCGGCGGGAAACCCTAAAATGAGTGCGGCGACTCTTTTGGCCTAACACTAGGATAAAAGCAATTTTGCCCACGGCGGGACACCTAGGCTAAACAGGGTTTGATCCATTAAAGGGGTAAGGCTATTGACTCGGCGGCCAAAAGGCTGGACCTAATCCTTCGGAAGGATAAAACTGTAAAAAAAATGTGAAAATATGACAAATCATTATATGGAGGAATAATTAAGGTACAAAAATAAGAAAAGTAATAAAGGCAGAGGGCATAAAGAAACAAAGAAACATTTCTGAAAACATGAAGAATATGAAAATATGTAATGACACTTAGAATGAAGTGAGGGAGGAAAATAGTGTGGGGCTGTGGCCACCACAAGCACATCTCAACCTCGAGCATGCACATGAAATGCTAAAAGAAAAAAAAGTAATAAAAGGGTACATAAAATGACACGACAAACATCAAACATCAGGAGTTTCTTACGAAAAGGTTTTAATTTTTTAATATTTTAATTATAAAAAAAAGTTTTAATTTTTTTAATAAAAAATATTTAAGTTAGAGCGAAAACATAAAAGAAAACATCGCACAATCTGATACCGACGAAGTACCAGACCTACCACCAAAAGGATGGTAGAGCGAAAACAAAAAAGAAAACATCGCACAATCTGATACCGACGAAGTACCAGACCTACCACCAAAAGGATGGTAGAGCGAAAACACAAATAAAATATCGCACCACCTGATACCGACGAAGTACCAGACCTACCACCAAAAGGATGATAAAGCGAAAACACAAATAAAACAATCGCACAATCTGACACCGACGAAGTATCAGACCTACCACCAAAAGGATGATATAGCGAAAACACAAATAAAACAATCGCACAATCTGACATCGACGAAGTACCAGACCTACCACCAAAAGGATGGTAGAGCGAAACACAACACACAGGTCGCTATCACCAAAAGGACGATAGGACCACACCAATCTGAAGTTTACCAACACCAAAAGGATGCAGGCTAAGGTGAACTGACGAAGTTCGACTATCACCAAAAGGATGATAGTAAAGCAATTGACAACGGTCACGCTTGCTGGGTATAACTCATTGGGAAACACCCAAGAGGAAGATTGGATTGAAATGAAACAACGGGGTACGCCCACCGTCTTGCTTGGAGATCAAAATCTGCTGAAATGATTTCATGGTTACGCCCATGAATTCTGAAGAGGATGCCCTTGACTGGGCTGAATTTGTCTTGATGTCTTATCTTGCTCAACAAAAGGTTGAACAACTTCATGAGGGACGCTCACGGTCTTGCTGAAGATGCCCCTGTTCGGGTTGGATCTTGCACTGAACTTCTTGGATTTGCCCAACAAAAGGTTGAACAACCTTGTGAGGAACGCTCACGGTCTTGAATGGTATGCCCCTGGCTGGGCTGAATGTTGATTTTGCATATTTGATCAACCCCGAGGTTGAAATTCTTCACGGGAGACGCCCATGGTATTGGAGAAGATGCCCCTAACCGGGCCGAATCTTGCTTTGAATAACTTCAAATTTTATGGGAGAAACCCACAATTGCAGAAGATTGCCCCTGACTGGGTTGATGACTGCTTTGAAGCTCTTTGAAAATTGTGGGATAAACCCACCATCTTGCGGAAGAGGCCCCTGACTGGGCGGTCGACGGTCTTGAAAATCTTCGAGATTAATCCTGGACCTTGACTTGCATATATGAATGTTGGATGATAAATGATATTCTATATGAGTGGACGTGCAAATGCAAATGCTGACGAGCGGAGATGCAAGAGTTGGGGAAATGTGGTATGATTGGAGTATGCATATGATGCAAGATACTTATGAGATCGGATGCGATTGTATGATGCACATGATTGCAAATGTGTGATTGGAAACGCAGGGAGACGCCAGCGTGGTGGACTTTGGGTAGTTGCCAATGCGGATTGGACTTTGGGTGGTGGGAGGGATTGACTTCCTCGACACGCGGCTTGTTGAAGACGTCACGATCGGAGCAGAAGATGATGCTCTGGATGCCCAAAGTCTGGGTACTTGGTGATTGTGAAATTGCTTCAGAGAAGGTTGCAACTCTGCTTGATGGTCAGGACGACCTGGTCTTGCCCCCAGTCTGAACATGGTAGTGGTCTGTCCCAGATTAACCAGTTCTGACGTATGGAAGTTGAACTCGGATGACTTGCCCCTGCTCGAGCTGTTGAATGCTTTGCCCCAGCCTGTGGGTTCTGAAATTATCTTGCTTCGTGTACGTCACTGAAAGTCAAGCTCCTCCTCGATCGCTCCTTGCTGGAGTTTCTTTGAATACCTAGCACTGATTTGCAATTAAAATTGTACATTCATAAATGGTAATATTTAATGCAAAGTTCGATGCAAGTTTGAAAAAGTGTCTTTATTTGGAAGTGTCGTGATAGTGAGACAAATGGACTGCTAGCCCAGATGTTATGCTAATTTGATTGGTGTGAAAGATGTATCAAGATAAATGACACCAATATTGATGATTAGACATCATGTGAGGAGTCAGGTTACGCAACCTCGCGATAGCATGCTTTCAGAAGAAACCTTGCCTCAATTAGGTCTTTCGAGGGTCGTAACGTGGTCTGGTTCACGGTTATGAAACAAGGTTATTAGGCTCAAAGTATGATTTGTACCCACCCCTTCTTCGTAATGATCTCCAGTCCTACGCTCAGTTAATCCTACACTTGTCTTGACGGTATAAACTTGATGGTTCAAGGTTTGCTTGATGTGGCAGTCACCTTATTTTGGTTTTTTTGATGGATGTTAGTGCCCCTTTGATTTGGGTGGCCACTGAATCCTATTTTGTTTTTTTGTTGAGGGTTTCGGGGTCCTCTTTTGCTTTGTTTTTGATCCCTAACTTTTGCATGGATTGACTTCGTTTGTCAGATCCATCGGGATTGCCTTGATTTTGCCTAAGTCCCCTCTAAGGTGTCTGACTTAGCAGGCTTTTGATTTTTTCTGGATTTTGTTGTGACTGCCATAGCATGGGTCATTGACGAACAACCGTCTTCTGGATTTTGCTGAGTTGAATCAACTGAACACTACCCTGCCCCAGGTTGAGTGTAAAGGTTTGAATATCCGAAGGAAGCTGCTACTTCTAGGCTCGAAGTGGTTTACTAGGGATTAACTTCTTATATCTCCGGTGTATGGGGAATTGAAGCAATGCCTGTACATCATTGACGAGATTCTACCTGAAAGCATGCCGTTTGCAATTATGGGTATCTCGTTTTCATCATCCTCCCTCAAATCATGCTAAACAATAGTGAGTAGAGTGGAGTAAATAAATGTGTCGGTGATAAATGAAAATGAGTGAATACGACATAACTAATTCAAAACATGCATAAACGATACATTAATGAAAACCAAATACGAATGGCAATTGTTCAAAGCATACAATACTTAAATAAACAAAGACAAAACATAAGAAACTGCGAATAATGAAATGGCAGCATGACGGCCTTCTTCAGAGAATGAACTTGACTTGATTAGATTTGACGTTGGCACTAGTTGGCCGGCGACCTCGGGTTGTTGATGGCACTGAGATACTTCCCATCAAAGGTGAGAGCTTCCTTATCAATCAGGTCTTGAATTTTGTGCTTGAGAAACCTGCAGTTCTCAATGTTGTGACCTGGAGCGCCCTTATGGAACTCACAATGAGCATTCGCGTCATAATCAGCAGGAAAGACAGTTGGGGGAGCTAGATCTCTTGGGACGATAGCCTTTTGTTCCATTAATTGAGAAAAGATATCCGCATATGTCATTGGAAGACTATCGAATACTCTCTCCGGCTTCCATGTCCTGTGTTGATTTTGCTGACGCGGTCGTTGAACGGTCTGCTGTTCTGATTCCTTTCCAGTTATGGAGAGGGCTTCGAAGATCTGATCCATCTTCCTGTTGAGAGATTCCAGCTCCTTCCTGATAGCAATTTGTTCTTGCCGAATCTGCTCCATTGATCGTCTGGTATTGGCTCTAGCTGCGTACTGGTGTCGAGGAATCGGCTTGATTTACTGGAGAAGAAGGAACGGAGACATAAGATTCTGTTGAAGGACTGGAAATGCAAAATGCACGACATATGAAATGCAATGCAAATGATATGCAAGATGCAATGCAAGATACAAGATCCAGGATCCCAAGATCACAATCAAACAACTCCTGAAGCTGGTAACTGTAATAGGTAAATAACCATAATTCCTGCTCAAAGAAAACTGACAGGTACAACCTATACGGGAAGGTCTAAACATTCTACCCATAAACCCTCTCACGGGATGGTTTCTATGTTTGGTTCCCAGGATCACGGACACTAGTCGTATTAGCGTCACGCAACAGGCTGGCTGCATTACGACGATAATGACGATAAGGTCTCTCCTGAGCGGAGTCCTCGTGCTAGGCACACAAGGAGCGAGTCCTTGGAGACTAACACTACATGACCACCAATATCGGAACTGGTGCTAACAAAAGGTTCCCAGAATCACGGACCCTTCATTAATCAAGTCGTGCAACAGGCTAGCTGCGTTACAACGAGATCTACGAATAGGTCTCCTCTGGAGGAGCTTTCATGCTAGGCCCACAAGGAGCGAGTCCTCGGAGACTAACACTACTCGACTACCAATTCTAAACTATGTGTTCTCTCTGCTTTTACCAAAGCTCGGGTGTAGAGCTTTACTCATGACGTCATCCCAGTAACCAACAGGCGACAAAGCACAAATAAAATCTACAAGAAAACAAATACAAAAAGAAAGCAAATAAAAAACAAACACTCCTCACAAGCCAAAAGATAGGCTTGACTCTCTCTTTGCATGGAGCAATGCTTCCCCAGCAGAGTCGCCACCTGTCGCTCCTCGAAAAATCACATTCGAAAATACGACCCTCGCGCGAAAGGCGCGGAAAATTGCGGTTCGACAGAGTCGCCACCGAACTTTATTTTTCCCGAACAAACGGGAGAGGAAAATATCGAGAAAACCTCTTAAAGCGAAAGGATAGGAACAGGGCTGTCGCAACCAAGTTCCGGGTTCGGGAGTCGGTTACGTGAGGGGAAGGTATTAGCACCCCTCACGTCCGTCGTACTCGACGGGAACCTCTTAAGGTAAATGTGGGGAGTGTTGTTTAGGTTTACTTGTTTTCTTTTCGTTGTTAAAGGTAGAATTGGTGGGTTAAAAGGTTAAAGACGCAAAGGAGAGATGGGTGGTTAGAAGATAGGGTGCTCGCCAAGGATTGGGGCCCTTGTGCCTACGTATGCTCATTCGGACGAGAATGAGAAATCAGAGCGTCGTAGTTCGACTACAGGAAAGGATGGGGGGAAACGGAAGATGGAGGGAAGTGTGCTCGCCAAGATCATCGCAATCTTGTGCCTACGTATCTTATATTCAAGAATGAATAAAGAATCAGAGCGTCCGTAGTTCGTGGAGACGACCACGAAAATATGGGGTTTGAAATGGGTTGAAGTTGAGTTGGGAGACGAAAGAGTGACTGACAAACAACCTAAGGGCGTGCCTCAAGAGCTTGTCATTCAAGAATTCAAGGAATGCGAGATCCCAAGAACTCAGTTCTTTCGGAAATTGAGTCGAATAAGCTGAAGATAAGAGTTGGATGTTTTGAAATCGAAAGAATGAACTAATAACAACTCGGGGGCGTGCCCAAGAGTTACTCATTCGAATATTCAAAGAATGCTAGATCCTAAGAACATTCCTCTTTCGTAAGTTTAAAAAACGCTTGTGAAAAGATTGAATCGGAAATGGAGTGTGAGGTAAAAAGGAAGTTGTTTTGAACTGGTTCGACGACGTGTCGAAGATTTGATTGAAGATGGAACCGGCTTGACGACGTGTCAAGGGTTAAGGTTGTGAGAAACGATATTAGTCCCTGAGGGTGCTCCTAATATCGAGGCCACGAGGAATTGTGAATGTGTGTGAAATGTGGGTTGCGAATGCGGACGAGCATTCAACTTAGGAGAATATCGAGAATGATTGAGTTTGAAAAAGTCGAAAGGTTGAGTGAATAACAACCCAAAGGGCGTGCCTCGAGAGCTATCCACTCGAAAATTCAAGGAATGCTAGACTCCAAGAACCTCCTTCTTTCGAAGTTTGATCGAGAAAATGTTTGAAAAAAAAGATGAGGTGTGAAAATAGTTTAAGGTATGAGATGTGAGGACGTGAGATTGGATTTGAAAAATGAGAGAAATGACAATTATTTGATAAATGAGACGTAGGCCTCACAACCAATTAATTGGGGCATTATCGAAATGCTAGATCTCGACGACACCTTTTTCATTTGGAGAATGTTTGAAGGAACGACAGAAATATCACACAGAATGCTAGATTCCTATGATATTTCTTTGTTCAAAATAGTGTACTAAAACGAAAAGTTGAATAATACATTATTTAAGGTGTACACCTCGCTAATGATCATCCAAAAATCCAAGAAATGCTAGATTTCAAAGATTTAATTTTCTTTGAAAAAGTATTCGAATTGAGTCGAAGTTTTAATTTTAAATTTTAAGCGTGTGCACTAGCAAAGTGGGCTAGTCTTCTAAGTGACCAACTAGGAATAATTGATCAGATAGGTATCACTGTAAGGAAGCCCAGGATTAAGCTTTAAAATGTTGTGTATGGTGATCGAAGGTCGATGGCGAGGCTTTAAAAGCTCTCGACTTACAAGGGTAGAAAACGGCTCGATAAATCGAGAATATATTTTTTTTTAAAACTGATTTTGAAACATTAAAGCATAAGTGAGAAAATAACTATTACATTTGGAGGGAGAGAATTACCTTATTATCGAAATGGGAGACATAACACGGACGTAAGCGCATAACAACCATATTGACTTGAATTTAGTAAGCTTTTGGACTTGGCTCACTTTACTTACCAAAGCTAAAAGAGAGATAGATTACTTGAACCACTTAATTAGTTTAATCTGATTTAATTATTAAAATTATTTGATTAACTACTAATATAATCAAATAATTAAATTAATTAAAATTGATTAAAAACATTAAATGATTGAAATTCAATTAATTGATTAATTAGGTTAATCAAAATTAATTATCTAAATTATCCGATTAACTCAAATAATTAAGTTAATTAAAATTTATTAACAAAATTAAATATCCAACTCAAAAAACAATAATCCATATCAAATTGAATTTTCCTACTCTTTAATAACTTTAAGCAGCCCAATGTTAAGTAGAGTTGCTGAAGCTTAATTGAAAGACGTCGTTGTTGATGTGTCGCAGATGTTGTGAAATTGGGTAATGGTTGTTGCTTGAAGGCTTCCATGATAAGTTCGACAGCTTTTCCACGAGATATACGCATCATAGTTGGCAAACAAAGCAAAACTAATATGACAGTAACATAACATTTTTGCGGCAGAAATGAAATTGAGAAGAAACAATCAAAACAACAAGATTCAAACCGGCTGTGCTGTCAAACTCAAATCGATTAAGAAAACTTGAAAAAGCAACAACTACGTAGACGAACCACAACAACAAGATTCTCACTGCTTTTCCGCGTACGGTCATGAACTGTTTTGTAAAACTTGTTTGTTGGAGAAAGGTCGTAATACTGTTGTTACTTCAAAATCTCGTCGCATAATGTGAACTTTGTCAACATCGTGAACTTCAAAGCTATTCTCAGCTTTCCGACATCTAAACAAGCTCTAATGGCGCACCAAAACTCGCACTCGATCTTGCTTGCTGCTACTGTTTACCGGCACCAAAGTTTGTTGGATATGAGGTGTGACGTTATGGTTGAACTATGTACAAACACCAGATTTCCTCATCTTTCCTTTCATTCTCATTCATGATTCTCCTTCGGCGGTGTCGCAACCTGCATAGAAATTATCCACCACCAAGCAGAACAGCAAAACAATACAGGAAATTGAAGAGGGAAAGATACAGAGCTAAGTTAGAGATGCAGAATTTACCATATTCGTAACCTATATACTCCTTGCACTCATTTCCGTCCCCAAAAGCTTGTCACAGTCTTGTCTCAAAACGTGACAAACTGCCGAGTCTTTCGTCGCTTAGAAGTGTTGCTGCCGAAACCGAGCTAACTTGCTGTGTTGTAGTCAAATCGGGTAGGATTTTGAAGTCGCGGCTGCTGCACTTACTGTAGAAGAATCCTTTACAACTAATGACTTAACATGCGCATTACCGAGAACCACGCTGCTGTAACATCACATAAACTCTACAAGGCAAGTTCCAAAACCGCGATCTGCATGCCGCTGACCCGGGCTGTGAGTTATCACGTTGCAGGTTAGTAATTGCGGCTCTCAAAAGAGTCAATCCTGTACGCTTATGATCGAACTCAAACCGCCCCTATTCAGCTTTATCAAGATGTGCTTTAAATGCTGATGAATTCAATCGCTGCTCTATACACTTTGAATCCTTGTTTCTGTTGTCGATATTCGACAAAATTGCGACCTGTATGGAACCTGCCAAACGAAATGCGACAAATTAGACAGCTAGGGGGAAACAGCCAACATCACGCGATGAATTTCGTGATCGATTGCTTTGTCGTTGAGCCCGTGGTGGAACCAGAGTGAAGGTGAATTGTTGTTCCAAAGGTTACATCGCTTCAAACTCTCTTCGAATAACCAATGATTTAGGCGATGCCGTAACCTGCACAAATTCAACAACCAGCAAAATAACAAGCAAAACCTAGTAACATATCAATTCCCCTTTTCAAACTTTATCAAAAATCAGAGACAGTTCGCTTATACCAGCTTTTAACAATATAATTACAAGGCAAAGAAAATAAAGTTCAGACAATATCACCAGCTAAACCCGAAACCATATGTGCAAAACCCAAACTATTATCAACTTCAGGTTGAAAAGAAACCATATTTTACCTACATGATTCAAACAACAATTCATAAATCAACTTCAAATTGAATAGACCTGAAACCAATAGGTTACCGCTGTTGCCGAAACTCGTTTGTCGAATGTGTTGCATTGAGACTGAGTGATGTTTGAAAGAGATGGGATGGTGTTCTTTTGCTGCTGGATCGGGTTTGGTCCGAATGTTCTTTACGGAGGCGGAGTCGTGGCAACCTCAACCGTACAAACTTCAAAAACTAATCGCCTCAAATCGACATCGACAACGCCTTTTTTACCATCTACTCTCAAACCATACCATTTCTCCCTTTCGAAATTTGAAGAAAGAATGGTGAACAAGAACAACAGTAACCGTCATGTTTGTCTAACGCCTTGAGGTCTGCGAATCAGAGATTTATTTGTGGGTTGTTTGTGAAAGTTTTATGGAGGTTCAAATGTATGAGGGGTGAGCTCGAGAATGTGAGGAGACTCATTGGGGGATGGCAGTCGTTTTGGAGCGAAAAGAGGTCAAGGTTTGAGGTAAGAGAGATGGAAGGCTGTGACGGCGGAAGAAGGGTTTCTTTAGGGTTTCAAGAGGGCGGCGCCAATTTGGTTTTGTGGGAGCCGAAGCCTTAGGGTTTCACCTTTTGGGATCAGGGATGCGCCGATTTAGATCACTAGAGGGGATGGTGAACAGTGTTTTCCTTCTCTTCAATCAATTCTTCTGCTCCTTTAATAACCAAACACAACAAAACCCTAATGGGCCGCTGAAATGGGCCCTCTCTCTTTCTTGTTCTCTTTTTTCTTTTCAATTAATTTGTTAATATTAACAATAATTAAAAACTAACATAACTCTAATAAATAAATAAATAAATAAAATGACAAATAGATAAACAATAAACATTAAATAAAAACTAAAAGAAATATATATATATATATATATATATATATATATATATATATATATATATATATATATATATATATATATATATATATATATATTTATATGTATATACATATATATATATATATATATATATATATATATATATATATATATATATATATATATATATATATATATATATATATGTATATACATATATATATATATATATATATATATATATATATATATATATATATATATATATATATATATATATATATATATATATATATATATATATATATATATATATATATATATATATATATAAAAGACTTAAAAAAATAATTACTAAAGACGTTAGTAATATTTTAAAATAGAAAAACTTAAGAAGATAATATTTACAAAGAAAAGTTGTTAGGCCACGTGTCATGCCTTAATTGGTCAGAAAGAGATTTTTTTGAAAAACGCCCAATTTCGGGTGGACACGTGTCTAAATGTCATGAAATGATAAATGCGAAAATATCTACAAAAGGGTAGGACAAATTTAGGGTATGACAGATGCGTATGATGAAAATGACAAATGTACGGATACAGACGAAACAACGTCACAGGGGACGACCCACCGAGGAATTGCACTAGGGAAGAAGACATGTCATATCTGGAAGAACGTCGGGTAGACACGACACAAAATTGTTGATAGGTGCCAAGTAAATTAGAAATTGTCCGCAAGGTAAGACGCGAGTAAAACACGAGCTCAGGAGAAAAACGCAAATGGGGATAAAACACCCATGATGCCAAGTAAATAAATTTTGCCCATAAGGTAAGACACGAGTAAAACACGACCTCAGGGAGGAAAAAAAAAGCAAATGGGGGTAAAACACCATGATGTTAGGTAAACCCCGGAATATCTGGTAAACGGGGAATAAAACACCCGGGATAAAGGTACATGGGGGATAAAACACCCAAGGATAGAAGGTAAATGGGGAGTAAAGCACCCAAGATAGACATGTAAATGGGGAGTAAAACACCCAGGATAGAAATGTAAATGGGGAGTAAAGCACCCAAGATAGACATGTAAATGGGGAGTAAAGCACCCAAGATAAAAATGTAAATGAGGAGTAAAGCACCCAAGATAAAAATGTAAATGGGGAGTAAAGCACCCAAGCTAGAAATGTAAATGGGGAGTAAAGCACACAAGATAGAGAGGTAAATGGGGAATAAAGAACCCAAGATAGAAATGTAAATGGGGAGTAAAGCACCTAAGATATGCACATGTATAGGAATTATGCTATGACATATGATCAAATGCAAATGCAGACGTCGACGACAAGGCTCGACTCTTTCGGTGAGATGACAAAACTGGAGGACTGATTCCTCAACACGGAGATCACTGTCATTTTGTTAAACTGTATCAAGTTGATAGTCACTGTAGGAATGATAAATAACTGCTTAGGGATTATGCGAGTAAACTGCCCCAGGTCAAATGAACTGATAGTTGCTTCAGCTGTCTGATTCGTGGAATCGACTATTTTGCTGTATCCTCAGAGGGCTTGCCCCAGTCTGAGTCTTGAACAATTCTCTGGATAAACCAAATCTGAGAAGATATTTCCTTGAACAAATCTGGAACTAATTCTTTGACAGGATGTAAAAGGAACTTGCCCCTGATAAGATCACTTGACCAAGTTTCTCATTGTTTGAAAATTCCTTAGAGGAAAGCCAGTTTGCAAACAAAAATATCCATACAAACATGGTAATGCAAAGTTCATGCGACTTTTGAAATCAAAATTATTTTTGAAAGATGGAAAATACATGAGTCGTTAGTCAGAACACAACGGTTCAAGACGCTCAAAGCTTAAAACAAAGGTGTACTGCCAAAATAAATGATTCACAAAGATCTTTAGGAGTCAGGTTACGCAACCTTGCTGTAGTATGCTTTCTAAATAACCTTGCTTCAATTAGGTCTTTTGAGGGTTGTAACGTGGCCTGGTTCACGGTTTATGAAACAAAAGATAAAGGCTCAAAATTTATTTGTACCCACCCAATCTACGTGATGATCTTCAGTCCTATGCTCAGTTAACTCATACTATGCATTCAGGTTCCCATAAGTTAGGGATTTCATTGATCGTAGCAATGATGACTCAGAAGTCAAAGGGACCTATGAAAAGGCAGCCACTACTCCCCTATAACATTTGATTGTTTTGACATTGAGGATTTTCAAGATAAGGATTTAAAAATCTCTTTGTATTATCCCTAAATTTTGCCTAAACTGTTTATTTTAGAATTTACAGTCAGCGGGATGCCCCAGTTTTGCCTAAGTCTCCTTCATAGGTTTTGACTTAGCGGGCTTCTTTTGCTTTTTTTTATATTATTTTTTTTTTTGTGAAGGAAAGTGACTGTTTGATTTTAATGATTACGGTGAACCATCATCGACCTTTTGATTAGAAAACATCTTCGACACTTATTTGACGTGTGCGAAGGAAAATTTGTTAATGAAAGGTGTATCGTATGAACACACAACCAAGTTAACTGAGAACTACCCATCCCAAGGTTAAAATTGTGGGTTTTTTGTAACGAAAGAAACTCCAACTTCTAGGCTCGAAGGGGGTAACGAGGGATTAACTTCCTTATTTCTCCAGTGTTTGGGAATTGAAACAATGCCTTACATCGTCAACAAGTTTTAATTGAAAGCATACTGACAGCAGTTCTGGGTATAACATTTTCGTCATCCTCCCTCCGATCTTAGCATATCAAAATTTTGGACAAGAAGTAAACATTTGAAAAATAAAGCATAAAGATGCAAATAAATGGACGGAAATGAATTGAATCAAAAGTCGCAATGCTTATTTCATTAATGAAAGTACAAACATAATTGAAAGCAAACAACTTAAACAAAATAAGGAAAGTGTAAACAACGAGAAACAAAAGGCCTAGTGACAAAACTTCATTTCTGATGTACTGGCAAGGGATTTTTCTGAACATCCGGATGACTGTCTGTAAAATCAAGTATTCCAGTTCTAACCAATTCACATACTCTAGCCTTCAATGCAAAACAATGCTCTAAGTCATGGCCTGGGGAACCCTCATGGGAAGCACAATGGAGATCAGTCCTAAATCCAGCCGGAGGATTAAGAGGAGGTGGTAAAGTCTTTGTAGTAATCAGTCCTTGTCGAACTAAGTCAGGATATAGCTCTGTGTAAGTCATGAGAATAGGATCAAAGTGACTACTGTTCCGTTTCTGGTCTGATATTTGTGTCGAGGAATCAGCTTGACGACTCAAAGGTACACTGGAAGACGAGAGAACCGAGAATGAGAAACCGGGGGACAAATGCAATGCAAAAATGTGATGCTGATGCCATGCAATGGTTTCAAGAATTTCAACGGTCGATTGCGAATATTGCCTTTTAGGAAAGTGGGAAAAATTTTAGACTTTAAAATATAGGACTTCTTGAATTTGCAAAGGACTGTTGAATTCCTTGAAACTAGAAATGATATGATGCTTTATGGATGCGAAGCACAAATACACATAAGCAAACAAAAGGTCCTAAGTTAGAGGAACAATGAATGGAGTCAAGGTCTACCCTTCCCAAAGTGGTGTGTACTATAGGTTAATTGTACCTGCAAAACAAGGGTTCTAAAAAGTGCCCAAAGTCATCAGCCCATCTTTCGGATATTATCAACTTCTCGACTGACTCGGGGCCGATAATATTCTCAAGAGAACCTCTTTTGAGTGTAGCATCGCGTAACAACCATTGTAGGACTACTCCCACATAGTTCCCGCACTACGTCCTATATAAGGCCAAGATGGTGTAAAGGTACTACGGTTCCCAGTATCACAGACTCCAATCGATAACGATAAAAGTTTTCACGACTACACTCGATCAACCGAACCATTTTCGAAAGGGTCTCAACTGAGCGGTGATTCTTGATTTAGCTTAGTCGGGACTCACTACCTATAAGCCTCGTCGAATATATCGCCATCCTATAATAATGTCACTCAAGTCCGGGTGTAGGACTTATCTCACCACAAAGTAAATCCCGGGAAGGTACCCTGAACAACATATACAAATGAGCAAAATATTAATGAAACAAATATATAAAGAAAAATAAACAAGATAGGGATAACCCTCAAAAGTTAGGACTCCCCAGTGAAGTCGCCATTTTCTGTTGCGGTGAAATTTGGATGTCAAGCTATTGATTAACTTGATTCTTAATTCATTTACAATCGGTCTTTGATTTATCCGAAGGAAAGGTTAAAGAAAGGAAAAACCTAAAAGGGAGAGATCTAAGGTTCGGGGTTGGTTAAATTTAGGGAAGGTATTAACACCCTAAACTTCCATAGTACTCTACGGAAACCTTTTGTTTATTTTTTTTATTTATTTCATTAATTATTTTGCTTAAGGGTATATGCAAAGGATTGAAAATTAAAAAAGACCTAGGGGTTAATTCTAAGTTTACTCGGCAAGACATCGCATCTTGTGCCTACATATCCTTACGGGAATGGAATCAGAGTAACTGTAGTTCCCCTCAAAAGGGAGGTTAGAAACGTCTTGACTGTGGCCAAGGTTTCAAGGGGAATAAACGTATCTTAGGGACACGCTTACGCGGAATGTAGAAACTCCAATATCTACGTTATAAATTGTTAAGTGCATTAGGGTTAGGTTAGGGATTCTGCGGCGGGAAACCCTAAAATGAGTGCGGCGACTCTTTTGGCCTAACACTAGGATAAAAGCAATTTTGCCCACGGCGGGACACCTAGGCTAAACAGGGTTTGATCCATTAAAGGGGTAAGGCTATTGACTCGGCGGCCAAAAGGCTGGACCTAATCCTTCGGAAGGATAAAACTGTAAAAAAAATGTGAAAATATGACAAATCATTATATGGAGGAATAATTAAGGTACAAAAATAAGAAAAGTAATAAAGGCAGAGGGCATAAAGAAACAAAGAAACATTTCTGAAAACATGAAGAATATGAAAATATGTAATGACACTTAGAATGAAGTGAGGGAGGAAAATAGTGTGGGGCTGTGGCCACCACAAGCACATCTCAACCTCGAGCATGCACATGAAATGCTAAAAGAAAAAAAAGTAATAAAAGGGTACATAAAATGACACGACAAACATCAAACATCAGGAGTTTCTTACGAAAAGGTTTTAATTTTTTAATATTTTAATTATAAAAAAAAGTTTTAATTTTTTTAATAAAAAATATTTAAGTTAAAATTATAAAAAAAAAAATTTGGGGGGAAAAGTCTTTTCAGTTTTTTTTAGAACAAAAAAGGCTTTTCATCCAAAAAGTCTTTTCAGTTTTTTTTAGAACAAAAAAGGCTTTTCATCCAAAAAAAGGCTTTTCAGTTTTTTTTAGAACAAAAAAGGCTTTTCATCCAAAAAAAGGCTTTTCAGTTTTTTTGGGAAAAGGTTTTTGGGAACAAAAAGGTTTTTTTTTCTTCTTGGGAACAAAAAGGCTTTTCAGTTTTTAAAAAAGGTCTTACTAAAAAAAAAGTTTTAATAATAAAAAAAAAAGGGTTTTGATATTAAAATCTAGGGACCTAAACACACATGGAGATTAACATGGCAAAATATGCACATAAACATGAAAAAGCAAAAGGTTTAGTAATTTAACGGACCTAAACACATTAACATGGCAAAATATGCACATAAACATGAAAAGACAAAAGGTTTAGTAATTTAACCTACGAAGCGGAGGTTTGCTTCGGTAAATGTGAAAAAGGTTTGAATAAGGGAACACTGGAGAGCTCCAATCCTTCTGACGAGTTGTGGGAACGACCGCCTTTCTTCTCTGGGGATCTCCTTTGTTTCTCCCTTTCTCTCTCCTCTTTTTTGAAGAAAACCTTCTGACCCCTCTCACACTCACAACTCCTTACACATGTCCTCTTGCCAATTGTACCATTTTTACTTTTTAGAAAAAAAATGCATGCCATATGATATTTACCTGCAAAAAGTCAAACGACTACACAAATTTGTTAGTAATTGATTAAATGCAAGAAAAATGCAATGAAATGCGACGACAAATCTTAGGGCAAAATTTGGGGTATTACAACCCCCTATCTCAATTAGGTCTTTTAAGGGTTGTATCATGGTCAGGTTCACGGTTCGTGAAACAAAGGATATTTGGGCTCAAATTATAATTTGTACCCACCCTTTCTACGTGATGATCTCCGATCCTAATGTTCAGTTAACTTGGTTCAAGCGCTCGCCTCTTCGAGAGATATGTTTAATATTGGGACAAGTGGTTAAAGAATTCGCAAGGTTTTCGGAGTGACAGTTACTCCTTTTTTCGTTTTCGGTATCTGTATCTACACGACTTTATTCTTCACTGGGGATTTTTTTCTATTGATATCCTTTCTTTTTCATTCTTTTGATTCCCTAATTTTTGCCTGGACTGACTCCTTTTGAGTTCTTTTCGATTTTTTTCGTTTTCTTTTGAAGTCCAGCGGGATGCCCTGATTTTTGCCTAAGTATTAGCTTTCCAGCTATTTTCATTTCTTTTTACTTAGCGGGCTTTCTTATTCTTTCTTTTTCTTTTGGAACAAAGTCGTGTGACACTGGTTGTCTTGATTGCTCCGAAAGGATTGTAACTGTCTCACTCCTGATTGGTGAGATTTAACCATTGTGGTTGACGAGGTACGACCTCTGGGAAAAAAATAAGATGTGATCGGTCCTCGAAAGGCAACACTCTTCTATAAGACTTGAACGCTCGATCAAGCTAACTGACAACTACCCTGCCCCGAGTTAAGATGTGAGGGTTTAAAAAGTCCGAAAAAATTCTACTTCCTGGCTCGAAGTGGTTAACAAGGGACTAACTCCTTATATCTCCAGTGTTTAGGGATTTGAAACAATGCCTTGTACGTCATCGGCAAGGTTTTATCTGAAAGCATACGATCATCGGTTATTAGTATTCAGTTTCGTCGTCCTCCCTCCAATTTTTACTAATCATAGTGATAAAGTGGAGTAAATAAAATGCAAGTGTCAATGCAATGCAGTAAATGAGCGACAACGACATGATTAATTCAGAAAAATGCATAGTCACTTAACCAATATTACCATTCGAAACAAACAATGTTTACAGCAAGTAGTAGCTAACAAAAAAGAAACTACAAATGCAAATGATATAAAAGTCTGAAGACTGCCAATGCTGAGGGCGCCTGCCTGTCTGGATCACTGGCTTCTTGAAATAAACCTCTGAATCTACGAGCTTAGACAGCTGAGAAGTTGGTATGAACAAACAGAAATCCTTCTCGAAAGGAAATGCAATCTTGATCGATCAACTGTTGTACTTTCGCATGAAACGCTTTACAATCTTTAGTTGAATGCCCTAGGGATCAGCCATGGTAACCACACTGAGCGTGGGGATTGTACCCAGGAGGGTAAGGTTCTGGCACAGGCTTAAGAGCTTTAGGTTCCACCAAAGAACTCTGGATCAAAGATGGCAGTAGCTGGCTATACGGCATAGGCACTGGGTGGGAAGGAGCATTCCTTCGTTCCAAGTTGTTACGAGGCTTGTTCTGATTCTGGCGCTGATTCTGATAACCTCGGCCACGAGTTCGCTGATTTGAAAGGGAGGCGACATAAGGTTCTTGATAGGGTGCCCTGGGCACAGTGGTCTGTTCAGCATAACAAGACGCAGGAGATGAAGAACCAACAGACTTCACCGGTTCATCTCGAGGATACTCAACATCTGACACGATTGCATTGATCACAACTCCTTCTTCATTCTGATAGTCATAAAGAGATTCAGTTTCACTAGCCTGACCGTTTGAAATAATCTGAATTTTCCCGATTTTTATGGCATGCTCAAGGCGTTCCCCAAATTCTACCAAGTCAGAGAAATTTAACGAAAGTCCAAGCATTCTTTCGTAGTACGGACTCTTCAGGGAGTTTACAAACATGCTTGTTAGCTCTCGGTCTAAAAGTGGTGGTTGTACTCTGGCCGCAAATTCTCTCCATCTCTGAGCATACTTCCTGATAGGTTCATCGTTCTCTTGAGACAATTCTTGTAACTGCATGCGATGAGGAGCCACGTCTAGGTTGTAATCATACTGCTTCAGAAAAGCTCTGGCTAAATCCACCCATGATCGAATCTGATTACTCTCTAATTGCATATACCAACGCAAAGATGCCCCAACCAGACTATCTTGAAAGCAGTGAATCATCAATTTGTCATTTTGCACAAACGAAGTCATTCTTCGGCAGAACATCACCAAATGTTGCTTCAGACAGCTATATCCTTTGTACTTCTCAAATCTCGGCGCTTTGAACTTAGGAGGCAATACCAGGCCAGGAACCAAACACATGTCTGTGGCGTTCAGGTTAACAGCATCTTTGACTTTCAAGGCTTTAACTTGTTCTTCCAACACTTGGAGCCTGCTAGCACACTCAAGAGCTCTTGGGTCTACAGTCCTTGCTACTGGGATCTCTCTTCGGACACTCGACACAGGGAAAACAACACCTTGACTATTGATAAGAGGAGGTTGTTCATTGCGGACAACAAATCGCTCACGTCGATCTCGGTCCATAACAGGAGATTACACAAACTGGTCTGCAGTAAGGTTGTTCACTTGTGGAAAGTCTGCCTCGGACGAAGAGCCGTACAGAGGGTTGGTCATCGTAGTGAACCCTGCCAAGGTGTTAGGAGACTGGAAGTTGCTCTCAGACATAGCTACTAATAACCTTTAACTGGCGTCACTGCTTGATTCGGCTCAGATCTGCTTCAACCCCTTGGTCGTCTTCTAACAATCAACAGTTGCTCAGGCCAAACACCGGATAATCACCTTCAGAATCAAAACAACGGCTGGATCAGACTCTGGCTAGCTGGAGGATGGTATGCAGTATGATGCAAACATGTTCATGCAAATGCGATGCACTATGCAGCAAACACAGGATCACAGTCCCCCACACAATCTCTGAATACTGCTGCGCTACTGACGGAGTATGTTCGCTCTGAAGAGAAGACCAAAATATCGGGTTGGCTGGAAGTCAAGTTTCCTGCAAAACCCTCCCACTCACGGGTATGAACCTAATCTGACAAGGTACGGCATCCTATGCGGGTATCAACGTCACAGACTTTCAAGAGCGATGATAAGATACCTAGAAGGTGTGGCATCATCGTCCCTTGAAGCGGCCTCACTTAGTCGAATTCCCAATTGATCGGTTCCCAGAGTCGACAATCCTCGGGTCAGACAACTTGTCAAGCCCTAAGGGCCAGGCAAGAAGCATCAAAGAGAATCTCGTCCGAGTGAGATTTCGCGGCTAGCTGGTGCGAGCTAAGTAAGCAGGCTAACCACTACTCTATCTCTAAATCTATGTGTGTACTCAAGCCTGGGTTTTGGCTTCTCTCTCAAAGGAACAACCACCCAACAGCACAACAACAACAGATAATAATACAGTGCAGAAATTGTAAATACAGTAAAATACAACACGCAGAAGGTAAACGTCCAAAGACGAGCAAACAAGCGCTAGGATTGACTCGCATAGGGGATATTCCTGTCCCCAGTAGAGTCGCCAGCTGTCGCTACTGCGAAAATCGGCGCCGGCTGAACAGAAGAGTTGCCACCGTGTGTTATTTATCCCAAAGGAGGGAAAGGAAACGCTCGAAGTAAACCTCACGCAAAGACGGGAAAAGGAATGATCATCGCAACCAAATCCTGGATTCGGGAGTCGGTTAAGCAAGGGGAAGGTATTAGCACCCCTCACGTCTGTCGTACTCGACGGGATCCACGCTTGCTTGGTTTGTCTAAAGGATGCAAAACAATCTATCTATGGCTGCTAAATATAAACGGGAAGAAATTGACTCGGTAGAGCATCGCACTCTATGCCTACGTATTCTCAAGAGAGAAAGTCAGAGTCATCGTAGTTCGGGAAACTACTGGAAATTGGCTCGCCAAGACTTCGCGTCTTGTGCCTACGTACTTCCACACAACGTGAAAGATCAGAGCTTCCGTAGTTCAGGCTAACTACGGCTAGACTAGGGTATTCTCGATCACACAGGGGTGAGAGATAAAGCTGGTTTGAAAGGTACGGGGACCTACGGGAACTAAAACTACGGTCTGGTCTCAAATGCGCAAGGGCAGGAGAAAAGGATAACATTAGTCGTCAGCGGGAAAGTCTGGATCGCACAACAGCTAGAGAACAACAAGGTTAGTTATTAGTGTGCTCGCTAGAATATCGCATCCTATGCCTACATATTCTCATTCGGTATGAGAAATCAGAGCAGCTGTAGTTCGACCTACTACAGCAAAACCGGGAAAAAGGGAAATGGGAGCTCGCTACGATATCGCATCCTATGCCTACGTACTCTCGTCTGGCACGAGAGATCAGAGCTAACGTAGTTCGACGGGAAAACGAGACTCGATTGCACGGGGGCAAGAGAAGGGGTCTCGATCGCCTGAACGCGAGAGAAAAGGGGTTTCGCTCGCACGGGGCGAGAACAAAGAGGAAGCAGGCTTACGCTTAAACGGGAAGGAACTCGGGACACACACGCAAGAACCTAAGACGTAGGAGCGAATGCGTCGCCTGGTATCCTAAGGCTACCATACTAGACATCCTAGACGATTGAAAAGTAATTCCTCAACTGTCATTTCCTTCGTATCTAACGATGCGGCTCACAACACTCGACGATTGCCTGAAGACTTGAATGCGACGATGATGATGTTGGACGAAGCAGCTCAACTACACACAAAAAGAAAGGAAAAAAAAAGAAAAAACACACACGGGGAGGGGGGAAGCCAAAAACGGGGGGTGTGGCAACCACGAACGCAATTGGGCTTAGAGGCCCAAATCAGACCCGACGCATCAGCCCTCTCTCAATCTCCTCTACTCCGTAAACCTAATTCTCTTCTTTCTCTCAATCACTGTTCACCTTCTCTCATGCGCCGCTCCTCTCTCACTCTCAGACTCTCTCACCCAAACTTCTTTCAGATTCACCTCACAACTCTCTCTCAATCCTTCGTTCAACTCTCTTCACCAAATACTTCAACCTCATCAATCTTTCTATAATCTCAGCTTCACCAACTCCTTGGATCCTCACACTCCAACATCCAAAACGAAAGAAAAAAAATCCATTAACATACTTAAACCGAGATGTTGTGATGATCTCGCTGAAGAAGATATAGACGAAACTCAAGACGAAGCTTACGAGCTACAGACGGAGGATCTGTAAAGAGCGCGCGTTGTTGAAGATCTTGAGGAATACGAGCGTGCATGTGACGATCTAGCACTTCTTGTTGAAGGTTAATCGCGAAGCCTTTGGACGTTCTTGATAAACGATGATGATTTGAAGTTAAAACGGATGAATATTGTCCAAACAATGGAGAAATCTAGAAACTGAGGGAAGAACACTTGAAGGTTCTTGAATGTTGTTGAAGAACGATGATGATTTTCTGGAAAAAATCACAAGAACGCTGAAGAACTTGAAGAACGATGATCTGATGAATCTAGAAAAAAAGGTATGATTATTTCGAAGATGATGAATGTCCTTCTAAAAAAACGTTGAATGTTGTTGATGATCTGAAGAAAGAATCTGGAAAAAATTGGAGGAGCAATGAATCGGATGAAGATTTCTGGGAATTTTGGTTTTCCGGTGGTGGTTGCGGCGGTCAGAGATAGTTAGGGTGATTGCCGGCGAGTGGTTAGGGTGATTGCATGGCCAGCGGTGGAATTTTCGGTGAGGGATGGTGAGTGGACAAGTGGCGAGAGGGAGAGGGAGAGGGAGCCACGTGTTGGTGGAGAGAGTGAGTGGAGTGGTGCGTTGGCACTCTCTGAGTGCAAGTGAGAATGAGGTGGCTCTTGCAGAAACACACGCGTGGCAGGCTTATATATTGACACTTGGCACGAATGGACTTGGACTTGGGCCTCCAAAACTGCCATGTGGCCCACCGAAACTATTAAACCCAGACTCAACTTAACTCTGCAATTAATACTGATTCATTAAACAACACTAATTAAAAAACTGATACAATTAGTGCCTATTAAGAAAAACGAAAATGGACTAATCATGACCATTAACTCCTAATTAATCTAATTAAAATGCTAGTGGTGACTAAAAAGGTCTCATTAATACTAATCAAACCAATTAAACTTCCTAAAATGCTAATTAACACCTAATTAATTCTTAAAAGAAATTGATTTTAAAAAAGTGATTAAACTATACTAAACTCTATTAATACTTAAGAATGATTAAAGTAATTCCTAAAAAAGAAATTAAAACTAAAAACTACTTAAAAACATTTAATACCTATTTTAAAATTTTAAAAAAGACATTTATTCTATTAAAGCTATTAAAAAAAATCTATTTAATATCTAGAAAAATCAATTAAATCTATTAAAAAAATCTATTATCTCAAAAAATATTCTAGGAATCATCTATTTAAATTCTAGAAAAAGAATTAAATTCATTTAAAATTCTAGGAAATAAAGGAAAAAATCTAAAAAATACGAGAAAGTCGATTAAATTGATTAGAACACGAATACACGAATACAACGAATTAAGCGGTAAAAACCAGACACCGAGATAGCCTGAAAACACAGGGAACGAGCACCGATTCTCAAAATAAATCCTTGTATTGGCCTGAAAAGCCTGAAGCGCCAGGGGAGGCTGTGATCCCGATAAAATCAATATGAATGAGAAAATGCAACATATACGGTATGCGAATGCGAATGCAAAATGCGTCGAACCAGAAACTGAATATGGGAACCAGTTGGTCAAATTTTAGGGTGCAACACAAGGCATTACTGGCCGAGCATGCATGCTTCAAGATTGCGCATAGTTTGTAAGTCGATGTGAGAAATGTCAAGTGTTCGCTCTCTTCTTCCACTCTCCTGTAGAATTATTGCATTCTCTATTTTCACCATGGTCATTCTATCAACGGGGGACATATTTTCTAGGCTCATTTCCCATTGTGGCCGGATAACTAAAGTTCTTGATAGTGATTATTGATTATTTTACTATATGGATGAAAGCAGAAGCAGCGAATCACAACGCAAAAAGTACGCCGATTTTATTGGAAAAACATAATATGTCGTTACGACCTTCCTGGGGTCATTATTTCAGACAACGACATGCAGTTCGCTAGTTCGTCAGTAGTAGAGTTTTGCAGGGATTTGGGGATACATGACCGGTTTATTTCGATGGAGCTTCCTCAAGGAAATGGTCAAGTAGAGGTTGCAAACAAGATCATTCTATCAGGGATGAAAAAGATATTAGATAAAGCCATGTGCTTATGGTCAAGTAATTACATGATATTTTATGGTCTTATCATACTGCACCTCATTAAACTACTCGGAAAACTCCTTTCGGGATGGTTTACAGAGCTGATGTAATGATACCGGTGGAAATCAATATTGCGACTTGGAGGGGCATTGCTTTTGATGAAAATGCCAACTCAGACGGTTTGGACAATTCAGTGGACCTATTGGGTAAAGTCAAGAAAGCAACCCACATAAGGGATTTCGTAGCCAAACAAAGAATAGTAATAAGGTTTAATATCAAAGTAAGGTAAAGGCATTTCATGAAGGAGAGATCATGTGTTGAAAAAGATGACAGACCCTAAGAAGAAAGGCAAACTAGCTCCTAATCGGGAATGGCCTTTTCGTATACGTCAAAAGTTGCATAATGGGGCTTATAAGTTAGAAAGTTTAGAGGGTGTTAAAATACCTAGGGCATGGATTATAACCAACCTTAAGTTTTATTTTAGCTAGACTATGTAATAAACGTCATGAATAAAATTGTGCGAAAGCACTCTTTTCCCTTTTAAGGGAAAAGGTTTTTAATGAGGCGCTCATAGTTAACACAATCATATTGTAAATTTATAAAGCAGGCAAAATAGTCATGGGACATGATCCAAGATTAAGTTTGGAGCTGGTGAGTGAACATCCATAGGCCAGAAACCTCTGGCATAATCGGCTGCGGTCGGGCTAAGTAAATTGAAACCTATGGCCTAACTGAAGTCCAAGTTAATTGAAACCTTTGGCATAATCAGTTGCGGTCGGGCTAAGTAAATCAAAATGTCTAGCCTAAATAAAGTCTAAGTAAATTGAAACCTCTGGCATAATCGGATGCGATCGGGCTAAGTCAATTGAAACCTGTGGCCTAATTGAAGTCCAAGTTAATTAAAACCTCTAGCATAATCGGTTGTGGTCGGGCTAAGTAAATTGAAACCTCTAGCCTAACTGAAGTCCAAGTTAATCAAAACCTCTAGCATAATCGGCTGCAACTGGGCTAAGTAAATTGAAACTTCTGGCCTAACCGAAGTTAAATTATTAGAGACCTCAAGAGAAATTAAGTCTAACTAAACTATAAAGGAAAACATGTGGTCGGAATATGCTTATCTTTACCAGAGTATTTAAGATGTGAACTAATCAGGGTCTTATAAGTGTTTTGAGGTATATTTATTAAAGGTACTTGAGCGGTCTATCAAAATAGAAATATCTAAATTTACCTTAGAAAACCAATTATAACGATCAATTCAAAAGGGGATAGTCAGTAACACGGAACAAAATACAAAAATTGTCATAAAAGTTACAAATCACAGCAGGATCCATATACAAAACAGAAAGGACAACATGCTTAAAAACATCACAGAATGCACCCTAATGGATAACTGACAAAAAAGGAATAGAATTGAGATTATTCTTCATTATTGTTTTCATTAACAACTCTGAGGTTAATATCATCACCATGGTCTTCCTTGGACAGATCATCAGTAGGAGAAGGCTCAGTCTCTCCTATATCCACGAGATGGTGTCGCACCTCGAAAAACCACAGAGACATTCCGGAGAAACGACCCTCGCGCGAAAAGCGCAGAAATGCGGTTCGACAGAGTTGCCGCCGAATTTTATTTATCCCGAATGAATGGGAGAGGAAAATATCGAGAAAACCTCTTAAAAACAGAAGGAACACGACCGTCGCAACCTGATGTTCCTGGGTTCGGGAGTCGGTTACGTAAGAGGAAGGTATTAGCACTCCTCGCATTCGTTGTACTCAACGGGAACCTCGTAATTCGAATTGTGATGAAAGTTAGCTAAGCTTAATTATTCTCTTCTCAATACTAAATATTAAACGGTACTATAAAGGGATAAAGACGTTAAGGGGAAAGGGGATGATTAGAGGATAGGGTGCTCGCCAAGGATTGGGGCCCTTGTGCCTACGTATGCTCATTCGAACGAGAATGAGAAATCAGAGCGTCGTAGTTCGACTACGGGAAAGGATGGAGGGAATTGGAAGATGGAATAATGGAGGAAGATAGAAGTGTGCACGCCAAGATCATCGCAATCGTGTGCCTACGTATCTTACATTAAAGAGTAAATGAAGAATCAGAGCAGTCGTAGTTCGTGGTAACAACCACGAAATAGAAACGGGATTGAATTGAGTTTGAAGGTGGGTACGGATGACGATTACTCGAAGCTTAAGAAAGACTTCTCAGACCCAAGTAATCGGGAGAGTGAACCAAAGACTTGGAACTCTCTCTTTTTCACCTTGAAGATAAAGGTTGTATTCGAAAGGGTGAGGTTGATCGGATGACGACTACTTAAAGCTTAAGAAAGACTTCTCGGACTCAAGTAATCGTAGGAGCGAACCAAAGACTTGGAACTCTCTCTTTTTCATCTCAAAAGAAGTTGTGTTTGAAATGGTGTTTGGAATGATGAATAGTTGAAGGAGGGTTGAATGTTGTCGAGTCATTAATGTTATTTAAAGGCGTCAATTGCTCACACACGAATAAGATAACTCGCATTCAAACAACCGAAAGAAATATCAAAGACTTGAACTCACTCTTTACACCTTGAAAAGAATTAAATAATTGTTAACTGATTGATAGTTTGTTATGAAAATCCGTTTGACGTTGGATCAAGGGTTTGACTTATTATCGTGTGCAAAATGTGTGGGAATGGAAATGGTTTGATAAACGGAACTGACTTGACTTATGCATCAAGGGTCGAGTTGTGAGAAACGATACTAATCCCTGAGGGTGCCCCCAATATCGAAACCACGGTGAAGTGTGTGCAATAGATTAATGGCAAATACGTATGAGCACTCGACTTACGAGGGGTGTTCGAAAATGGCTCGATAACGCATCGAGAATTAGTTTGAAAATAGTTTGATCTACGCTAGTCCCAATGGGTGCTCCTAGAAGATAAACCGATAATCAAAGAAATACGAAACATACATCGGAATGGGAGAGAGGTACATGTAAGTTACACGGGATTGCACGAAATAAACGGGTCTCATTGTTAGGTAGCCCAAAAGAAAGCCGTGTGTGTGAAATGTGTCCTAAATTACGCCTTGAGCAAAGTCGGGCACAAATTGGATGTTGGGGTTCCTGCAAATGACCAATGATCCAACAGTCCACCAATTTGGATTTTAGGATTTCGATAGTTTATTATGTGTTTTCGAATATGGTGAATTAGAATGAATATGATATAACAATATGAATAATATACAAGATAATATAACAAGATAATATTCACAATAATATTTGACTTAAAAATAAAACAGCTGATATTTGACAGAAATTAAAGTTAGTGGTTAGTTTGATTAGTAATTAAATCAGGGCAAATGTAACGCTAAACCATCGTAGCTCAACTTATAATGAAAGTCGGTCTATAGGAGGTCGCATGAGTTGATATCCGTGATATGAACAAGATAGAGAAATGATATTAAGAACCATTCTCCAATTTAATCGTGTCGCACGAACAAAAGAATGTGGATCTCGTCTTAATCGCAAGCATTATGTCAACTAATCGAAGGTATCCTATCACGATTCCAAAGTAAATAAAATGACCCAAATGGTAATTTTCCATAGATTTGAAATCGAGAAGGTTATCGACTTCGATACGCGACGCTCACGAATAAAAGATTTCATAGATCGAGGAAGAAATTAATAAAAATAAAAAGTGGAGAAGAAATTGAAATAGAAAATGAAATAGTCTCGAATAAATTATCATCTATCAATAGTTTGACCGATAATAATTTGTAAATATTCGTCATTGACCAAAAAATGGTGAAAATGAAATAAAAGGATAAAACAATCGATAAAAATCGAAAATGAACATGTAAAAGAAGTTGGTCTCGGGTTTATCGTTTCTCATCAATAATTTGACAGAAAAACAATTTCGAGGCCTCGACATCGACCCAAAAACGAGTAAAAGTGGAATAAAATGCTCAATGTTAAATGAGAAATAAAATCTAAACTCTAAAAATAAATTAAGAAACCTCTAAAAGAAAATAGAATGCAAAATATCATAAACTTAGAAAACTCTTTTAAAAAAAAGGTATATTATAAATCTATTAATTATTTTTGAAATATTTACAAATAAAATAAACTACTTTTAGAAAAATAAACATAAAAAGAAGAACAGGGGTACTGAAATTGTAAAGGGGTGTAAATAGGAGCTGCTATGGGTTTAACCCAATAATCAAGAGATGGCTTCCCAAGATAAATTAATTTTATTTTAAATCAAAAAACACAAAATGGGACAACAGACCCTTCATCCCAACTTAAACCAATCGCAAAGAATGGCAACAGACCAAATTTCCACTTTAGAACATTGTGAACGCCATCAGGCTGCAAGAACGGACAACAAATCAATGAGAATTGGCCGAAATCAACCTCTGATCCGTGCGGCTTGTTAAGACTTCCTTCGCTCACTCGATCTCGATCTATCTTCCCCTTCGTTTGATTTCGCTTGGATTCGTGGCTCAGGTTTGGATCTTAACCCATCTCGATTTTGCTTCGGTTTCGGACCTCTCTCTTCTTCTTCTAATTCTTCTAGGTTTTGGTTCCATTAATGGTTGAAGGTGTTGCAATATCTATGGGTGGTGGTTCGTTATGGTTGTGGGTTTGAGGTTTGTTATTGTTTTACGAAGACGAAGGGTGAAAGTTTGAAGAAGGCTGGGGTATGAAAAGGATTCGAAGGAAGTCTTGTGGGTTTTGATGTTGAAAAATAATGAAGAAAGATGTGGGTTTATGATTCTGTTGTGGGTTGAAGAAAAAGAAGAGTGAGGCGGCTCAAAAGGGGGTCCGAGAGGAGGAAAGATTAGAAGAGGATGAGGGTCCCGTTATGAATTTGTTGTCACCTCTGTTATGAAGAGAAGGTTGGATTCTTTTTCTCCCCAAGAATCATGAGCTGGCCTTCTTGCTTGTGGACGTTGTTGTGTGTTTTCCTTTGAATCACCCCTCAGGTACATAAGGCGTTCACAACCTGTACCTGCCGCGAGTTTTTTGCGAGCTGTTTTGAAATTTTTTTGTCGCCTTGTAGGTTTGCGGTTCTTTTGGTATGCGAGAGTTGTACGTTCCGCAAAAAAGTTTGTGGGATGGTTGTGCGAAAAAGTGGCCGCTTTACAATTTTGAGGTGGGGCATCATTCGTGAATTGGTTTCATCGTTAGCAGAATTAGAAAGGTGTAAGTTGTCTCACAAATCACATGTTCTGGTGGATTATGTATGGGTCTGCTGATAGTTTGTGTGGAGATAGGTTTGTGGTATGTGTGTGGAAAAAATCGTGGCGTTTTGTGTGTATTGTGGCTCGTACTGTTGTGTGATGCAGGTGGTACTTTTTGTCGTTTTCCGTAGGTTGTGTGCTGGAATTGGGTTGCTGCGGAACACATGCATCTGGTACAGGGTCTTGGTCTTGAAAGAAGAAGCTGGTGGCTAATTCTCTTCATTTCGCAGCAGGTGGTCTTAAGTCACTTTGAGAAAATCCCCCATTTGCAAATGGACTTTATTTTATTACTGCAGATTTTTAGAACTCATGACCTTTATTGTGTGATGATCTTCTTGGAGCTGAGTTTCTTTGATGATTTTTTTATGTATCACATAGGTTTTCTTTGATGAAAATTACACATGGATGGTATGGGCCGTGTGGGAGGCTCACTCTTGTTTACCTTTGATACTTGTAATTACCAACAATGTAATTGGCTGAAAATTTCTATTGCAAGTTATTTCAAATAAATGGGCTTATATGTAAACACTGGGCTTTTGTCACTTGCAACTCATTTATTATTATTTTTTTCAAATAATACTTGCTTTTTTGATTCACGACTAAATCCGATTTTTGATTTGAACATCTTACGAATCTAATTTATCATTCCTGAAATTCTCCCGTGGGTATACCTACATATTTAACCCATCAGTCAAACTTGCTCCTTAAATGTATTATGACATCTTCCCACAAATAAATCTCGAATCACTCTTGAACTAAGAATAAATGGATATCTTGAATCTTTAAACCTTGAGTTTGGATTAATAGTCCTCATAAATGATGACGAGCGAGATATCAATTGAAACCAAATCTCATATAATGGGCCTTGCTACCAGCTCATGAGGAACTAGACCAAATGAAGAAATGTTGATCCTCAATTTGAAATGTGTCATACCCAAATTGAATCTAAGAATTACACTTAAAACCAATTTCTAACCAACCTTTGAATTCTTCTTGACTCAATGCCTCAAATCTATTTTTAAGAAATGGACCCAAAAATGAATATGTCTTGGCCATTTGAACTGGTGCACTTTGCCTTGATAATCCTTAATTGAACATGCACTAATCTAATCCCCACTTGCAAAACCCTGAATTTAACCACAAACACACTTTGGATTTTTCTAGATAATAGTTGGTGAGCGGATGTACAAGATGAAAGCTATATACAGGTAGGAAAAATTTGGGGTATGACAGATGGCCATCCATCACAACTTTGAAAAAGTCCACCTTCGACAAGTCAAGCCCGAGGTGAAGATACAAAACCTAAGCCTTTGCAATGTAAAAAGCCTCATCGTCTGAATTAAGGATGTAAATATGAGCTTTCTGAAATTGTTCATTTGACTCCCGAGTTGATGTTATCTTCGCAGATTGCTTGGTGACAGTGGAATGGAGTTCATGGTTCTCAACTTCTGACTTTTCCCTCTTTAATTTCTCATCAAAAAATTGCTTCTCCAGGTCGGATATTCTATCCATCTGTATCTTCTGTTGTTCCTTCAGTTGATTGATCTCTTGATTGTGCTTAATTTCATTTTGCTCATAATCATCCTCAGATTTAAACAATCATTGTGTCAAGACAACACATTTCATCATATAAGAACTGATGTTTTGGGTCAGCTTCTGTCGACCTATTATCTTCTTCTTGTTTACATTTATCGTGGCATTCAAATTGTCATAAAGGAATCTCAGTCTGTCAAAGTTGTTACTCCAGAATTTAAACTCATTAGATGGTTTGGTTTGGTCGCTACCACCATTCTTTCGCATCAAAGAGGAAATTTTCCAATTGACTATGTAAACCTCATCACTCGTTAAAGTTTTCATTTTCTTTCGGCAGTTCTACCAAGAGTCTTCTGGTGGTGAGATGATAGAGACATGAGGCTAAAAAAAAATACTCAGGAGCGTTTTGCTTGGGGCCACCTTTCTCTTCTTTAATATCCAAGTTTCTAAATTGGACAGGTCTGACTTAGAAGCGAGTTGGTCGACTACTATTCTCATTACCTGAGCTTCAAACATTAGCTTTTTCTGCTCCTTCACAGACAAGTCAATCATTTTTTCTACAAAAAAGATAGGGAAGGAATTAGGAGAATGAAGTATAATGTAAAAAATAAATAAATGAGCATTACCCAGAAAAGGAAGAACTTGTTTTTCGGGTAATGTCAATAGATCTTGGACCTTCATCATACAAAAGGAATCTAATATGGCCAAAGGAATGATTTCTAGGGCATTTAGCTTATCAAAATCAAAACCAGATACCAGAAGTGGGTTTCCAGTCTAATAGATGGGAAAACAACGAGAATCGTCTAATGCATACATTATATAAGGACATCTCGGTCCTCACTTAACTCGAAGAAATCGATCCTTGAAGCCCATATAGTTGGTAGTGTAAACTTGAAGAAATCTCTTATTGGGAAGGCCATTAATTGCGACCTAGCCAACCTTCTCAACACCCTTAATTTCAAAAAAGGAGAAAAATAAACTTATGGTGGGCTTTATGTTTATGCTCGCACAAACTATCTTGAAAGCCTTAATAAACCCCTCATCTATTGGTGCAAAGTTGGGAAGGGGCAATGTTTAGGGTTTTTAACAGATCTGATTCAAAATCAGTAAAGGTTAGATGGATTTTAAAATCCTTTAATACATCAGCATAAATGTCAAAATACTCATGTTTGACTCCACTATGACAGACTATGCAAACATGTTCCCTTGGTATGCAGGGTCCCAAAACAATATTATCCTCGTTTCCAGTAGAGGAGATATTCTTCAAAGATCGGAGTTTATAAATCTCTACTTCATCAACCAACCTGTAGCTATAACTCATCACTTCTTGATCAAAGGAGTCAACAATCTCCATCAACACTTCTACAGACGAACCTGATAAGGAAGATTTAGAATCATATCGCTAAAAGAGGCAGCAATATTGATGTAAGCTTCCTTTATAACACGATCAAAGTCAGCTTTATTCAGGGTATCCCTACACCCTCTCATACGAAAGTTCCAAAGACTTTCCCTTTCTTGAATACTTAGGGTTCTTAATACATTTGTATTATCGTTACATTCACAAACAATAGTCATTGCTTAAAAGAAAAGAATGCAAATAAAGAGATAAAAACAAATATACTTGATTTTGAAGAACAGATGGAAGCTCTGAAATAGCCTTGAAAAAGAAATAAGTTACTCTAGTTCATGATTAGCAAAAAGAGGAAGAGATGAATTTAATTATGGAGAGTAGTCCTTTTTTAAACGGCTATAAAATATGAGGCGTTTTGGATTACTAAAGATGATCAAGTTCCTATAAAAATCACCATTACAGAAGAAAGAAAGAAAGAAAGAATTTGGTAAAGATACGCTCCCACATCTGCCACGATTGACCACATCACAAAAGACAGGTAAAAAGACATTATATGGCCGAGGAATATCTCGACCCTCGATGAAAATAAATTTTGCAGGCTTCTTTTATCCAAACATTTCAATCTTTTAGATTTCATGCTCAGGAGCTTATGTATATCCCGAAAATTAGTTTAACCAATTGATGTATAAAATTGAAAGAAGTCTATCATGAAATAGGCATGGTTCAGGTGAAAGTTGAGTAATAGCTAGAACTAGAACCCGACCTTATTGGGTAATAGACAGAGCTATAAGTCGTTATGTTATCGGATTGTGAGCCCTGATAGACCGATGTCATCATTTGTGTAGGGACATCATCTAAAAACGGTATCGAAAGATGAAGGATCATAACAACACAATTTCGAAAAAAAGGTTACAAGTCATTAAGAAAGAGAGTTAAATGACTAAAACGACGATGATTTCTAGGTCATGAATGCAGGAAGGAAGAGGAAAGGATTCGTCATGATTGTTGGGGGAGATTGACCTATATAAAGGGTGTGAGAAAATTATTCAAGGGGACAAGAACTGATTGAGCAAAAACATTTACAGGCACTTAACCAATCATTTGAGCCTCTCCCTGACTAGCATCGAAAAAGTCAATCTTTTAGCGTTTTTAGTAAGAAAGATACTTCTTATATTTCTCTTTAAACTTTGGTCATCTTTCTCTTTATTTCATAATATGTTATGAGTACAAAGTTTCAAATTTTGGAAGGTTACTTTTTTTGTTTGTTTTAGTTTCCCACAATATATTAGTAATTATATCTATTATGTCTCAATTGATTAGAAAAATATCAATAATATGAATTATATTTCTTACTTAAACCCAAAAACTTTTGTAGATTATACTTGTGAAAGGCTTACATAGAATTCATTTTCAAATATGTCTCAGCTTCCTTGGTAATATAATATTTCTAAGCACAATTTTTCAAAAATATTTCATGAAATCTCTTGTAATCATCTTCAAAAATAAGGTGCTCTACTTTATGTAAAATCACAGCAAAATTTAGAAATTAAAAAAATTAAGCAGAAACAACATATGAAGGGCCAATTTTTTTTATTAGCAATTTCCATCTAACAGGATCTACACTCAAGCCTTCACTACTAGGTCGTATACACGCAAATGAAGGAGATGTTGATTAAAAATCACAATTCCGACCTTTGATCTACATGAATCTCCATTTTCTTTCTGAACACAAATATTTGATGTCGTATTGGTTGGAACGAAAGAAGATATGGTAGAACAAGGATACTTTTTCTTTTGGGTCTTTGATGACTTTTGCTCTCCATTGATGAATGTTGGTGATGATTCATGAACTTGATATACAAATTTTTGAATTTGAGAGATGTTTGGATAAAGAGAGAATTTAGATTGCAAATGAGAATGAATGTCAATAAAAAATGACAATTATACATGCAATGATGGATTGATGAGATTCAAAATTCAAAAGTTTCAACATATAGGGTTTGATGTGAGTTTATTTCGAATTCAGGTTATTATAAGTTATTCAAATTATAAGTTGAAAAACGTTTAATTTGGATCAAATATACCTTTGACTTGAAATAAGACTTTCTCAAACTTAACAACATTTATATTTGTTTCAATTATAAGTTTTTCATGTTTTTCAAAATTATCTAGTTTTTTTTTTTTTTTTACCATTTGAACCTTCTAGCTATGCCATAATAAGAATTAACAAGAGAGACGTCTCCTTATGTAGGGTGTCAATTCATACATCAAAATTATAAGCGAACAAGATCAATTATGTCTTAATCAATATTAATTTAAGTTAATTATAATCATTAATTGTTAATAAAATGGTTAATACCTATTTCACCCCTATTATATAGGGGAATTCGCAAAAAACCATTATAAAAAATTGAATTTTATGACCAAAGGGTATTAAACTCATGACTATGAACATGCATAAGAGGACACCTACCACTAGATCAATTTGATTTTTAACATTTATTTTCACCTCAAAATGTATATATTACACAGTTAATATTTATTTTCAAAATTGATTTTAAATAATAAATATTAAAATATAGGTTAAATTACAGTTTTTGTCCTCCTATTTTGTCTAATTCACGAAATTAGTCTCCCTATTTTAAATTTAAACAGTTTTGCTCCCTCTATTTTAAATTCAAATAGTTTTAGTCTCCCTCTTAAACTTTTTTCATAGAAAATCGATGAAAATTCATTTTTTAACTTATACTTTTATCTACAAAATTTAATAATAGATTTATATACGATGATTTGTTATGTTTTACATGTAAATTGTCATTTAAAAAATGAAAAATATCGTTAATTTTAAATTTAAAAATGAGAGGGAGACCAAAACTGTTTAAATTTAAAATAGAGAGACTAAAAATATTTAAATTTAAAGTAAATGACCAATTTCATGAGTAAAAAAAAAATAAAGGGACTAAAAGTGTAATTAAACCTAACATTAATTTAAACAATTATTAAATGTTATTAAATTGAAATTAAATATATGACTGAAATTATATTTGATAAATATAATGTTATTTAATTTCAGTTTAATATACAATTATTAAACAATTATCAAATTTATTTACTTGAATTGTTTAATTTCATTTTAATATACGATTATTTGATATAAATATTAAATTGTTTAATTTCAGTTTACTTTGATAAACGTTACAAAATAATTATTTGATAATTTTAATACTACAAATTTGATAAATGTTACTAAATATTAAATTTAGTTTGATAATGTATTTAATATTGAAATACATTTAATATTTAGTCAAATAACAATTATTCAGAAAAACGTTAATTATGTACAAATGGTTTACATAATAAATTGAAAGTAAATATGTTTAATATTTATAATAATAAACTGAAAATAAAAATATTTTTTAATAACAAAAGTAAATAATAAACTGAAATTAAATATGTTTGAGAGGAAAGTAAATAGTACTCAAGTAATACTGAAATTAAATATATTTTAACATTTATTATTTAAAAAATAAACTGAAATATTAAATATAAATATAGTAAATATTAAACTGAAATAAATAAAATAAAATAAAATAATGAATTAAAATTAAATAATAATAAATAAGCTGAAATAAATAAATATAATAAATATATTTTAATATTTATTAGTTTAATAGTGTTTTTCAAATAATTATGTAAATAGTATTTTTCAAATGAATATTTTAATATAATTATGTAATGGTATGAAATAATTATATAATAGTATATATATATATATATATATATATATATATATATATATATATATATATATATATATATATATATATATATATATATATATATATAGAGAGAGAGAGAGAGAGAGAGAGAGAGAGAGAGAGAGGTAATTAAACATGCAAGTAGTTCTTTAGAAGGATCATATCTTAGGTTCAACGTTTGTTAAGGTTAAGTTTTTAAGTTTTAATATTTGACGGGAAAAAATATATAAAAATTCAGCGCACATTATATTAAAAAAAAAAATTCAGTTGTCAGCCACGTCGATAATAGTTTTCTTTTAATTTCGAATTCGCTTTTAATGATACTAGCGTTCAAACGGGCACGTCCGTGCCCAACAGTGTATTTTTCTATAAATTTAATTTTACTATAAACTATTTATATTGATTTTAATATAAATTATTTATATGATGAAACATTAAGTTTTATATTTATATATTGCTATATATTAGTTAAAACCATAAAAAGATTTAGATAGAAGAAGAACAAAAATCTTTCTCACAATTTATTAAGCAACGAAACATAAACATTAATACGGATATTAAGTTACATTATTGCTTAATAGGAAGGTCAACCATGGAATCAAAATCAGAAATATCTCTCGTTTCACTACAAAACAAATGAAGTAATTCATTAATATATTATATATATATATATATATATATATATATATATATATATATATATATATATATATATATATATATATATATATATATATATATATATATATATATATATAAATATATAAATATATATATATGTGTGTGTGTGTGTTTATTAATTAATTTTTTATTAAGTATATGGGTAATGAAATGCTTCCAAAGATTGTTGCAACAAAACTCTTTCATTTATTGGAGGTGTGTGTAATCTTTAATATTTATTGTTCGTTTTCTATTATATTATTAGTATTGTATTAAATACATATGAACCAATTCATAAATAAACAATTCATATATTTCTTATCTTTAAGACCAATGGGTTTAAAAAGAAAGACACTTAAAAATAATGTTTCATTGTTTTTAATAATATTCTCTAACCAAATCAATATAATTTGATATTTAGTTGCAACAACCAAATGCAAAATCAACAAAATAGATTCTAAAATAAAGGCAAATTATTTCTTAAAGAAATAATCATAACATTGTAAAGAAAAAGAAACTTCGTATCAATTAACAATGAAGTATGATAAAGAATTAGAGAAGGAATCAGAGACTGGTGATCAAATAAGAGATGAAGATGAAGAATTTTTTTTTTCTCTATTTATCTTTCACAAACCATAAATAGTGGAGTATGATGATGTATTTTTTTTTATGTTGCCACTGAATGAATGAATTTCCATTTTCTATTCATTTATAAGTGTGTTTTGCACTTCCATCATTTTTGTAAGAGATGCATAACTATCAAAATTGATTTTTTTTTCTATTAAAAAAACCAATTTTGATAGTTATGCTCATCTTATAAAAAAACCGTATCATTTTGTTAGCACTTTATTTTTAAAAATTAAATAAATTGCGTACAACTTAAAGGATAAAATGGGAATAAAATAGATATGTCCAAAATTATCTATCTTCTTTATTTTTATCTATAGTTATAGAATATGTAATAGTTATAGAATAAATAATAGTTATATAATATATTAAGTAGAGTTTAGAGAAACCATAATAAATATTATAAAAAGAAATTTTTTTTAAGAGAATAAAAAAAAATCATAAATAAAAATTAGGGAGATAAATACAAATAAAACCCACAAATAAATTAATCTCACATAAAGTGAAATAAACAAAATTGAGAGATTAAAAGTTTCATGTTCTTGTTAGACAAAAAAAACATATAAATTATTCTTCAAAAACTAAGTAAAATAGACACCGTATAAAGAGAAAAATATATAATAAACAAAATTTAAGAAATGTGAATAAATTAGAATATATGTACAATTCCATAGAAGTATCTTTTGTACACTCATTTCAATAGTTGCATGAAAAATATATATTTGTGTAAAAAAGATCATTTGAAATCCTTTCAAATTTTGCCGCATACATGTAGCATTCGGCCTCTTTTGAAATTAATAGTTTCTTAAATTTTCTTTAAAAACATAACATAAATATTAAAAAAAATAAAAATAAAAATGAGAGAGATGAGTTTTTTCTTTAGTTTTAAACGAAGAATTTAAGAGAGAAAAGAAGAGAGATAATCAATCAACATTACAAAACCAAATACATAAGACATTTTTCATTATTACGTATCTACTTCGGTGGAGTGCTCGCAGATATTAATAAATTTATTAGAATTGTGATATACTAAATAGAATTTATATAATAATTAACAACTTTAATAATAATTTTACATAGAGTTGGTTCAAAAATACAAAAAACTACAAAGTAATATAATTAAAATGAATAACTTTTAATAACTAATCAAACCTATAGAAATAATTATAAGTGAATGATTTATATATGTTACATTTTGAAAGATTATGCCCATGTGTTCTTTCCATTGTCTTGCACATTCTTCTATCTTGCTTGATTTATCCATTAAAAACTAAAAACAAATTTAAGAATCATTATTAAATATATAAAAATAGTGATGTAGAAAGTATGTGTAAGAAAATTAAAGTTATTAGGTATTCTCAAATATTTAAGAATCTTTAAATTTTGAAGAAGAAAAATTGAAAAAATGAAAATATTGAAGATAAAAATGCAGGTAGTATGTGATAAAGAAAGGAAATGGTAGAATAGTTAAAACAAAAGGAATGATACGTGAATAAAAAAAACGGCATTATGTTGTTGATACTCAAAGAAACTACACCAAAAATATGAATTTATCATTAAGACTTAATTACACATTAAAAATAATAAGAACACAGAAATTTGTCTTCTTTCTTTCTTATGTATTACTGATGATACTAAATAATTTTCAATAATATTCATCTATTAATCAAACAATAGAATGAAATAAATAAAATTAAAAATAGGTAAAGGAATCGATCAAAATAGTTAAACTTTAAAAGTTAGTGAGAATATTACAATTAAAAAAAAGATAGTATGAAAATTGGAAAAATAACCTCTTCTCCATAAAAAAAATCTCTATTTTTATGTTAACAACAACTTTTTTCTACTTCACTGTCTTCACACTAATTAAAAACAAAAACTTAATAAGAGTTGCCAAAATAACATAACAGAAGAATTAAAGTTAATTTAGAGAAATACTACAGAAAAGATTACCATTATTATCTTTCTCTTTCATTTTCATCTTTGTTTTCTTTCTTCCATATCTTTAATTTGTTTCTCCAACATATTTTTTCTCTCTCAATTAATTTGCTTCTCCAACATTTTCTCTCTCTCTCTCAATATATCTAATGGGAAGAATATAAAATGGAGAGAGAATATGGATTGGTTTAGAAACCGCATAGAAGTTATGAAAGATGAATAATAATAACTAACTAATAAAAGAATGTAATACAATCAATTTATTAGGGACAAAATTGAAAATAAAAAAGCTACACCAAAAATGCTTATTGCCTTATACATAATGCATCATCTCTTGCTACAATATTTATAAGAATGTGATTATGAATTTCATTTTTATTGTTAATAACAATATTATGTCATATTTGATTTATACACATGATTAATCATGAAGAATTAATAATTATAATTATAATAAAGATTAATTAGTATAGTCTCAAGTTATAAAATTTTATATTGTCAACGTATTACAATTTGTATGTATTATTTTATAGATGATTAAAATAAAAATCAATTATAATATATTTTATTTTAATTAATAATTGAAATAATTAAGTTCTTCCACATCTATAAAATAAAAATCAATTATAACATATTTTATTTTAATTAATAATTGAAATAATTAAGTTCTTCCACATTGCACTAAAATAATTTATCAAGAAAATTTAAAAATTTATCAAGAAATAAAATTAAAAAAAAAAAAAAAATTAAAAATTTACCAAATTTCTTAAACTTGGCGCCAAAAGTTGATGCATATTAGATATGATAAAATCACAACGACTCTGAAAACAAATCGTCTCTTCACAGAATTTTGAACTACTCGCAATGTCTGCTACGAAAGCAGCGTCAAGGAAACGGGAATCCGAACTCGATCGCACCAAAACTGACAAGAAGAGCCGATCAGATAAACAAAATTTCGATCTCGATTTGGATTTTGATATCTCTGAGTTCGTCTTCACTGCCTTTGATTTTTTGTTTTGGTTTTTGGTTTGAATCGTAATCAATTTTCTGATATAATGTTAATTTGCAGTGATCTTAAAGGAATCGTGTCGGCCTTGAACCTGATAAGAGATAAGGCGCAGAAGGACGGCCAGAAGAAGAACGAAGAGACTATTTCTAGGTAACGCGTTTGCATTTAGATCTCACCTGATACGTTCTTTTTCAGTTTTCACCATAGTTGAAGTTTGAAGGTTATACTTTGAATGATTCGTATGTGTGAGATGCGTTTGCTGATCTAGATGTTTAACGGATGCATTTTGTTTGTTTCCGTTTCCATTTTTGAAATTATTTTGAAAATTTTTGAAATTAGTAAAAAATGAAATTCTGATCTAAGATATTTGCAAAATGGTTTGTGATTGGTGATTTTTGTTTCTGATAGTGTTGCCTCTGAGATTAAGTCTACTATTGAGGGATTGAGGACCAAATTTGAGAAGGAAAGGTACTTTGATATTTGAAATCAGTATTAAATAATGTGGTAGCGTTTCAGCGCTTTTTTTTTTCTTTCTGTTTCTGTTTCACTGTGCTGAAAGAGTTTGTTATTGTTTTTATGTTAGGCAAACATTTGCTAAGGCGCTTTCAAAGAGTTCCAAAGAGGTTTGTAAAATAGAAAAATTAGTTTATGATTGATGCCGACGACTGTCATTAGTAGGAAAGGAATTTATGTGTTGCCAAAAACTTGTTTAATTCTTGATTTTTGATTACTAACATGCAGTTTGAAAGTTCTTTGAAGAACGAAACTACTAAGTTTCAAGCACTTCATGAGAATTTTTACAAAGAGAAAGCCTCTTCTCTTCAGGCCTTTCAAGGTACTTTCTGTAATATTATCATCTGAGGATTAATTTGTATAATATGTTGTTAGAGTTGAGCCTTTAAAAGACTGAAATTGGAATTAATAGTAGTGTGATATTTTGACAGCAGCTGAAATATGTAGTAGTAGTAGTAGTTACTATGAAATTAGCTGTTAAATTTGAATATGTAATTGCAATTCATGTTTGTTTATTTGATATAATCACATTCTTTCCTGGTTAGATGCTGATTTCTTTTTTCCATCTACAGATATTATTTCCAAATTTGAAGAAGAAAAGGAAAAGCTATTCTTGAGATATGAGCAACTGAGTAAGCTATACATTTGTATCCTTGTTTATTTATGAATAAATAGACAACAACAACAACAATTTGCTTTCCATGATTTTAATTCTGTGTAACATTTTCTTTACAACTTTATGATTATTTCAGGGAAGAAGGAAAAAGCTATGATATCAGAACAAGAGAAATCCTGTAATGATAAAATTACCCAACTTGAAGGGTCACTCAAAAAGAAGAAAAAGGTATAAAGTAGTTACTATTAAGCAGTATGATGTGCTCACACAGGTTACAATGTTTTTCTCATTGATGATTATTGTCACAGGATGATAAAACTTTCAGCATGCTAAGGAAAACTCTTGGTTCATTCTTGGAGAGTACCTCGGATGATGATTTCCCACCTGATGACTGAAGATGCAACCCACAAATCTTTTGATACAGTTACCATTGCTTCTAATCATTTCACTGGAAAATAAGTTACCATAGATAAATTGGAGACCTGCGACTCTCTTTGCATAGTTCCACTTAAATTTTAATCCTTTATTATTGTCAGTTTTTGAAAACATACAATACAAGTTCTGTATGACATGTGGTTATGTTTAGAAATCCATTTATCTGGTTTTAGTGAAATTCCTCCACATGTTTCTAATCCATGTAGCTCTCGTACACATAGTAAAACACCATCATTTCATTTCTCAGATCATTACAATTTAATCTTTTCAAACAGTCCATAATATCAATATGCTACAGAACTACAACCTTCTCTGACAACATAAAAGATATATGCAAATGGCTTCTTTGCCACTCTGATATCCCTAGGATTTTTTTACAGAATAATCATATTTACAGTTGTCAACAGAAGCATATATAAATGTGTTAAAGTGAGTCATATATTATTCAAATATCCAAAATAGAGCCTAACCCTTTAACATGATAACAAATGACATTCCATGTGAATGATATGATTGGACCAAACCAAATAAAATCTTTTTCCATTATGATCAAGAGTAGTGGTGAATAGTTGGAAAATATGATCAATCACAAACATAACTTCAAATTTCACCACTGAATCTCATCATAATCATTTACTTTAGTTAAAAATTTACCCTTGAATTTCATGATAATCACTTACTTTTCCCCTTTACACACACATTCTGGTCTTCCGAGTATATATTATATATATGACAATATTTAAGGGACCAAAAAGAAAAGGGGTCACATTATGCAGCAGGAACGGAAGGCTGTAAAAAAAACTCATTAAATTAATTCCAAAACTTGTCATTCATAAATTGTTCCGTGCAGATAGCAAATTTAAGATCTATACATCTCATTACACGAGAACTCTTGTTCATAATTTGTTTTGCAAGAATGGCTCAGTTAATAGGACAACGGACGGGCCACTAACAGCTAGCTTTGGGAGGAGTTGGTTTACTTTGTTGTACAGACCATGGAGGCCGCTTGTTATTTGCCTGCACAAAAATCACGAGAATACGATTGATTAAATGGAAACAGCAGTTGTTCTATGGCAATTTAATGATATGTCGGTAAACCTTAGAACCCTATGTACATAAATCAAGTTGCATTTGGTTACATGGTTTATATTGACTTCAAAATTTATTCAGTAACCACATCAAAAGAAAACTATTGAATGACATCAGTTAACATACCCCGATTTCTGTCACAAACCGGCATGATGAACACCTGACTTGTGAAGCACCATATGGATACATTAGCAATAGCGCGCAACTCCCACACTTAACTTGCCCAACCTGATCAGCTGCAGGAAGAAATGAGCTATGATATAAATAGCTTGCCACACAAAAGGATAATGCAATGCCATATATTTTTAGAAGTATGGTGAACTTCTAAAATATAGTTAGACAAGTGAAAAAATTCATACAGTATATAGCGTATGTGTATTCATGGAGAGGTTTAGCATGCTAAAATTTAGTTGAAACCTTCGAGCATGATAGCATCATCAAATCTAAATGTGATTGGTCAAGTAAGAGTATTTGCAAAAGCAAGAAGACACCTACCAATAACAAGACTGTTCTTCCCATCACGAAATTGTTTATGAAAGTATTTAATCAACCAGGTGCATAAAAAGCTGAACTTAAAATGCAAAGTTTCAAAGAAAAAGAAGCACTGACCTTCTAATACAATGTTGACCATTTGACAGCATGAACATTTGACATGTTTGCCACCGGATGGATACGAAAGCAGACGTCTACAAGAACCACAAACCATTTGAGCAAAACCTGTTCACACAGCTCAACAAGTTTGCGGATTGTTATAACCGCCAGCTGACAACATTTTGTACTATTTCATAGCTTATCTCAAAACAATAGTGTGATTTGTCAAATTTCCGCTACACTATAGGTGTACAAGGCCGCTATAGCAGCGATTTAACCCGATTCCTTAAACATAAAATTTACACAAAATTTACTTGTCCAATCATAAAAGAGGGCAAAGTTGAGAAGAACAAAGACAAGAAATAAAAAATGATCATGTAGTTCATGAATTGCGCAGTAGCTGATTAATAATAGCGCATGATTTAGTAAAATCCAATAGGGTAGCTTTGAATATTGAAACCGAGGGAAGGGAATAGAAAAAAAAAACGAGGGTAGAATAAGTGAACGAATAGTAACTGACCGGATGGAAGTGGCGGTGGGCGTTGGGGAGTAGGGATAGGTTGCCATCCGGGTGGCGGGCCGTCGTCGTTGTCTTGTTGGCTTTGCATCCTCGCTGGTTACTGCTTAGTCAAACGCCACCACACTCCTTACTAGTTACTTCACGCTACAAATTTTAATTTTGGATTCAATAAACACGCCACTAGTTAGGAGTGAAGACTAAAGTGTAACATGTAGATTTAGTTTGATTTTTGAAAAAAATAAATTAATAAGAAAACAATTGGTTTGGTTTTATTGTTTTTTTAATCCAAATTAAAATTAATTTACAAAAATTAAGTTGGTTTGGTTTGGTTAAATCCATAAGATATCTTTTATATTTTAAAAATTTATTAAAAAAATCAATTTACTTATATCCAATATAAAATCATATTTTGTGAAATATACTACTTGCCTCATATTCAGATTTATGTGTAAATTAATGTGATCTCTAACTCTTGAGTTAGGATAGAAGTTTTTTTAGGCCGTATATAAGGAAAATAATTTTCTCTTTCTATTTTCAAGTATGTCAGAATAGGGAGGAAGACTAATTTTTCCTCCTAAGTTGCAGGGGCAATTTCCTCTTTTATTTAGAGGACTAAAATCGCCTTCTCCAAAAAACCTCATCTACCACGTATTGGCAAAATGATTAGGCGATATGCATGGTTTTAGGTCGGACAACTTGAGATCGCGCCTACCTGATTTTCTTAATTAGTCTTTCATAAATTCTTTGGACTGCTTGGGCTTTAAGAAATTGCTCTTCAGGCACAATGAATTCATCTTAATTCATTGTTCCTCAAGCATGAGACATGAAAAATGTGAAGTGATTATATTAGATACAAAACAATTCCTCTAAAGCCTACGACGACAAGTCCCCAAGAGTTGCTTGGGTATGTGTAACATTAAATGCCATGCAACGATGAGTTTGTCTTAGGAAGGTACATATGTTGTGAGCCTTTGACCTTGCTGCATGCGTCCAAGATGAGTCGTAGATGGTCTAATAGTTGGCACCTACCTACGCTAAGACAATGATGGACTATACAATCTAGGCATTTGCCTATATAATAATAGGGTTCGAGAAAATTTCTCCTTCATGTTAACTCAACGCTTTCTATATCCCATAGAGCAAAATTTTCCTTAGGTTCTACAAGTTTGACTTTATCTCTCATCTTCCCAAGTACATGTATTGAATCTCTCCCTCTCCCATCACCATTTATTTCTCTAATAATGACAATTATTATGGATTTAGCCGAGAGTGTTATTGTAGTTGATCCCTCTATTAATGTGGAGTGTATGGATAAGTGAAGGTATTGTATGAAAAATGCTAGGTGACTCAATGGGATAGTTGATTTCAAACTTTTAAAAATAGGGATATTTGGAAGATATGAAAGTAGTTCCAATTCTAGCAGTGATAATGACCCATTTTCCCCTATTCTTTCCTAGGATAATCAGGACCATTGATGGTGTTTATCTCATCAAAACGCTTAGGAGTTGAAGACTAGGAGACTATCTACACAACCCAGGAAAAAATGGATTCCTATCGTAAGGGCATAAACCTTCTAGGTTCAGGCAACGAGGTGAATATAATCATATAGTCATGATCTAAAGAAGAATGAGTTAACATGGTTGCCTCTCATCAAACGAGTTCTTCTACCTATACCTCCCTATCATTAATGAATTAGGGGTATTGATTTCATTTATCCTCTGTGAGTCTGAGGTCCTTACAACCAGGAATGTTGCCCCTTCTCAAATATCACCTAATGGGTAGACTTTCATATGGGAGTTTAAAATATTTGGTCTCCTAGAGGTCACGCCTACTATATACGTTTTATTTTTGTTTAATGTCACCAAAATAATTTTAGAAGGGGCTGGGTGACCCTGGGCGCCTTGTCGAGGAGGGTCATCTTCACCCTTCACTCGAATAACTTTAAGAGCTAGAAGAGTAGACTTGTAAAGGTGGAGAGAGATAACATTTCCATGCTTTCGGGGAAGATGGAGACTATCGCTTCTCATTGTACTAGACTGACGACCCTCTAGGAAAAGGTTGACATACGTATTTTACAAAAATCAAAGGATTCACCATAAAAAATGGAGGTTTCTTGTTGCTACCACCGTCTCTAAAAATCAGATTTGCAGAAGCCATTTCTAGATCTTTAGGAACAAGTTACCTACAACCTGCTCTAATTCCAAATGTAAGTTTAAAGTTTAACCTAAAAGGGGGTGAATTAAGTTTTTAGAAATTTCTCTAGTTTTTAGACGATAGTCCGTTCGTTCTTTATTTTTCTTGATTGTGATGACTTAAAATGTAAGTGCATAAAAATAAAGTATGGAAAGTAAAATTACATAGTGATATATCTTGGTTCCCCTTTCCAATCAAGGATACTCCAGTCCCCTCACACCCTGTGATACATTTTACTATGATAGAAATCTTTACACCAGAAACACCTCGATTCTCTTAACCTTTCTATCTATCAATCACAAAGGAACCCCACCTTGTGATTTTACAAATTCATAGAAAAAACGTACTTCCTCTTCAACAACCTAGATCCAATAATCCTGGAATTAAGTTACAACAATTTGATATGAGTTACAAGTGAATTTTGGAAGACAATTGAGTATGCATAATTCTGAAAATCTTGATAGAACGAGTGTCGCAGTAAGAATTAGAGACCATAACTATTGAGTTAGCTAGACTTCACCAATCTTAATTCACCACCGATCTTTAATTTATCCAAGGGAATGGAAAAAGAATGAATAACCCATAAATATGAAATGCAATAAAGAGAATCTAAGGTTCGGTGGTTGGTTATACCTAGGGAAGGTGCTAGCATCCTAAGTATTTGTAGTGCTCTATAGGAACCTCTTGTCTTACTGTGTTATTTGTTATCTGTTTTCTAAGAGTGAAAAGGAAAAGGAAGACCTAAGGTGCTACTCCTAAGTATGCTCGCTAAGACAACGCATCTCGTGCCTACGTATCCTGACTAGGATGGAATTAGAGCATTCATAATTCATCTTACTAAAGGTAAATAAAGTTTTTTGATTGCTTTTAGGAGAAAAGACAAGTTGTCATCTTAAGGAGAATACTCAACTAAACCACCACAAACATGTGGAAGATGGATATTTGCTTCACATTAAGAGAAGGGCTTCAACTCGGATATATAATCAACGAGTATGCCATATACCTCTCTCAAGTGGAAAAGAAATCAACATCTTTCTTAATTATGTCATGGGGTAGGATAATTACATCTCAACTAGGGATGACTCATATCTAATTCTTTCATAGGAGATGCGAAACCTAATTGTAGGTTATCTAAAGTTGAAGGATCCTAATGGTATCTACCTAAAAGGATAAACAAACTAAGTATATACATCCTAAGGTAATCAAACTAAGCGGAAACAGAGATCAAGCAAAGAGGTAAAATATGAAAATAAACAAAAATACAAAGCATATGACTATAAATTCAACCAAAAGTCCTTCCCTTGGACTTACAACATATGCAATCACAATATCAGAGGAATGTAAATGATGGACATCAACTGCCAAAGCTAAAGATCATGATTAAATGTCAATATGTGAGGCAAGTAATATAACATCCAATCAACTTATAAAGCAATGCATCATATCATGGATCAAGTATGCATCATGTCAAGTACATATGTAAACCAAGAATGCACAAGCATATAAGGGTATGAAACCCTAATCAGACATCAAAAGTCAAGAAAACCAAACAAAAGGGACTAAATGAGATGATAACAAAGAAGGTCAGTAGCTACATCATCATACATTCAAAATTCCTTAAAGATGTGGAAAGGAGCACAAGAACATCATACAAGCATCAAAACATTAGTCACACTTGTCAACTACTTGTTAACACAAAACAAAGTCCAAAATGAACCAAACATTAAAGTCAAAGCATACAACCAAGATGGGGCAGTAGAAAAACCAAGTATTTCAACTTATAAGCAACATTATGATGTACAAGACAACTCAATCAAGAATCAAACTCAAGATAAATGCAAGGAATCAAGCATGTATTCTCAAAACCATTCATGGAGGGAGGCAAACACAAAATGCAAATGAATTGAGACAAAGGAATGAACAAATGGAATCAGAACAAATGAAGTAAGAAGCACAAACATGACTCTTAAAATCATTCAAGATCAACAATCATCAAATGGGTTCGTTTAAGAACAATGCTAGAAAAACTAGGTTAAAGTATGCATAATATCATGGTCAAAACATCATCAAGTTGACATGGAATTTAAAAATAGGAAAACAATTAAATAAATTCAAAACAAAAGTTCAAACTCATGTTCATAAACTCAAATGTGTGTGTGCAAAAGGTTGTCAAAAGAAAGGCACAAGAGCACACACAAAATCAACCAACAAGTTAGGGAACCTCACAAGTCGAGCATAAATCAAGGGTCACAAATAATCAAATAAAAAATATACCAAACAAAATCATCAAAGCTCATCAAAAGCACCCAAACATCACCACATTATGTTTCAAAATTTAGAAAAATATTGGCTCAAGGAAAGATGTGCAAGGCATCAAAACCTAAACCCTAATCTAAGGACAAAAGTGGAAACACCATTTAAAAAATAAATCAAAATAAACTAGAAAAATAATTTTTAAAAATAAAATAAAAATGTGGAAAAAAAAACTAGAGACATTAAAATGTCCAAAAGATATTTTTATAAATTTTTATGACATTTGGAATTATTAAAAATAAATCAAAATGGAAAGGAAAAGAAAATAAAAAGAAGAAAACAAAAGGATGAGGGTGTAGTAGCGAAAAACAGAACAACTGGGTTCTGTTGAGGCATGCTGATGGTCCTAAGGGAGGGTGTGGGGATAGCAAAACAAGCCAAGTCCAGCCCATTACCAAAATCAGAAAAGAAAAGAAAAACAAAAAAAAAAGTGCCACGCCAGCACTCATTAATTGAGGTGGCACTGACCTAGCACACACGTGGATATGGTTAGAGGGTCAAACCTTCACCACGCAAGAAATGAAACCCTAGATGCCAGAGCAAAGATCCGGCCGTCTTCTTCGGGCAACTTGCCGGAGCTGCAGCTTATTGTAACACCCCCTTTCTATACCCCCAAATAAACAATTAAATCATTTAGACACTTAATAAAATTCTCCATCAGAGTATAAATAACACATGGTATAAAAGGGGCGCGTCACAATATCCAAGAAATTCAAAACGCATACAACACCTGCTCATAAAGATATGCAACAAAGGGTAAGTCATCACAAAGGAACTTAATCCTTAAAACACACATATCAACATTTAGAATAAAAGCGGAAACATCTAAACATTGAATCACTTCATTCATATAAACATTGTATACATCAACAATTTAATTCAAGTCATAAGTCATGTTTACAAAACATACACCAACAGATACATACACAGATGTATCACAAAAGAACCAAAAGAATTCCTATCTACCCGGTGCTACATATCAGAGCCAACCGACCAAAAAGAAAGAAGTCACGCTTTGTAAAAGACCTCTAGCAAATCTACTCTGCAATGCCTCATAGAGCATCATAAAACAGCAGAAGGGTGAGAAACATTATCATAACAAACAATGCATAATATATATATATATATATATATATATATATATATATATATATATATATATATATATATATATATATATATATATATATATATATATATATATATATATATATATATATATATATATATATATATATATATATATATATATATATCAACATAGAATACACGTAACACGTTTCTCACCGCATGCATCAAAATTCAATCATACATACATCTCAACACATATGTAATTCACCAATCATTCACATAATTCACATAAACATACACAATTATGTTCATTACACCAATATATCATATGAAGATAATAATGCACTCATAGAGACCGACTCACGACTCTATGCAGATGCAAATGCGGTACCGACTCATTCAGCAGGTTCAATTGAAGAACCAAATGGAACCATCGCTCGTTACCGAAGTAACTCCCCTTCGGGCCTACGATGTTCACTCATCGCTCACACCCCACATGGGAACACGATGTTTCAGGATTGTTCATACCCCAAACGGGGACACAATCCGATTGCTCACACCCCACAAGGGCACACAATCATTCTGCAGATTCTCCACGGAATCAAATATAAATTATCGCTCACACCCCACAAGGGCACACGATTGTTTATGCAAATCCTCCTAGGGATCAAAGATAAACCGTCGCTCACACCCCACAAGGGCACACGAGGTTTTTGCAGATCCTACACGGGATCAGACACACAAGAATGCAATCATGATGCTTCACAAACAAAACGACCCCATACATTCTTGAAATGCATACATATTCACAAATATTCTCATGCATCCTTCACATCATACAAATATACATACCATTATGCATATTCACATCAATCTCATCATGCATTTTCACTCAATTTAAACAAATGCACAATATTGCCAAACGGCCATATTTCACACTTCACGATTCACAATCTAGGATTCATGCCATACGGCTACCCACAACATTTCATATTACACACACAACTATGCATAATAAGAAAGGATTAATCATACTTGAACCGAAGAATCGACATGGAAATGAAAACACAAGAAAATAGCATCCTACTACACTCGCTACCCTGCTCGCCTAGTGAGTGCTTGCTACTTGTCCGCCTAGCGAACAAGCTCGCAAAGGCAAACAGAAGCCTCTGACTTGATTCGCTACCCGCTCGCTCAGCGAATGCTCGCCACCACCCCTTGGCTGCCAGCGAAGAATACCAAAACCATTCTGTCCAAGTCTGAGGCCGTTCGCTACTGGCTCGCCACATCGAATGCCCAGCGAATGTTCGCGACACGCTCGCCTAGCAAACGTGCTAGCGTGGGTCTGCGAACTCAGAAATCTCCACTGTCCAAAACTCTGAAACTCATCGAAATCTACCCGATTCAATCCCAACTCGTCTCAATAGCCTTAGCCCAACATTCCTCAACTAAACTTTACCACTCATTCTCATTTTTAACCGTAAAAACTCGGTTTCTATCAATAAAATCAAAATCAACCTAAAACGGAAAATGAGCAAAACTCTCCCCAATCCCAAAGCAAACCAATAGAAACATACATAATCATATACATCGAAAGAATAATAAAGCTTCACACCCTTACCCGATTAATCGAAGCTTAGAAGTTTGATTCTTGATGATTCTAGGTTTTTCTCCTCTTCCTCCTCTTTTCTCTTCTCTTTCTCTTCTTTCCTTTCTATTTCTTTCTATCTCATTTCTATTCTCTCTAGTTCCTCTTATACTCTTTCTATTCTATTTCCTTAAAACATCTACTAATTAAGGATTAATTAAAACACTCTCTAATTAATTCCCAAAACTCTCAGAATAATAAAATAACATAACACGCACACATAACATATTAATAATCAAATTCCACAATTAAAAGAATAATCAATCAAAATAAATTAAAGACTCAACAAAAATGGGAAATTTAGAATCGGGGCGTTACAACTGCAGCCCTAACCTTCATCAAAACGTGAAACAAAAGCATTACTCCACTCAGTTTTTTACATAGGTTCTATTTCTGACCTCATTTTCCATTTTTAAACCCTTAAAACCCCTTAAAACCTTGCACGAAGAAAGAAAACTAAAACTTAAATCCTCACAAAACAAATACAACAACAACCCATATTCAATCTACATTACTTCAGGAGTTCAAATATGCAAGAAATACATCAAATGCACGCATAACATGTATGAAAGAAGAAGAAGAAAAATTACCTCTACCAAGAAGATCCAAAGCTTCTGTTATTGACTCAAGCTTCAAACAAAACCTCTTTTTTACTTCCTTATGCTCTAAGAACTAGGATGTTGATTGAAAAAAAGAAGGAATAAGATGGGATGAAGGAGATTCGAAGAAAAAATGTTTTGAGAGTGAGAGAGAATTTTTAGGTCTTTGGCTGCTCAAATCTGATGCTCCTCTCACTCTAAGGTTTCATTTAGCTTAAATACAATGGTTTTGGTGATTAAAAACTTGTTACTATGATTAAAGATCATGGTTAATCATTTTTGGTGAAATTTGAAAATGTGGAGTGAAGTGAAGACGGTGGTACGAATGTCATGATTTGTGGTGTGGTTTCTTGTGATTTAGAGTGGTGTGTAAAAAATCAGAATGAGTGGAATGGTTTTGTAAAATTAGTGAGCAAGTTTCTATCATTTCCTTATTTGGAAACATGGTGAAATAAGGTGCATGGAATAAGAAAGAATGTGTGGCCATTTGGAGTAATGTTTGGTGATGCTCATACATGTGATTTGGATGCCTCATGATCAGATTGCTGAACAATTCAAATTACATGAATTAGGAGTCCAAGAAGTAAGCATTGAAACTAAGTCACATGGCCCACTTTAAACTATAATATCTTGCTAGGTTTTGATCCAAAATGTGAGATTCTTGGCTCAAATGAAACTAGAGAGAATAATGATCAAGTTTCATGTTCAAAAGGAATTGAAAAAAAGCTTGGATCAATGAGAGAAATGGAGTTGAATTTGTGTCCACAATTATGTCATAAATAACTTAGAAAATTTTCTAAGTTATGGAGCTTTGGCAATTTTGGAACATCATCTTTGAAGCCACATATCTTGAGTTTTATTAATCCAATGGAGGAGATCTCGTTATCCATGGAAAGCTTGAAACAAGAGGAACGAACGTCATGTGGAAAGAAAATTGATTTGAATCTTGGAAGTCCATGAAAATTGGTCTTGAAGTTGGCTCCAAAATTCTTCCTAATGACTTGCCCATCTTGACAACTTCATAACCCTATCTTTGTAGCATCATAACTTGAGTTCTAAACATCCAATGGATGAGTTGTTGACATCAAAAGAAATCTTGGAAGATTCCTAACAAGTTTCATGTTACAAGAAAATTGAATTGGAGCCTAGAACCATGAGACAAAAAGCTTTGAAAACTCATCCTCCAAGTTAAAATTCCATACTTAGAAAAATTCTAAGTATAAGATTTTAAAATCTTGTTTTTTCATAACTTTATGTCCTCATAACTTGAAATCCATGCACTTTTTAGAAATTCAATCATATTAACAAAGTTGTAGTATGGGAAATGCCCTTCAAATTGATCTTTATATCAAGGAAAATGGATGTCTAGATTGTGAGTTATGCCCATGGCAAGTTGGTACCAAATTAAGTTTTTCATCATGACTTAGAAAAATTTAACTTTCCTAATGTTGCCTTTTTTGTAAGTAACCTGCAATTTCTTGATTTTAATTGATTAATCATGACTCAAACCACATTTTATCATCATTCTTGACTTGAGGGAGGCATGGTTGCCCAAAATTCTCAAAAGTCAAACCTTGAATAAAGAAACAATTGACTTTTTATCAAATGAATCTTCACCTCTTGATCTTCAACAACAACAACATCTTGGGATATTTAAACACCATAAATAGACTCCATGGATGTATTTAAGTGTCTTGAATCATGTCCCAAGGCTTGAGATAATGTCTTTATCAAAAAGTCAAAGGTGTCGTTGACTTTGGTTGAGGAAACCCTAGTTCTTGTGTAAGAGCAATTGAATCTTTGAAGAACTTAATGTGAGGCCATTTTGTCCTTGACATTTGATGGATATAGGCCTCATAGGAGTGTGAGGATTTGATTGTTTGATGGTTCATCTAAAGTTTGACTAATAAATCCCTTAACCTTCTTGGAATAAACCCTAATTCAAAAATAAACAAAACAAACAAGACAAAGCTTGAAAACTTGATTAGTTATGTATGAATGATTGACCTAACATGATATGCAATATAATATAAAAAAAGGTGAAATATTAGGGTTAAAAATTAGGGTGTGACAACGAACACTCATTCTCCTTCAAAATATATGAAAATTCAAATATGATACATCCTTTTAGTGCTCAAGATACTTTTGGTAAATGATATGAAAATAATTTGAACAAAGTATTCTATGTAAAGAAAATTATGAGCAGAAACAATGCAGAGTGTTTGTATTTGAGTTTTTGAAAGAGATTGAAATGAAATCAGAAATTTTATTTCTATTTATATGACATAACCACCCTTTGATTCATCATGGCAATATTTGAAAATTCATCAGAAGAATGATTTGCAAAGTTTTGGAAAAGTTGTCACGAAGATTCATCATGAATTGGTGTCTCCATGTTTCAGAAGAAAAGCAAGTTTTAGGAACTATAGATTTGTCCATTTTTGCAACGTTAAGAATTTGGAAATTTTAGACATGACAATCGATTGGTACAAGACAACAATTGATTGGTCAAATGGAAAATTTATTTTTCTAAAATAGTGAGTTTGAAACAATCTATTTGTTTAAGGTAACAACCTATTGGTCCCTTGAAGAAAATTTAATTTTCTGAAACAATAAGTTTGAACCAATCTATTGGTCTTTGATATCAATTAATTGCTCCATGTAGTCACTTCCTTACCAGCCCTCAAAGTAGTCACTTCCTTACGGACATCATGGTTTTCTTGCTCAATGTTCTTCATCTTCTTTATTTGATTGGCTCGAGTATCGTACTAATGAATTAGCTCGTCTCCTCTTTAAGAGAAAAAGCAAGAGTGAGAATCTGAGATGCAAAGAATGCAATGCTAATGACGAATGCAAATGCACCAATGCAGATGGGTTTCAAGGAACTCAAAGGTTATGTTTGCAAATACCACAAAGTGGGCAATACTTTTGATAACTGAAAATCTCATTTGATTGAAAATAGGGTATAATCTCATAATCCAATGGTAAAACCTATGATGTTTGTAAATAAAAGCTTTGAATTCCATGAAACTTTTATGAACATGATATTTATGAGTGCATGTATGCTCAAACACAGGCAAACACAGATCTGCAAATACACATATACATAATAAAACAGGTAAAAGCTTAGGTTTGAAAATCAACGAGCCTGGAGTAATGGTCTATCCATCCCAAATGGTGTGGACTAAGGGTTTATTGTACCTGCAGAACAAAGGTTCTAAAAGGTTCCCAAAGTCATCAGTCTGTCTTTCGGATATTATCAATTTCTGAAATACTCGGTAGTCAATAATATTCTCAAGAGAACCTCTTTCGAGTGTATATCACGTATCAACTATTTTATCACTACTCCCTCATAGTCATTGCACTACGTCCTAAGATAGTCAACATGGGTTAAGGGTAACTAAAGGTCCTCAATGTCACAGGCTCCTAGGTCAAAAATAATAAGTGTTTTCACAAATATTCGTTCAACAATACTATTCTCAAGAGGGCCTCAACTGAGCGATGATTCTCAAGTCAGCTTGGTCGAGAATCAACTTCCTATAAGCCTTCTCAAATATATCACCTTTCTATCATAAGTACACTCAAGTTCAGATGTAGGACTTATCTCACTGCACGAAAGTAACAACTCAAAGCAGAAACGTATACATACAAATAAACAAATATATATAGATATATAACAAAAACACAAATAAGAAAGTTAGAGGAAACCCTCGAAAGCAAGTCCCCAGTGAAAACGTCATTTCTGTCGCGATGAAAATTGGATATCAAGCTATTGATTAACTTGAATTGCAAATCATTATTCACCATCGGTCTTTAATTTATCCAAGGGAAGGGAAAAAGAGCGAATAACCCAAAATATGCAATGAAATGCAAAGCAAAAAAGAATCTAAGGTTTGTGTGTTGGTTACACTAAGGGAAGACACTAGCATTCTAAGTATCTGTAGTACTCTACAAGAACCTCTTGTTTTATTCGTGTTATTGTTGTTTTCTAAGGGTGAACCTAGGGGTTTATTTCTAAGTATGCTCGCTAAGAAGTCGCGTCTTGTGCCTACGTATCCTGACGAGAGTGGAATCAGAGCATTCGTAGTTCTCCTCAATAAAGGGTGAGGAACTCTTGACTACGGTCAAGGTTCCAAGGAGGAGAGGTAAGTGTATATGGCAGAACACCTACATAGAGTTAAGAAACTCTAAACCTAAGGTTAGGTTGAAAGAGAGGTAAGTGTTTTTTATTAAGGTTTCTGAAACAGATTAAAAATATGATTAAAGTATTTTTGTATTTTTGAGAAAAGAAAGAGATTTTATTTTTAAGAAAAGAAATACTCAATAAAAGAAAGAGATTTTAGTTTTAAGAAAAGAAATACTCGATAAAAGATCGAGGTTTGAATTTGCACGATGACGATTGCAAAAGCAACTAACTTATGAGAGAAGTAAGCACTTGATGTTGGATCAAAGGTTTGAGAAAAAGTTAGGTTGATTCCTAGTCCCTAAGGGTGCTCCTAATAAACAAAACCACAACCAAAGAAAAGGTGCAAGTGTATGCATGAGGTTGATGGCGATGCTAAAAAACAGTCGACTTACAAGTTAGGGTATGACTTGATATATGAATCAAGAATGCTTGATTGATTGATCAATTGATGTCGACCAATGTTTTTGAAAATGGAACTTGGTGTTGACCAAATTCTTTGATTTTTTGAAAGATTGATTATATATATATATATATATATATATATATATATATATATATATATATATATATATATATATATATATATATATATATATATATATATATATATATATATATATATATATATATATATATATATATATATTTGTTTTTATTAATTATCTATCTAAAGAAATAAAGGCGGAAAAAAACAAATAACAATTACACACGAGGGTGAGGGATACATTTTGTCAATCGGAAGTAAGAAAATGACTAAAATACAAAGCAGTCAAACAAGTAAATGCGGGACCGAAACCAATCGAAATTGAAGAGCAACTGAATTTAGCTCTGAAGCTAACTTAGAGTGGATTCATGTACGAATCACTCTATGAGAAGCCGAGCAAATAAATATATGCACTCAAGCAGTTCTCAAAAGTTAAATTAGATTTTAACTCCGAAACCGAAATGCAATAATAAACCAAACAACACTCAAAGACACTATTATTATTACGGTAGTGTCACAAATTTTACATCAACTCAAATTAATTTGAAAAATAGAAAGCTAAACAGAATATGCACATGCTATCCACAAAGAAGGTATATTGCTACGAAATTGACATAAAAATAAAATATAATCGTTATAAAGTTAAAAATAAAATGAAATGTGAAAATAATATTAACACACTACAAATATATATATATATATATATATATATATATATATATATATATATATATATATATATATATATATATATATATATATATATATAACTCAAAGTATATTCCGTAATTTATAAAAATGATTATGTCGTAACTAAACGAATATAAATATATATGTTATAATTAGTAAATGAGATATATATATTAACTTTAAAAAAGAAGTATATATATTATAACTCAATTAAGAAAAAGTATAATTATGTTAAAAAAATGTTAAAGTTAACAAGTATATATATATATATATATATATATATATATATATATATATATATATATATATATATATATATATATATATATATATATATATATATATATATATATATATATATATATATATATATATATATATATATATATATATATATATATATATATATATATATATATATATATATATATATATATATATATATATATATATATATATATATATATAAACCTTAACGAAGACATTTTTAGTCTCTATTTCTAAACTCAATTTTTTGATCCGCTATTTTAGATTTCTTAAATTTTTAGAGGTTTTTGAATACGTAAAATTTGAAACAGGATAGAACGCGGAAGGAGAAGGCAATGTACAACTTTGTTTGGTAAAATTAGCTTATAGCTGATAGCTTATACTTATAGCTGATGACTGGTAGCTAATAAGTTAATTTGAGTGTTTGGTAATTAGCTGTTACACTAGCTGATAATTACAAGATGACCTAAAAAGACATTTTTAATTAAGAAATTGGTGATTTCATTATCTTATTATATTATATTATTAAATTAATTTTTATTTGATAAAAGCAAATGTATTAATAACAACATGCAAAACAATTTTAATATATATAAAAATTGAAGATATCATCAAAATATATAAATTTATGTATAAGTTTTATGAGCTTTACTGTTTATTATGAATATATTGAGAAATAAATTCAATGAATAAAAGAACCAGCAAACCATACATGAAGCAAAGGTGTTTCATAAAGTCGTTTATGTAATCTTAATAACTACAATTCTTGGTCTAGTTAACTCATTATTTCGTAAAATATAGCTTTTTTTCTTCTAATTTTATAATAAAATTTAATAAAATACGTGAAATAATAATATTGTAATTTTGAATTTAGTTATATTAAAAATAAGTTTATTGTTTAATATTTTACAATAAAACTCTGAATTTTCTTCACCTTTGTTGATTTCATTGATTCTTTTCCAATATTTCATTAATTTGAGAATTCTCAACACTATTTCTAATTTGATTATATAATTTATATTTAATAAATAAAAATAATATTTATTATAATAAACTAGAGATAAATAAGAAAAAATTTGCTATACTATTCTTTAAAATCTCTATAAATTCAATTTTTTAAAATCAATTTTTTAATAGTAAATATATATATATATATATATATATATATATATATATATATATATATATATATATATATATATATATATATATATATATATATATATATATATATATATATATATATATATATATATATATATATATATATATATATATATATATATATATATATATATATATATATATATATATATATATATATATATATAATTGAAATAAAAAATCATAAATTAAAAGTTACAAACTTAAAAATTATTGTAAATAGCTTTTGAAAAAAAAATTAAAAGTTATAAAATTAAAAAGTAAAAGACAGTTACTAAATTGAACTTTTTAATTAAAATGAATTGGAACTATATGTAGAGTAACATTGAACAATTTGAGATGAGAGAAAGGTGTATTGAGAATTTTGCATTTATAAGTTATATTAAAGTGAGTATCTTATTATGTTAGGAATCAACTCAATAGTTTTTTTCGTCCGGAATCATTTTGAGTTGAACTAGTGTTTTTCTTCTTCGATGGAAGAATACAGAGAGCGGCGGGAAGAAACAAAAAGAGAAGGATCAAAGTCTGCAGAATACCAAGCAGTGATACGCGCAGGCCCACACGTGCGACCCCTCAAACAAGCTCACGCTCATCTCATTGTCACAGGTTGCCACCGTAGCCGAGCTCTCCTCACCAAACTCCTCACCCTCTCTTGCGCCGCCGGTTCCATCGCTTACACCCGCCGTCTCTTCCTCTCCGTCACCGACCCCGATTCATTTCTCTTCAACTCCCTCATTAAAGCCTCCTCCCAACACGGTTTCTCACTCGACACCATCCTTTTCTACCGTCACATGCTCTTTTCCCCTCACAAACCTTCCTCCTACACCTTTACCTCGGTTTTCAAAGCTTGCGCTCATCTCTCTGCTCTTAAACTAGGAACCCTTCTCCATTCCCACGTTTTCGTTTCTGGGTATGCTTCGAATCCATTTGTCCAAGCCGCAATAGTGTCCTTTTATGCTAAATCAAGTGCACTGAGTTTCTCCCGGAAGGTGTTTGATAAAATGCCGCAACAAAGTGTAGTTGCTTGGAACACCATGATTTCCGGTTACGAGCAAAACGGGTTTGCAAATGAAGCAATGACACTGTTTCATAAGATGAATGAATTGGGGGTTCGTCCCGATTCTGCGACTTTCGTTTCTGTGTCATCAGCTTGTTCTCAAATTGGATCTCTTGAATTGGGATGTTGGGTGCATGACAGTATCATTAGTAATGGGATTCACGTCAATGTGATTCTTGGTACTTCTTTGATAAACATGTTTTCACGGTGTGGTGATGTTAGCAGGGCGCGTAATGTTTTTGATTCTACAAGTGAAGGAAATGTTATAGCTTGGACAGCTATGATATCTGGGTATGGTATGCATGGTTATGGAGTTGAAGCAATAGAGCTATTCTATAAAATGAAAAAAGCAAGCAGGCTCGCTCCTAATACTGTTACATTTGTTGCTGTTTTATCCGCATGTGCTCATGCAGGGCTAATACGTGAAGGGAGAGAAATTTTCGCAAGCATGAAAGAAGAGCATGGTGTGATTCCTGGAGTGGAACACCATGTTTGCATGGTTGATATGCTTGGGAAAGCTGGTTTGCTAACTGAAGCATATGATTTCATCAAAGAGCTTAGGCCCGGGGAGCTTGTTCCAGCGGTGTGGACTGCAATGCTTGGTGCTTGCAAGATGCATAAGAATTTTGATCTTGGTGTGGAAGCTGCTCAGCATCTCATTTCCTTAGAGCCAGAGAATCCCAGCCATTATGTATTGCTTTCTAATATGTATGCATTTGCTGGAAGAATGGATAGAGTGGAATCTGTTAGAAATGTAATGATCCAAAGAGGTATTAAAAAGCAAGTGGGTTATAGCTCTATTGATGTCAACAACATATCATATCTTTTTAGTATGGGTGATAAGTCCCATCCTGAGACCGAAGAGATTTACCAGTATTTGGATAAGTTGATGTGGAGGTGCAAGGAAGCAGGTTATGCACCTCTTCCTGAATCAGCAATGCATGAGTTGGAAGAAGAAGAGAGGGAGTATGCCCTCAGACACCATAGTGAGAAACTTGCAGTAGCATTCGGGCTGATGAAAACTAGCCATGGAACTACTCTCAGGATTGTCAAGAACCTTAGGATATGTGAAGACTGTCATTCAGCAATTAAGTTCATCTCTGTTGTGACAAATAGAGAGATAATTATTCGGGATAAGCTTCGATTCCATCATTTCAAAGAAGGCTCTTGTTCTTGTTTAGATTATTGGTGATGGGATTGTAAACTTCGACAGAAGGCTCTTGTTCTTGTTTAGATTATTGGTGATGGGATTTTAAACTTTAACGGATCTGATTAATCAATGATCATTTTGAGAACAATCTCTGAAGAGACAACGACCTATCAAATCATATATAATATGCATTCTTCTATCGATGCATGTCATATATGAATAGAGCTGATTGCAAGGTCTGAAACCATAGTTGTGAATTTGACAAGCTACAGGAATGAATTAACTTCCAAGGAGAAACCAACAGAGGAGGGCAACGAACAAAAGAAAGTTAAAATGAAAAGACTCCTGCTTGGATTTATTTGATATGCATACACATAAATAGAAGCTTAATTAAGCTCTTTAAGACAACTTTAATATGCCATAAAACAGATACAGCATCATCAACAGATGAAAAGAGACATCAAACAAATTATTCCAATCAATGTATCTCTTATTTCGTATGTTACATGAACAAGCTTTGATATGATACATATATTTAACACATGGTTTGTTGTGTTGATACTTGATACATAACCACACCACAGTACCTAATCACAAAAGTCCGAAACCCGGATATGAGTGTTCGAATAAGCTTAAAACTGATATGATACAGATAGTGTAAACATATCGATATTACACATAAGTTTGGAATGTATTGGTCGGGAAATTTGAAAGTTACTTTCAACTCAGTAGGTAAGTTTTTCCTGCAGCTCAAGAAAACTGACTGGATTCAATATCCTTAAATGCCTCTACAAGCCTGGGGAAGAGCTTAGCAAGCATTATTTTAAATCCTGTAGAAGTCCCCTTCTGGTTTTCTTGTTCAGTTTTTCCACATCCAATGGAAGCTCCTTCAAGACATGCCTTACAAGTAGAAAGTATATGTTTGGAACACTGTCTGAAGTGCCCTTCCACCAGTGCTTCAAAATGCTGCATTAGGCGTCATTATCAGTTACGGTTTCATTCATACAATCGCATTAAAACTGAATCTTATTTTCATGAGAGTAACCGAATACAGATATAGTAATTTTACCTTTGGTGGCTTTCTTAATAGATACAACATAGATTTGGTTGTGACAAGGAAAGCATTCTCATTATAGCTCACAGAGTTTTTCTCTCCCTCAGCTCTGCCTATTTGTTGGTCATACCCAGCCTCATTAAAATAAGGCTTCTCATTAAGGACAAGAGCCTGCAGAGAGATAAGAACTTGAAGAATAGTAGAGGTTCCAGGATTCCACACTTCACTGCCTGCGCCTGTCCAAGTATTTAAAAGACTTAGACAGATTTTCCCTGACTCGTACAAATTAGGATTTAAGCGGAGCCCGCCAGAATTGTAGTGCACCATCTGCATTCAAAGGCCACAATGACAACATGAGTTTGTTCAAATTTAGAGTTTTTTCTTGAGATCTTTGAACATATACAAAAGTCTCTTCAACAAAAAACATGGTTACACTGAACTTCTCAGTTCAGTTAAGGGCCTTATAAACAATGGTGCTGGAAAAACAAATACAAGCACTGCAAACTACATTTGAAATCTTACAGGTGGTTCGTTGGGATACTCTGGAGGGAAACATATATCAAAGAAAAACAATCCGTCTTGATACGGAGTTCCAGATGCACCAACAATAGCTGCTCGCATGAGATCCATTCTTTCCTCATATGCACGAACATAAATAGAGTCTGTGTGGGTCAATAAAGATTGTAAGTACATTTACAGAAGTCGTCATTATGAATACTTGCAGCTTTAACAAATTACATTTTCTTAAGTAAATCAATTAGTCAAGTAAATCAATTTTTCTTTTCTATTTACAACAACCAATTTTGTTCATATTGTACACTCCCAAATCCTGATATCTCTAAAATCAAATTTTGGTTAATAATTTCATCTTATTACTTGACCTTCTGCATTGCCTAAGGATAAAAATATATACCATGTCATCTTGCCGTATATATTTTGCCACTCAAAACGGGTCCATATACTATGTAGTGGCAGAGACCGGTGGCTCCGGTGACCCAAGTTTAGTTTACTAATTTGAGTTCAACCATCATATAACAATAAGGCTTCTCATAGAGAAATAAGTTATATAACAGTGTGATTCAAAAAAAAAAAAGATAAAAAGTATGTACCAGGAAGACTTTTCTCAAGGATGCTCCATTCTTGCTGAACCTTTTTTACCCAGCTTCTTTTTACCTACAAAGCAAAGAAAACAGTTAGCCTAATATATCAATGCAATAATATTTCACAGTAAAGGATTGATTTCTAACCTGCAACATTGGTAATCCTTTCCCCTCATCAAAAAAATGGTGGTCCTCAGAGCAGCTTTCTATAACATCAAACTGCTTAAACTGGTTTGAACTATTGCTGTCTAAAGAAAATGGAAACTCATTCTTGTCATGGATCCTAATAACTTCTGGATATGAAGTTGTGTCTTCAGTAGATTGCAACTCAGTCGCCGGATGTGGTTCAATGCAGAGGTTACAAGTTTCTGAATCTTTCTTTTCAGGAAAATCCGATTCATGATCCTTTTCAAATGTAGGCACTGATGAAAATGCTCCTGTAACTGAAGTTCCACCTAATGTTTGAAATATGCTGGATTTAATGCTGGAGAAAATTTCAAAGGCAGCTTGAGGAAGGAAAAAGGGACTACACTCCTCAAGGTTCTTTTCACAATTCTCTTTTTTACCATCACAATTTATCAAGTCCTGAACATTAAACATGACATTCAGTTTATATACTTTCCTATCTGAGACTTCTGTGTCTGACATATACCAGATAGATACTATACAATACACATGATACATATTGTTGTACACAAAGATACATAAGAAACAGAAAAGACATTGCTCTCACCTTTCCTTTCTTATCAGAAGTTAGACTTCCGCGTTCGATCATCTCTTGAGGAGCAGGGGTTACAGTTGAGCCTTCGTGTTTATCAATCCGAAAAATTTCATACGGTGCAAGCTGTTAGGAATAAACAAAAATCATTCATAATACTTCTTATCAAACAATGAAAGCTAAAAAATCAGACACAATATTGGTGCAATTCAAACTCAGTAGGATCATCCAATACGAATATGTACAATATGCAATCCAAGTTCCGTGGTTCTAATATTATGTTGCTATTTACTATAAGTCAGACATGCATTTACATAAACTGTACCATATTTACATAAAGTTACAGAAAGGTATGACATTTACCTTGGTTGTGAAACCAGTAGCCAATTTCACTTCCACATTACCATCTTTGAAACCAGTAACAGTGCCAACACAGGACAAGTAACAGTCATCAGGGAAGTCATCATGATAACTCATTTGGTTCCTGTTTCTGAGAGAAGCCTCCATATTCATGTCATCTACTGAATTTTCTTTAAACTGTTTTTGAGCCGGCTTGAACATAATATCACCAAAAAAACATGAGTAGTCCGGGTGCTCTACAAGTTCGTAGGCACTCACAGTTTCCTCCATTTTGTCTCTCTCCAAATCATTTGGTTTGAATATGGAAACATTTTTCCATTTTACCTTTACAATATGCTCCTTTGCATCCACATATTGGACAACACCCCATCTTTGATTATTAGGCTGAAGAGGATCATAAGTACCTTTTTCCAGCACAAACTGATGAGGCCAAAATTCATGTGTATTTATAACATTCACCGGGAGTAAATTCTCTGGATCTAATCCCAGGCTATGCTCACCATTTTGCCACAAAATATCAACTTTGGTCTTTATCTTCCCAATTATAAACAATTCCCCAATACTTGAGTCAAGTTTTTTCCCCTCACTCTTATTACACTCTCTTGTCATACTATGCTCCATACTAATCTGTTCCTCTTTAGCTGCAACCGAGAGCATGCACCAATCACCAAGTTGCCAGTTTGTGTCTGAAAAACACGACAACACGATCAAGTTTTTGGAGTCTTGCCAGCACGGTGGAGCATTCACATTCAAATTACTACTCGAAAGAACAGAAGCGATCCAGTTAACATGCACTAAACCTGCATCCACAGCGCAAACAGTTCCTTCATCTTGGTTATCTCTCCAAGTTCCACAAAGCCATCCTGCTGATTTAGAAGCATCAGAGGACTTAACCTTTACTCTCTGTCCTGGATAGTATGGACACTGCAAATCTTCCGAAAAGTTACAAGTCAGTGGTAAGAGCTTCTCTCTTTCAAAGGCAATGATATCAGATTTAGCTCCGTCGTCATATAATACAGTCACTTTGTCCACTACCCTTTGAACCCGACCGAGCCATGGCCCCTTAATTACATAATCACCTTCTGAAATAGAGCGAATCTTCGAAAGTTTCTTGGAGTTTACGTTTTTGAATACCTTTCCTTTCACATTTTCCAAATCCGCAAACAGTTCAACATTTGTGACCCTTCCCATTTGTCCTGTCTGATATGACAAGGAGCAGACCACATCACCATGACCAAAAGTTCTCTCAAATGAAAGAAAATCATCAATCTTCCCAATGCTTTCCTCTAAATTTGATAATATGCTCTGAGCTTGACCACCATATTGAAAATCATTTTCTTCTTGATCCTCACTGCTGCTGCTGCTGTCACTCGAAGTCTCCCATTCGGAATCACTAGTCATAGCATCCATCAATTATACACCTGTCACAATATTTTTCATATTAACATCAAATAAATCACGATAAAACAGCATGACAACACAACAATAAAGAAGAAACAAGTTAGTCCATGGAAGGAATTCTCACCAGATTTTGAAATAGATGGAATCAGAATTAATCTGCACTCAGTAGTATCTTGAGAAGAAAGGACACAGTATATACTTCTGCTTGATAAATATTTCTGTCACAGATAATAATCAGTATCTCGCAAAACAGGAGATCTGATGCCAAAGAAGATTTGCCCGCCTGCCAGGACAATAGGAATCAATCAAGGACTCCAGAGTGCCAAAGGAGATATGCCCAATTAAGAAGCTCTTTCAACTAGCTATTAGCTACAACTATCAGTTGATTTTTCTGTCTTTATTTTTTTTTTTAAGGTTTTGCTGGGTAGTTTGAATTTGATGGAAGAAAGATTTCTAGTGCTAGATGAAGCAGAAGAAGATAGTTAAAAGATGCCAAAGGAGATTTGCCTCCAGAACAGGTGGAGCTCCAAGAGTTACTTCTGAATAAAAATATTTTTTCATATACTTTACGACTACCTGAATCCAACCATATATAGGAAGTTCAGTAACTTTTGCCAAAGGAGATTTGTCCAATACACATAGGAATCTTCAAACATACATGAATAGCATAAAGGAATGAAACTTTCCTTTTCCAAGATTGAAAGTTACACTGCCAAAGGAAAATTTTCCACACTACAAAGCTTAAAACTCTATCAGGTTTATCTGGTACCAAGAACCATGAAAATTGCAAAGTCTTAATCAGGAATTTTTAACCATTCAACAGAAATATTTTCTGCTTCTTGATTCTCAGCAAAAAGGTAAATTAGAATCATATTCTCCATTGGCAAAAGCCCTTCAATAACCACACCATTTCTATTGAACCTACAACAAAAGAAACTACTGTCTTTCATCAACTTCTTTCAAAATGCAAAATTAAACAGAAATAACAAAAGAATTATGTTGCAGATATAGATTAAGCTGACTAAATTATAATCTACGAAACACTGATACAAACACCAGACCCGACACTGACCTTTGAAGAAGGAAGAGGTAGGTGTTGTTCAAATAGGTTCAGTTCCAAGACCAGTTCCACCATCCTCAACATCAGCACCAAGCTTTGGAACCATGGCTAAGGCTTCAGTGTTGTTTGTATAGTGAATGAAGCCTTTTTCTTACACTTACTCATAATTAAGATGACTATTTAAACCTGCCCACAGAAAAGAATATTCTACATAGTATCTGACACTAAATATTAAGAGACAATTAGAATCAAATTACACTTATGTCCTCCTTATATTTCACTAAAAAAGAAGTCAGTTTTCAAATGGAAAGGAACAAGAAAAAAACGCTCTATAGTTCTGGGATGAATATGGCTTTGATACTTATCTTTTTCTATTTAGGAAGTTGTTTCTTACATATTTGTTAAGTAGTCGTAGCCTATTAACGATTATGTTCTTACAAGTGGGAATTATACGAATTTCTTAGTCAAATAATTTAACTTTTCAAAAAAAAAACTCCAAATAACCCATCTTTTAAAATTATTCTTAAAATATCCCAGTTAGGAAATGAAATTATACAAGAGTGTCAAATGGATTGACGGGACCTTGTTAAGATTACAAGGGAGTCGCCAATTGAATTGGAGACTCTTCATGTAGTCTCCAATCCAATTGGTGATTTGGTGTTGAACTTACAAGGGAGTCGCCAATTCATCTGGAGACCTCTTGTATTTTGAAATTTTTTTTTCTATAAATAGAGGTGTTCTGATCATTTACTTCCACATTTTATCTGATATTTTTGTTCTGCTAATAACATGTATCGTCGCCGGTGATGGACATGTTGTTTTAGAACATACAAAGTTTCAATCAACTTAAGAGGGAGCTGAATCGGTGGTTGGAAGGAGATATTGGTGAAGGGAAAAAGTACTGTATGTATATTGGACTTTTTAAGACAATTATAGATCCGGGGAGGCAATTCTAATTGGTCAATAAAAATGGATTTCAATGTAATTTCTTTTTGAGTGTTCGTTAGTTTATCCTTAACGAATCTATCATGATCATGAAAAGTAAAAAGGGGCCAAGTCATTTTGTGTTGATTGTTTTTCAAATTGAAGTTTTCTTCTTCTGCATGTAAAAAAGGAATAAATAAATCAATCAAATTCCGGGAGGCTTCATAAAGTGCTTCCTTAGGAGTGAAACTTCCATTTGTCCATATTTCGAGAAATAGTATGTCTTGTTTTTCATTTTCATTCACATAAGAATGAATACTATAATTTGCATTTTTAACAGGCATGAATACAACATCTATAGTATAACTTCCATCTTGAATGTTGTTTAGTGTTTTTATACGATATCTCCGCTTTCTCTCAATTTGTAATTCAATACACAAATTAATAGGTTCCGTTAGGTTAGCTATATGTTGTGTCTTATCAACGACTTCCACCGAAGGTGGTAAAATGATGTCTTGAGCAGTTACATATCCAGGACCTTTGAAAGAAATAAACGCCTCCCGAGTTCCATACAGATTACTTCTCAATACAATTTCTTTCAAATTCATTAAAATTTCATGTATTGATTCTTGAATACCTACTACGGTAGAATATTCATGTGGTATTTTCTCAGATTTTGCACGTGTGATACATGTTCTGTCTATTTCTCCGAGCAAAATTCTTCGCATTGCAATGCCTATTGTATCTGCTTGACCTTTCAGAAGTGGAGACAGAATAAAGCGTACATAATAAAGACGCTTACTGTCTACCCTTGATTCAACACACTTCCACTGTAGTGTCTTAGTAGATACTTTTAGTTTTTCTCGAATCATAGTAATCTATTTTTATGAAACTCTTAGTTTAATTGTTTATTTCTCTTGAAATCTTTTTCTTTCATATTTATTGTTAGTTTTACACACGTCTTTTTTTAGGAGCCCTACATCCATTATATGGTATAGGGGTTACATCCCGTATAACGTTAAATAGTATCCCACTTCGAAAAATAACTCTTAATGCCGCATCTCTTCCTCGACCGGGACCCTTTATGCTGACGTCTGCTCGTTGCATGCCTTGATCGACTACTGTTCGAAGAGCATTTTCCGTTGCGGTTGTAGCGGCAAATGGTGTCCCCCTTCGTATATCCTTGAATCCACATGAACCGGCGGAGGACCAAGAAATCACCCGACCTCCTACATCTGTAACAGTCACAATGGTATTATTGAAACTAGCTTGAATATAAATAACCCCCTTTGGTATTTTATGCGGATGCATACGCGAACCAATACGTCCAGTTTTCCGTGAACCAAGTTTTGGTATAGATTTCGCCATTTTTTTTTATTTAAAAAAAAAGATAAGTCCGAAATATATGGATATATCCATTTCCTGTCAAAAAGGATTCTTTACTATTTTCTAACTAGTTATTCTATTGTATTCTATAACTCGATTAATATAGAATACCCTTTTTTCAAATATTAAGCAATAACCAATTCTATTTATTCGAATACTTATAACTATAGACTAGATTCGAATATAGAATCTAAATTTTTCGATTTGTATGATTTAGTATTTAAGAAAAGGGTTTTCCATTAATAAGATCTGTAGTATCGAGAGACTTGATCGGCTGCGTGGATGAGTATGTGTTAAGACAGACAAAGATGCGAGGGAAGTCATGTTTGGACCGAATGAAATTAGTTTGATTGTTGTAATCAGTTAGGAATGTCGTAATCACCTAGTTAATGTTTTATGTTTTATGAAATTAGTATGTGTTGTGTGTTGTTAGTCTTGTTTGTTGTTAAGATCGTTGTAACAAAGACTCATCAATATATGAAAATATTTGGTTACAACAAATGAAACGATAAGCTAAATCATGATGCAGATGTGCCTCCGACATTGGGACATTTTTTTCCGGTTGTGTCTGGACTGACGACATATACTGCACAATCTTATCATTTTATCAGCCGTATCCATTTCGGTTCTTATACGCTTACTATTTGGGCGTCCCTTTTTCTTTCTTCTCATGTCATCGTTGTGCCATGTCACCTTGGTATGGAGGCCAATAATCCTCCATTGGTAGCACTGCAAAGCCTTCGTTGTATACGTTCATAACATTAATCGCCTTGTAAACATCAAATAGATAGCCATAAGTATCCTGACGAGCATGTGCGCATGCCACAATGACACGTGAGAAAGGTACACGAAAGGCGTGGTACTTGCCACAGTCACACCAACATCTGTTTAGTATGACGACATAGGATAAATTGGGCCTCCCCTCATTATGGTCCATTATTTCTTGTACACTGAATGTTTGCCTATGACGATCGAAGACTGTAACTACATGTGTGATGGCTTTAATAGTATCCTCTTTCATCAATTTCATAATGCTTTCACTGAATACCTGACCGGATGTTAACACTGCACTCCATCTCTCGCCTCTTGTTGCAAAAAGTGATGCCAACCTATAATATATTGATCTCACCAAAGCGGTGATTGGAAGGTTTCTAATTCCTTTGAATACCCCGTTCATGGATTCCACAAGGTTTGTCGTCATGTGGCCCCAACGACACCCACCATCAAAAGCCCTTGTCCACTTTTCAAGTGGAATGTTGTCTAACCAGCTTCCTGCATCTGCATTTGACATCCTAATTTCGTTAAGGTAGTATTGAAATGTTGGTTGAGTTAGAGCATACCCAACATTCACAACTTTTTTGTGAAGGTTCTTGTCTTTGATTGCACGCATGAAGTTTTGTGCAATATATCTAATGTAATACACATGGGTAGAAGGAGGATTATACCACCCGTTATCATGGTTATTGTACACACTCTCTATAGAAGCATGCCTGTCTGAAATCAAACAGAGGTTGGCTTGTGGAGCGACATGTGTTCTGAGATTCTTAAGGAAGAAAATCCAAGCAGAAGTAGTCTCACCCTCAACATGAGCAAAGGCTACGGGAAAGACATTATTGTTACCGTCTTGTGCAACTTCCATAAGCAATGTGCCCTTGTATTTTCCATAGAGCCATGTTCCATCAATTTGAATAACAGGTTTGCAGAATGCAAAACCTCTTATGCATGGTTGAAACGACTAAAAAAGACGGGGAAATATGACATTTCCATCAACAGTTGTTCCATTTGGCCTACATGCAGGCACTGTCTGCATGATTGCAACAGTTCCTAGTGCGTATGCCTTTAGCGCTACCAAAAATCACGATCATTCTCTGTATGAATCCTCCCAGTTTCCAAAGACTTGTTCAACAACCTTTGTCCTTGCAATCCACTCCTTCTTGTACGATGGAGTATAATTATACCGCGTTACGATATGAGAGATTATTATACTTACCTTGACTGAAGGATCCTTGTTAACAAGAGGCAAAATGTCTTGACATATCAATTCTGCGCTTAGCTTTCGGTGATCCTGAACAATGTTTGTGGCAGTGCAACTGTGAGCTGGATCTATGGAAGTTATCATCCAAGAATCGCTTCTCTTGCTGTAAGATGCAGCAAGCCGAAACTTGCAAAGTGGATTACGACAAATAATGACACACCTTCTCGAATCAGTTTGTTGTACATTGAAATCAACAGAGTTATCCATGTGATATTTTTTAATGGATCGTACACAATCTGCCTATGAAACTGGTCTCCAACTTTTAACTCATTCTCTGATCATCTATACGAGTTATGAAACATATCTGCGGATCTCTCATCGTCTTGCAAGTCCAAGTCTGTCATATGTTGAGGCGGAGAGTATGCATGACCTGGAGGTATTGGTACTTGTTCGTCATCTTCAACGCTGTCGTTCAAAAATTCATCTACAAACGTCTCACTTCCTTCTTCTTCTGCATCAATGATGTTTACCTCTAGTTCCGTTTCATCTGAGTATTGTGATTCAGTTTCATCTGAGTCAAAAACGGTTGATTGATCGATGATGTGAGACTGTTGAGATGAAATATTTTGTTGGATGAACGTATACAACTCAATGTAGTTGAAACTAGAATGTTCGTGACTTAGAAACATATTTTCTACATCTTCGTCGTCTCGCACTTTAAATGGATAAAATTTAACGTGGTTGGTTTCAAAATAAATCGGGTTTTGAAATATTATTTGTGCTATAGGACTGAACCCTAATTTTGATTCTAACCTTTCTCTGAAATGCAAGAAACTTGTGTTTCTATTGATTGTGAAACGGACAACGTCGGTGTTTTGAAAACCAAACCCATATACATCGGAGACATATGTCTCTCCGTCGTAGTGGACGTTCACAATATATTTGGATGCAGATGACATACTAAAAGAACTAGTAATGGACTAGTAAAATTATTTCTATGAGTGTCTGCATGCATGGGAACATATTTATGTTTTGGACATCCATTAAGACGCCATATTAATTGGCGACAAAGACAAATTAATTAATTGAAGATGCCAACTCAATTCGCGAAATCTAACATGCATTTAATGGAGTCGCCACCTGCATTGGCGACATGGTACAACTTTAATGTTGTCTGTCGCCATGTGGGTGACAGCATGCCTTGCATGCATGTAACAAGACCCAGGCTACGTTGCTGAGCAAGATTCCCTAGCAAGGGTCTCCAATTGGACTGACGCCCCTTTGTAAATGTTCAATGGAGTCGCCAACTCCTCTGACTTGCATGTTCAGACGAATTCTCTATAAAAGGGTGATACAAGCATGGGTAAAATGCACCATATGATTCTTACTTGTTGCAGATAGGTAATATCAAGTCTATTTGTGTCAGTATACTAGTTATCTGGTTCACATTTAATCAGTTGTAATGGTATTGTTGACAATGGGTGAAACACATAGAGGCACTGTCGCAAATATCACGACTTATGTAAGTGTTCATTGTTTCTTGTATATGTTAATTTTTAGTGATTCTGTTAATTTTTTTACTCTTATAATTTTTAAGTCTAATATTTTTTTACTATTATGTAGGAAGTCTTTAAGTTTCGGTGTCATGCCCATGAATATGTTGCACCCGACGAATTAATTCAACCATATATTGAGCTCGCCGGCTTCGGACATGTAAGCAAAATCATGTCTTATTCCGTTGATGCAAAGTTTATACTATCTTTGCAAGAGAGATGGCGCCCAAAGACACACACCTTCTTTTTTCCAACCGGTGAATGTACCGTGACCTTAGAGAACGTGTACATGTTACTCGGTTTGCGTATTGATGGCAAGGCAGTCAATGGAACAACAAATCTTAATGGTTCAATTTGTGAGGAACTTTTGGGTGTCGACTTGCTAGATGAGAACTCGAGAGGCCAAGGTATCTTACTTTCGCACCTAAAATCATGGTACGCCGGTTTTATGTTAGATGAAGATTCTACATAGGAAATAAAAATAATAAAAACCAGATCTTATCTAATGCTTTTAATTGGTTTATTTTTATTTTTCGAGGGCACTGGTTCTTCTATGCACATAATGTATTACCTTTATTGAGAGACCTGACTAAAACAAAAGAGTATAGTTGGGGCTCCTCTTGGCTATCTTATTTATATACCTCTTTATGTAGGTGCGCAAAAAAAAAAACACATCTACTTTTTTTGGATGTGGCGTTTTGCTCCAAGCACGTGGTTGGTCTAGATTGCCATCCCTAGCGCCCGTCAACCACAACGACTTTTCCTTCCCGTATGCACAAAAGTAAGTTCATCACTTAATCTTTGGTTATTTCACTTAATAATTATTCTTTCTAACTAATTGAGTTTGAACTGTTTTTGGTTTAGATGGTCGGCTAAGGGTATGACTTACAATAGATGCCTTAGACATTGTATCATTCAATACCGCAATTTATTGGATCACCTAACACCTGGAAATGTAAGGCCTCTAAACTACATCAATTTGTATTTTATATCAACTATTTAATGATCTAGTATTTTTCTCTTCTTCAGTTTATATGGCATCCATATCTAAACATGGAACACCTACATGAAGTCAGACAGGAAGATGCTGCTGTTTGGACTGCATGCAATCATTAGATTCACAACTGTGGAGATGCACAACAGTTACTGTGTCAAAATACAATTTGGAATGCATTAAAATATTCCAGATCCTCCTGTTGACATCAGTAAGTGGCATCTAAAAAGAGTTAATGATCAATGGGAGTTTCCCGACTGGAAGGATTTTGCAAAATCTGAGCATCGTAAATGGATGACCTGCAACCCCCATGTCTTACGTGACCCGGTGATGACAACACCATATATACCAACTATTAATTATATAGCTTAGTACAAATTGGTTGCAACTGGGTTTGTCTCCGAAGACATATATTTATATGACCCACGCAAAACCACCTACACATAAGACGCTTCAACGTCTAACCCACCAATAAGGCCATGTTACTCACAGCCCCCACCCAACAGAGTTACCAACCTATTCACCATCCAAACATGCCAAACACCCAACCATAATACCAAGAACATGCCCCATACCATCTCCCACACACTGACTACTACCCAGAATCCCAATATGGTTATGGCCCTAACACAATATCAAGATATAGCCATAACGAGGGTACTTCATACCATAGCCATAACGCCCAAACATCTTTCTATAGCCAAAACACCCCGACATCATACCCTGGCCTACCCACTCAACCATCTCAAAAACCTTATGGCTTTCAAACACCACTACCATTTAAACCTTTCTCATCGTTCACACCGATGTTCTCCTTCAATCATCCAGGCTGCACACCAATGATCCCTTCATCACATCCGAACTACTCTGGCATGGGTCACACACTCAGTTTCAACACACAGGACCTAATGGAAATTCAAAAGATCCTTCGGGAACCATCTGAGAATGTTCCCGAGACTTCAACTCCTCAAACACCAGACGTGAATCAACAACGTGGGGGACGAGCACAACAAGTTAGGGTGTCTAGGGGATGTGGAACCGGTGGCCGGTATGACCAACCCGGTCGCCAACATTAGTTTATGTAATACTATTTTTAATTAATGATAACATTTATTTTTCCGTATGATGTATTTTATTAATTATTTTTGGAAGTATATATTTTATTGAAAAAAAAATTCAAAATACAAGGGGTCTCCAGATGAATTATCGACTCCTTTGTAAGTTCAACACCAAGTCGCCAATTGGATTAGAGACTACATGAGGAGTCTACAATCCAATTGGAGACTTCATTGTAGCCTTAACAAGGTGTCGCCAATCCATCTGACATCCTTGTGTAATCCCAAACCCTAACTGGGTTACTTTGAGAATAATTTTAAAAGGTGGGTTATTTTGGGATTTTTTTTGAAAAGTTGGGGTTATTTGGGTAAAAAATTATGTCTAAGAGCTTAATATAAAAAGTTGGGGTTATTTTGGTATTTTATTAATAATTTTATAAAAAATTAATGCTAATTTGTGTCTAAGAGCTTAATATAAAAAATATATCGTGAAAATTGTGTATTTATTTTAGAAAAAAATTATAATTAATTTTCTCTTATAATGCAAAACTTGTTATTTATGTGTTTGTTAACATGTGTTCCTAAGATACAAGTCAACGTTATCCTATAAATTTTTTGATTTTTATTTTTAAGCAAGGAGAAGTATTAAGAGAATATTAGGAGTACTCTAATCCTTGTTATAAAGAAGGTCCCGAAACCAAATCGAGATAGAAAATTACTGAACCAACTGAAAACTAAAGCAACCAATTCGAAGGTTTCTGAGAAAAGCTATAGAAATTACAGTTGGGATAAAGATTATTTCCTAGAGATAACCACTTCCATGCCATAATTTTAATGTCCCATAACAAGTCCGTAATCGCGCGGGAATCTCCCTTAAATAGAATAACATTTCTATAAATCCATATAGACCAAATGACCGTCATCCAAATAGTTTCGACTTTACCCTTCTTGATGCGGAAAAACCTTCCCAAACTAGTCCACTTCAAAAAGTTCTTCCACAAGTTATCCTCGTGCAGCCGTTCAATTCCAAGCCAACAACCAATATGATCCCAGACAGCAGTAGCGACCCGACAGTTCAGAAATAAATGGTTCAAGTCTTCGTCAGTGTCGAAGCAAAGGACGCAAGGTCTGTCATAAGGGGAAGTGAGGATACTTCTACTAATTAAATTATCCTTCGTAGGGATCCTGTTAAGAAAGCAACTGCACAAGAAGGTGCGAATGTGAAACGGAAACTTCGAAGCCCAACATTGCTTCATCGCTGATAGCAGACCAGGGTCAACGACAACACCAACTCTGGCCTTCTCTAAAATTATGCTGTAAGACTTAACATAAAAACCAATCATCATGTCCGGGTTCCATTGAATTATATCTTCAGGTCCTGTAGAAAACCTGACCCGTGACAAGGTCTGCAGCAGAGTTTCAAGAGAATGTTCTGGCAATGAATGACGCTGCTCCGGTAAACCAAAATTCCCCCATGACCAAACTCCATCGTTCCAGCCCCCATATCACTAATAGAAACGTCTTTCATAGAGCTAACCGAATACATCAATGGAAAATGGATCGAAAAAGGTACCTCTATCACCCACGATTCTTTCCAAAATCTCGCCGTGTTTCCGTCCCTAATGCTGAAGGAAGTGAGCTTGGAGAAAGAAGAATATGTATCTGCTTCAGAATTATCAGCATTCATTAGATCTTTCCACCACGTAGAACTTTGCATATTTCTCAATGGAAGACCTCCATCCATAATCGTTCTCCTAACGTCACTATATCTAGCCTTGAACACATCAATCCAAAGAGCCTAATTTTCTATCATAATCCTCCATTTCCACTTCATCAACAAAGCCAAATTGGTTTCGTCAATTTTCTTAATTCCAAGACCTCATTCGGCAAAAGTTTTGCATATGTTATCCCATGCGACCCAATGAACCTTCCTTAAGTCCTCCGTTCTGCTCCACAAAACCTATTCCGAATGCTCTAAATCCTTTTCCAAACAGTTTTAAGAGCTTTAAAGAAAGATAACAAGAAGATAGATAAGCTCCCGAAAACCGATTTGATAAGCGTTAGTCTCCGTCTAAAAGATAACATTCTCCCTTTCCAAACGGATAGACGCTTTCTGATTTTGTCCATAAGAGGATTCCAAGTTGTTACGCCTAGGATTGGACTCGATCGGAATACCAAGGAAATAGAAATGTTTGTCTTCTATTTCACAAGAAAGAAAGTTGGATGCTGCAATAAGAAAATTGTTATTCAGATTGATACATATAACTCTGCTCTTGTTGAAGTTAACACTTAGCACATAAACTAACTCGAAACCGCATAAAATTGATTTGATGGCCCATACGTTCCTCCAATTTCCTTCGCCCAAGAATAAGGTGTCGTCATCAAATTGTAACAGATCCACTCTACAAGAACCGTGGAAAGATAAACCTCTATAATCGCCCAAGTCATAAGCTTTTCTAACTAAGCCTGCCAAGCCTTCCATGATCACAACAAAAAGAAATGGAGATATAGGGTCTCCTTTCCGCAATCCCCTTTCCACAATAAAATCATCCGTAGGGCTCCCGTTGATTAAAACTGACATGTGACTAGTGAAGATCAACGCTTCCATCCATCGTAACTAAACGGTACCGAAACCCATCCTAGTTAGCATATACCTAATGAAGTTCCAACTTACCCTATCATATGCCTTCTCAAAATTTAATTTAAAGAGTAAGCACTCCTTCTTGTTGCGAGTTGCATAATCAACCGACTCATTAGACCCTAACACTCTGTCTAACAACTATCTTCTTGGGACAAAAGCCGTCTGACTGTAATCGATCAAAAAGTTCAAGACTTTCTTCATCCTGCTTGCTTAATATTTTGTGCAAACTGCCGGCAAGACAAATAGGCTTATACTTGTCCAAGCTAGATGTGTAAAAAGTTTTAGGAATCAGAGTTAAGAAGGACGAAGTAATTGCCTTAGACAACTTTGCCTTTCTATGAAAATCCTTTACGAAGAAAAAGATGACGTCCTTTAATATATGCCAGCAATTCCTAAAGAAAATAAATTCGAAACCGTCAGGAACGGGGCTTTTCGATCCCTCACAATTCTAAATCGTGTCTTTAATTTATACTTCCTTGAATTCCGCTTCAAGAGTAGCAACCTCCGTAACTGAAAGAGATTTAAAAACGACTTCGTCCAATAAAGGCCTGCTGACATCAGATTCTTTGAATTTCTCCAAAAAGTACCTTCTTTCCTCCTCCTTAATGTCTCTAAATGATTCAAGTAAGCCAGATTCGGTATTCAGAGAGCTAATGAAGTTCCTTCTGTAGCGGCCTTTCATGAAACTATGGAAATAAGCAATATTCTGATCACCTTTTCAAAACCATCGAATGCGAGATTTATGAATTAATAAACGTTCTTGAGAGACTAATTTGCTCCAAAAATATTTCAAAGCAAGGCTTCTTTTAATGATCAGTTCATCCAGTTCTTCTTCCTTACAGCAGGACAATAATGGATCTTAAGAGTTCAACTCTTATTTGTTATCCTCAACATCCAAAGAGACTCTCCCATACACTTCATTGTTCCAAGCCTTAAGTCTACCTTTAAGGATTTTGAATTTATCCTTAATGACATAATCACTTCTTCCTTCAATTTTGATGCTGCTCCAAACCTCTTCCACAAACCCAACGAAATCTTTATGATCAAACCAACAATCGAGATCTCTGAACGGTTTAGGACCCCAATCCTCTATGTTAATAACTAACCAGATGGGGCAATGGTCTGAAACATCTCTCTTACTGAACTTTTGACTTACTACTCCCCATCGATCGATAATACCTTTGGATAATAAGAATTGACCGAGCCAACTCATAGACTTGCCATCGTCACTAAACCAAGAGAAAGGGTTCCTAGTGCAAGGAAAATCAACTAAGTTATTCTCCTTGATAAAATCAGAGAAGAGACTCATCTTAGAAGATCTAAACGACGTTGAGCTACCATTTCTTTCCCTATTATTGACAATGGAATTAAAATCCCCTCCGATACACTATTCGCCATCTCTGTACTTTCTTCTCAGGTTGATAATCTCCTTCCACATATCTTTCTTTTTTCTCAAACAACAAGATGAGTAGACATTAAGGAAGTAAATTAATAATCTCTTCCAAAGGACTTTCATGCCCAAGTACCCCTCGCCATTGAATAAAAAATTAAGATAAAAAATACCCTCTTTCCAAATGGTTAGTAAACCACCTGACAATCCAGTAGAATTAGAACAAGACCATCCCACCTTGTGATTTGGCCAGAAACTAGAAACAATGATATCATCTACTTGTTTCAATTTTGATTCCTGAATAAAAAATAAATCCGCCTTACCAGATTCTATCTCGAATCTAATTCTGTGCCTCTTCACCGCATTACCACCTCCTCTGATGTTCATAGAACCAATAATCCTATAAAAAAATATAAAGAAATGTAATTTAAGTTGGAATCTAAACCAACTTTAAGTTGTTGTCATTTTTATAAATGGTTTTGGTTTTATAAAGAGAAAACTTAAGAGATAATGAAATTCTTAGGGATTCCTAATCTTAAATTGAAATTTTTTTGGAATTTGTCCAAGGATTGAAAAATATTTTTGTATTGGTAAAAAAAATACAAGTGTGCATATTACCCCTATAAAGACAGGGGCATTTAAAGGTCTTAGTAGGTGTATAAAAAAATAATGGTGGTTAGGATTTGCCCACGGTGGTGAGAAGTCATGTACGGTGGTATTTATGGTTGTTTAGAGGACCTGCTTACGTGAGGTAAAAGACTCTATCTATAAGTGTGACACTTTAAGGTAAGAATACTTAAGGTGTGATTTGTATAGGTTAAGATCCCACCCCTTCTTCCCCCTTGGAGAGGAGTATTTATAGAGGCTTTGGGCTTGGATTTTTCTTGGGAAATGTCACTACCCACCTAGTTAATGATGGACTGTTAAATTCAAATTTTTAAGGGGGACGTGAGTCAATTATTGACCACGACTTCTCTCTTTCCAAGAAGTGTCTTTTCCCATGTTTACCATGACTGAACGATACAAAAACCTTAGGGGTGAGACAATACCTCTGTGAAAGCGATACGTCAGTCCCTTTTTCCAGGGTCATCACCCTAGCCAGGTCCTTTACAAATATAACATTACATAGTCCCTCAAGTATGATACCTTTGATAGAGGACAAAGTGTTTTAGACTGTGGTATAGAGGAGTATCTCAAGGCCCTGATTTTCTCAATGATTTGTGAGACGTGTTAGGCCTATTAGGCTCAGGGTATTTTTAAGAGGTATTACATTGTTTGGTCTTGTATGAGGAAAACCAAAGTCCATCAAGTGAGAGTTTAATTAGCCTGGGAAATCTAAGCCCCTTAGGCAAGGCGTTGGACCTCTCGGGTGGGACTTCTATCAAGCCCTCAAACAAGACTTGTAACTAAGTATCTTAGGCTAGACTCTAGTCGCATCTCTTGGGTATGTCCGATCATGCCCGAGGAAACCCTAAGTCCTTCAAGAGAGAGTTTAATTAGTCTGGGAAATCTAAGTTCCTCAGAAGAAGTTATATGTAGCCTATATGATGAAACTATAAGTCCCTCAGGCGAGGTGTTGGACCTCTCGGACGAAACTTCTATCAAACCCTGAGATAAGACTTATGATTAAGTCTCTTAGGCTAAACTTTAATTGTGCCTTTTAGGTGTAATTTCTTTGTTTGATCCTACTAGAGGAAACCCCAAGTCCCTCGGGTGATATTTTAATTAGCCTGAGAAATTTAAGTCTCTCAGGAGAAGTCATGTGTAGCTTGACTGATGGGACTATAAGTCCCTCAGGCGAGGTGTTGGGTGGCTTATTTGTATTTCCTTAAGGGGCGACAAAGATATTCGCCATGAAGTCCAATAAATATTGCCTCAAGGGACGACAATGATTTTTCCTATGAGTCCCGCATATAAACATTGCCTCAAAGGGAGGCAAAGATCTTCTCCATGAAGTCCAGGATACAAACATTGCCTCAAAAGGTGGTAAGGATCTTCGCCATCAAAGTCCACCATACAAATATTGCCTCAAGGGGCGACAAGGATCTTCACTATGAAGTCTAACATACAAACAGTATCTCAAGAGGCGACAAGGATATTCACCATGAAGTCTAGCATAGAAACGTTTCCTCAAGGGGAAAGGATCTTCTCTATGAAGTCCATCATACAAACATTACCTCAAGGGGCGGAAATGATCTTTGCTATGAAGTCCAACATACAAAATATTTAGAAAAATGTCCCTGTTTTTCATAAATGCTCAAGAAATTATTCATAGGTACATAATCATGGTTTTTATTAGGAAATTATAAACAATTTAATGTAATAATATTTAAGATAGAGAGCATTCCAAGTTATGGGCAAGAGCGGTCCTTCTAATTTCTACAACTTGTACGCCCCAGGAGGGAACTTTTGGAATATGCGATATGGCCTTTCGCAGTTGGGTTGTAGTATTCTCTTTTGTGCGAGTAAAACTACTTCCTTTAATACCAAGTCTCCCTCTTGCATCTCTCTTGATAAAAGTTTGATGTTGTTGATGATTTAGTTTTTGTTGATATATGTTGTTGATAAAAGTTGTACGTTGTTGTTGATCAAAGTTTATGTTGTTGATGATGATTTATATGTTGTATGTTGTTAATTTTTAATGATGTACCTTATATATTACAACTTTCATTATGTTAAACCAAAACTTCTATTATATGAGTTTATTATGTCATACGTGGTTTGAGTTTTTACCAACCCGTCACTAACTAAATAACCTTTCTAATTGAATTAGAAATTTCAAATATAAAAAATTAATTTATTTTAGAAAACAACTTACATTGATCAAGGTTTTTCAAGCTTTCTTCCTTTCATTCTATGTAACTTTGTACCCCTTTGAGACTTAGAATTTGGTTTAATGCTTGTAGCTCTTTAATCAACAGTTTATTCTTTACTAGTTCAATGAACTAGTAGAGAATAAAGTGTTAATTGAAGAGTCACAAGCATTGAACCTAATTCTAACACTTAAAAAGCGACTGAGATACATAGAATGAAAGGAAAAAAAGGTAGGAAAACATTGATCACTGTAACTTATTATTCTAATATAACTTAATTTGTCAAATTATTAATTTCTATAATACATTGAAAGGTTATATATTTTGTGAGTAGTTAATGAAATAAGCATTCCACATATGTTATGTTAAGAGTCCCACATCGGACAATATATGGCATGAACATGTGTTTATAAGTGTGAGCAATCCTCACTCTACCAACCGGTTTTGTAGGATTGAGTTAGGCCCAACCACATTTCTTAACATGGTATCAGAGTCTGGTTTAAGATCCGGTGGGCCACCTTCTATGGTTTTCGCTATCGGGCCACCCACCATTTATTTCCATGCTTCAGTTGTCTAGCCCTGATCGTGAGGGGGTGTGTTAAGAGTCCCACATCGAACAATATATGACATGAATATGTGTTTATAAGTGCGAACAATCCTCACTCTACCAACCGGTTTTGTAGGGTTGAGTTAGGCCCAACCACATTTCTTAATATTTTATAATAAACTCATAAGAATTTATTAGCACAGTTGAAAGATAAAACCATAGTGAAGTTTTTTTAAAATAGCAAAAATGGCATTGTTGGGTATCAAACCCAAGATCTTTAAACTTTTCACTACATTTATTTAAAGCAACTGTTATTATATGTAGCGTGTTTTCTAGTTTTCTACCACGGAAAGTGGACCGTAGTTGTAAATAACTCACATACAATCACACTCTATCTAACAATGGATGTTCAAATTTATTACAGGTCTTTCACAACCGTGATTATATGTGTTTTTTCCGTAGTGGTGAAACAATAATATTACAAATAACTAGATTCCTAACTAGGAGCTTTCAAGATTAAGATGTCATTCTTGACAACATGGTCACACCAAATGGAGACATAACACACTTATCACTATTTGTTAGGCTGAGCCTTTTTTTATGCAGAAGAAATTTAGAAAAAAGTGTAGAGAAATGCCATAGAAAAGATTCAATCCAAAAAAAGGAATCAAACTAGAAATTTATTATTTCTACAAGTAAAGAAAATGCCAATAGCAATCAAGAGGGTTTATAAAATGAAACACTTCCTACATGGTTCCATTTCCAAATACAGGGAAAAACTTGTTGTAAATGTGTTCTTGCAAAATAATGGCATTGATTTCACCGAAACTTTTGAACTAATTGATAGGTTTGAATTTGTTGACTAGTACTGGTTGTGACTAACTTTATGCAATGGAGACTTATTTAACTTTATTTCTACTATAACTTTCTTAATGGGTTCATTAAAAAGGGATTTTATGTTGAACAACGTTAGGGATTCACCACGAAAGGTGAGGACGATAAGATCTTGAATCTTAATAAGACTCTATATGGTCTAAACAAGCTCTAAGAGCTTGGAACAAAAGGGTTAATGGGTTCTTTGAGAAAATTGACTATTATAAGTGTATAGTTGAGTATGAAATCAATTAAAAGGATTGAATCAATTAAATCTCAATATAATGTTCCTATATGAAGATGATCTACTCGCCACTGGGAATAATCACACTGAGATTAAGAACCACAAACGTTAGATGAACACTAAATTTTATTTGACTAACTTAAGAGGACTAAGGTACTTTCTTGGTCTTGAATATGATAAAACTAGAAAAAGAATGGTAGTCAATCAAAATAAATATATAATCGATAGTGCGAAGAGATTCAAGATGTTGAACTGAAAGTCAATATACACCCCTATGAATGCAAACTCCAAATTAAGCAAAGATGAAAATGGAAAGGTAATAGATATTTGTTCTATACAATCAAATAATAGAAGGTTGGAGATATGTTTACAATTCTAGGTCTAATATTTGTTATAATGTAGGTATGATGAATATATTTATTTAGAAACCTAAACTTTCACATATACAAGGAGCCAAGCGGATCATGAGACATCTTAAAGTCACAATTGATTGTGACATCTTATTTTAAAAATTCAAATGCCAAAAAGGCAAGCTATATATTTATGTGACTCAGATAGGTGTAGAGACAAAATGGTAAGGACAAATAAAAATAGGCATGCACTCAAACTTTTCAAATCTCCAATCTAATGGTTTTCCAAAAATAAAATCGTGGTGACTTTGTCATCATATGGGGTTGAATACATCTTAACTTTCAATGTAGGATGTTAAGGGTCATGGTTGCAATATGTGCTAATTGAAATGAATATAAGAAAGGAAGAAGTGGAAATCATGGTAGACAACAAATCAACGACCAACCTTTCTTAAAATCTCTTAGCTCATGAGAGGAAAAAGTACATAAAAACCAAGTTTTATTTTTATAGACATAAAGTAAGTAAGATATATATCATTTTTACATATTGCAGGATAAATAATAAAGTTACAGTTGTCGTTACCAAACCACTTAATATTGAGGAATTTATGGAGATTTGGAGGATGCTCAATTTACTCTGTGTAAGAGGCTTTGAACTAAGAGAGAGTGTTGAAATGTAATCCAAATAAAAGTTTTAAGTGAGTTATATGTTGTGTATCAAACCGATTAATTTAGTTGTGTTACTTGTTAAGAAAGTAACTAACTAAGTTGGTTATGTTACTTTCAGCCTCATTAATGCCTTATAAGTCTAATTCATAGTATAGTATGTATAAGTAATTACTTGAGAATAACCAATTTTACCTAATTCTCTCCATTATTCTTTCATGTGCGATAATTATTTATAATAAAATGAATGAGTGATTATGTCTCTCTTCTCGCTTTACTTCGTTGTCACATCCAAATGATTTCATTGTGAGAATATTTTAGTGAAATTTTGAATTTGAAGTAAGGTCACCACATTTTTTTATTTAAAAACAAAAGTAAGAGAAAAAAAAATGATAATTTAACTATTATATTAGATTCAATTTAAATGATATGGTTTAGAATAAGTTAAAATAAAATTAGTCTTGGAGTAAGTTGAATCTCACTTTTAAATATAGTCTTTAAATTAAATTAAATTGTTAATTAAGTAAAAATGAAAATTTATCCATTATATTAGATTCAATTTAAAAACTATTATTTAGATTAAATTAAATTGTTAATTAAGTAAAAATGAAAATTTAATATATATATTGTAACAGTTTTTAATTTTAATAATAATAATAATAATAATAATTATTATTATTATTAATAACTAATTTTAATGTGGTCTATAGCTTATGGGATTTTGGTTATCAAAAGAGTATGATTTTTTTTAATCATTTTAATAAAAACTGATGTGACCATTAAATTGGGTGGTTATGGATTTTAATGGCTTTAAATTCTTGATGGTAGAATCAAACTTATAAATAGTCTTTGGTATCTAAAACTTTCTTTCATCGACTTAAAAAATACACCATCTATATTGAGAGAGCAATAGCTTGAAAGAATCAAAGCCAGTACATTCATATCACTATAACAATGGCTGGATGTAAATTTCAATTTCGATTTCCACATATAGTTTATTGATATTTCTATTCTTTTATTATCATGAATAAATGATCGATATGAATTTTGATTATATATATATTTAAATTGTTACAATATGAATTTTGATTATATGAATTTTGATTATATAGTTTATTGATATTATCATGAATATATATGATCTTACTTTGTACTTGTCTTCTCTTCTTCCGATTATATATATGATCTTTTATTCATGATTAAAAACTGTTACAATATATAGTTTATTGATATTATCATGAATATATATGATCTTTTCGATTGATCAGAATATGAAGTGTGGAAGAGACATTCATCTTCGATACTGGGATCCAAGGAAGATGGAGTTTACCTGCAAGACACTCTGATGCCAAAGTAAGAATCGGAAGAAGAGAAGGCAATTACAAAGTAATAATGTCTTAGGGTGATTTTGGAATACCTGACCCTCTCAAAGGAGATGATATTTATAATTCCCCCAGTGCTTGGCCATTGGTACCTATTTTCGGGCCTAGATATTCGCTCCCCAAAAATAGATAACTGCCAGAAACTAGCTGTTGTGATAGGCAGACTTGTTCAGAACTAGCCATTGCTCTAAGCAGGGGCGTGGTCGCGGGCAAGCTGCTCGTGGCCGTTTCTGGATGGTTGAACCGTGTGTCACGGATAAAGATGTGACAAAGGGAAGTTGATCCTAGGGGTCAGCTGACCAACCTTCATCGGCTGTGGGACAGAAGAAAAAATGCTTTTCTTTGCCCTCAATTAGCAGGGTTTAGACTATTTGGCCGTTCTGGGTGTAGAAGTGGATTGGGCCATGCCTAGCCATTAAACTAGTCCGGAACATGAGTCCCCTTAATCGTTGCTCTTGAGCATATGAGTGATGACTTAAAGGCAACCCGTAATCTCGAGGAGGAGTAAGCATGGTCGATGCTTGTTACTGAGGTGGGGTTGTTTCGTGGTGCTCGAGGATACACGTCCCCGAGGAAATCGAAACATTTTCCCGTGTGTCTGGAAAGCGAGGAGCCCAACGGTTGATAGGACTTAAAAGGGTGGAGTGTCACATAAGCATCGATCCACGCGCCGTAGTTAATGCGTAATGATGGCTATATTACAGTTATAATGATGCCTCTACATCTTCCCAGGAACGCGTGTGCTTGTGCACATACTTTTGACTCGTCTATAAATAGAGGAAGGAAATATTCATTTTCACTTTTCGCTTCTCTCTCTTCTTCATCTTTGCTCTTTGCTTCTTCTGTTGTTGCCATCGTTCTCCACTGTCCACCGTCACAACACACCCGTACGGGCACCGAACAAGCTTCTTTGAGCACAGTTTCTTTCTCTTTGTCCATGTAAGTTTTTGATCCTTCTTTGTTTTACACAAGCTTTAGTCTCATTTTGTTTAGATTTGCATGCGGTTAGGACGAAAACTGGGTAGAGTAGGTGAATTCTAGAGGATGTTGGTGTCTGGAGGTGGTTGAGCCATTTTCTGCCACCGGCACAGTCGTCAGAGTGTTAGAAACTTAGGTTTTTCTGTTGATTCCGGCCTTGTCGCGACGACGAATGAGTTTGTCACCGATGTACTTATGAGTTTTCTGATGGGTCTTCAACGAAATTCTGGGTAAAGTGTCGAGGAGGATCTCCCCATGAGGGTTTAAAGGATGGCCATGGGGAATCTCCTCGCATCTTTATTGCGCTGTTTGAGTAAGGGCTTAGGTCGAGGACGTTGTCCTTGGGCCTTCACGCACCCTTTTACTTGACTAGCGGTGGAAGGGTGGATTTGATTTTGCCATCGAATTCACTTTTGTCCTATGCTTTTCAAGTAAAGGACATGTCTAGCGACACCGAGGATGACGTTATGTTCGAGCAGGAGCTGTCCGGTGAGGGCACTTTGAGGGATAACAGATATGAGGAAACCGTTCCTGGGAGCATGCCTCACTCTTCGCCTTCTACACTCAAGATGCCTTCACGACTATGGGGGACGATGAAGATTGGAGGGTTCATTTTTTTGGGGAGGATGGTCGGATATGCTCGGCTTACGATGTTGAGTGTTTTCCCATGTATGAGTATGTTTTTAAGGAGATGAGGCTGAGGCTGCCCTTTAGAGATTTTCAGGTGGCAGTTTTCGGTGATCTGGACTTGGCAGCCTCTCAACTCCATTTGAACTCGATTTCCTTTATCCGAGCATTCGAGATTACTTGCGAGTACTTGAATATTGGAGCCACTCTCCCCCTCTTCTTCACTGTCTTCCACCTATAACGATAGGTCGTGTGATGGCAGTTTGGACGAGTTTTCCTGAAGCAGGGGAGGAAGCTGTTCAAGGCCTTTTCAGAGTCTATTAGGACGTCCAAGGAAATGTACTACATAGTGGAGCCCGTGTCAGAAAGGGCAAAAGACTCTTCGTTTCTCTGGGAGATTTTTACAGATGAAAATGGGGAGCCCCTTCGTGACGAGCAAGGCAAGTTGAGGGGGTGTCAGGTGCTATTTCACTTGGAGCAAGGATCACTTTACCAGGGAAACCAATGAGTATCTTGCCAGGACGACCATGTTAGAGGAAGATGACATGGCCAACTTTAATAAGCTAGCGGCCTTTGTTGATGGTTCCCGCTCTGCTTAGTGCGTGATTAGGTGTGTAAAACCCTTTTCTACCACACAAATATAATGGCAAATTAATCATATTTATCAGAGTAAAATATTGAACGCAATAAAATCATCTCAAAAGGGCTCACATTTCTCAATAATTCAAATATATTCAATGCTCCGTATACAACGGGTTTTCCCAAAATTACTCAAAAGGCAGCGGAACTCAAAAGGTAATAATCTAAACTTTTCCTTGCGCTGCAAGGCAATAAACATAAAAAAACTCAATAAAATATAGTTTGACTCAAAGATCCCAACTCGATCTTACACTATCATAGCAAGACTCTCTAATTCAACCAAAATGGCCAACGACCCAAAAATTCCAAAAGTCTTCGACGACATCCTCGGTCAAACCTGGTCATCTGCACGTTACCCACGTGGAGGCAACATTCGAACAGGCTGGGTGAGTAAAATGATTCATAATAATCGATATAGGAATCAATATATAAAATGGCTTCATTTTCAAATTCAACATCATCGTAATCATCAAGGAACATCAAAGGCCACAACATTATAAATTACATCAAAATGTCACATAAATGCAAATGCAATAAGACTCATGCATGTGGTACCAATCAACAAAATTCGATGAACACTGGGCCATCAACCCTCCATAGATCTACAACAGTAGGATTGATTCTACACGAGAACCGAAGCACAACAAAATACCTCATCTGCACAATGGCACTGAAGCCACAAAAATCAAGGTCCTGAACCGAAGTCCCGATGCATATGAATGTATGATGCACACGTCAATATCATCCTCATAATAAACTAGTTAGGTGCATAATCATTCATCAAAATCATCATAATAATCATGTCATCATATAATCATAAAAAAATCATGGAATGAACATCATAAATCATCATCATTACTCATAGGAATCATCATACAATCATGTAATAATCACATGGGAATCATGGCTATACTCATAGTAATTCATCATACATTCATTTAATCACATATGAATCACAACTATACTCATAGTAATTCATCAGGAAAATCACATCATCAAAACATCAAGACATCACTGAACTAGAACATAATTCAAGAAACTCTAATACGTTCGCTAGCAAGTTTGCTGTGCGAATCTGGGGCGAATGTTCACCGTGCAAAGCACTCTTCACTGTGCAAACTCGCGATTACAACAAATCACTGTTATGCACCAACACCAAAACTAGACCAAAAACCTCTATGATTTCCTTCCCCAATGCCCCAAAAACATCCCTAAATCATTCCTAAGTTATTATGGTGATAAAGGAACAAAACCTACGACTTATTAGGCCAATCCCGTATCACATTTACGCCTCCAATTCCTATAGCCTCTTACAACTACCCCATAATCATTAGAGTTCTCACAATCCAATTATCCTATACGGTTAAAACCTCAACAATAGATTTTGGCCATGAAGGCCTAATTTCCGTTACCCTCAAATCAGCCTTGAACCTATCAGACCATCAGTTCAAATCCATCAAACTCATTGAACTCACCATCAGAAAGAAAACAATAATCCAATATTCAAAATCCCTAAACCTTTAAATCAACTTTAAACACATTGAATCACATATTAAAAATAATGAAGGCAATACTCCACATACCTTAATTGTTGACTCTAAGCCTTTCTCTTTGATTCTTGGAAACCTTGCGAAACTTTTGCCTCAATCCTCTTCCTCAGAGCTCTGGCATCTTTTTCTTCCCTTTTCACGGTCTAACAAGAATGAATCCTAATTCCCTCAAAGTTCCTTTTTGTTAAACCTAACCTTGGGCCTTAAAATTGGCTTTCCAACTTCACCCTCACTAACTCCTGAAATGTCCACTTTGCCCTTAATTTACTTATATTTATTTAAGTTAATAATAATACCAATATATTCATATTATATACTATTATTTAAATAAATAACTCAAAATTCATAATTCTCAATATTTCATACCAACCACCGAAAATCACCAAAAAATTGAATATTTCTATTTAAATAAAATAAATAAATATTCCAATAAATTTGGGGTGTTACAACTCTTCCCCACTTAAAAGAATTTTTGCCCTCGAAAATAACCTCAAGGAAACAGAGTCGAATACGACTCCCTCATCTGATCCTCACGCTCCCAATCCCAACTTTCTCCAGCTGGTCCTCCCAAAACTACCTTTATCAAGGAAATCTCTTTACCTCGCAGTTGCTTCACTTCTCGTTTATCAATCCGTACTAGTAATGCCCCAAAAGTCAAACTATCTCTCACTTGTACATCATCCATCTAAATCACATGTGACAGATCTGAAATGTACTTCCTCAACTAAGACACATTAAACACATTATGCAAATTCACAAGCGACGGCGGTAAAACAATCTGATATGCTACTTCTCCCACCCTCTGTGAAATCTGATACAGACCAACAAAACGCGGTGTGAGCTTTCTGGACTTCAAAGTTCGGCTAACACCAGTTACCGGCGTAACTCTAAAAAACACGTGATCTCCTTCATGGAGCTCAAGTGCTTTGCTTCTCTTATCATGGTAACTCCTCTGAAAACTCTGCGGCGCTTTCATCTTTTCTTGGATCGTCTTGATCTTTTCAATCGTCTCTTACACAATCTCAGGTCCGAGTACAACACTCTCGCCTGATTCATACCAAAACAAAGAAGTCCTACATCTCCTACCATACAATGCCTCATACGGTTCCATTACAATACTAGAATGATAATTGATGTTGTAGGTAAACTCAATCAACGACAAATGACTATCCCATGATCCACCTTGATCCAACACATAATTTCTCAGCAAATCCTCTAAAGACTGGATAGTTCTCTCTTCCTGTCCATCCGTTTATGGATGATAAGCAGAACTCAACCTCAGCTTAGTACTCAACACTGTCTGCAAGCTCTCCCAGAACCTCGATGTAAATCTCGGATCTCTATCAGACACAATACTTGAAGGAATACTGTTGCGGTGAAATTTGGATGTCAAGCTATTGATTAACTTGAATCTTAATTCATTTACAACCGGTCTTTGATTTATCCGAGGGAAAGGTTAAAGAAAGGAAAAACCTAAAAGGGAGAGATCTAAGGTTCGGGGGTTGGTTAAATTTAGGGAAGGTATTAGCACCCTAAACTTCCGTAGTACTCTACGGGAACCTTTTGTTTATTTTTTTTTATTTATTTCATTAATTATTTTGCTTTAGGGTATATACAAAGGATTGAAAATTAAAAAAGACCTAGGGGTTAATTCTAAGTTTACTCGGCAAGACATCGCATCTTGTGCCTACATATCCTTACGGGAATGGAATCAGAGTAACTGTAGTTCCCCTGAAAAGGGAGGTTAGAAACGTCTTGACTGTGGCCAAGGTTTCAATGGGGAATAAATGTATCTTAGGGACACACTTACGCGGAGTGTAGAAACTCCAATATCTACGTTGTAAATTGTTAAGTGAATTAGGGTTAGGTTAGGGATTCCGCGGCAGGAAACCCTAAAATGAGTGCGGCGACTCTTTGACCTAAAGCTAGGGGTAAAATTGTAATTTGGCTTGCGGCGAGGCATTTGTGAAAATTAGGGTTTGTAGTTTGTAGTTTTGAGGATTTGAAATTGAATGTGTGAAGTTTTACGGACTATTGGCGCGGCGGCCAAACAGTTAGACCTAACCTTCAGATGTGTGCAATGTGACAGAAATAATGGTAAACGCGTGAGATAATTGAATCATGCAAACAGAGAGATAATGTCATAATTTAAACCATGCATGCATAAATTTAAAGGCAGAATTTAAAGAGCGATTGTTAAGTTCGCGAGGTTACATGAGAGGAGCAGATACAATATGATAATGAAATTTGAATTGAACAATAATAAAATAAAATAAATAACGGTTCTAGTTATTATTTTAAAAAAAAGATTTTAGTTATTATTTTAAATTTACCTAAAAAAAAGTTTTTCTTAAAAATAAAAGGTTTTCATATTAATTTGGAAAAGATGTTAATGTTATTTATTTTAAAAAACAGATTTTTATATTATAACAAGTTTTAATAAATTAATGATAACAATAATAATAATAATGGTAATAATAATGATAATAATGATAATAATAATAAATAATGATAATAATACTACTACTACTACTACTACTACTACTACTACTACTAATAATAATAATAATAATAATAATAATAATAATAATAATAATAATAATAATAATAAAGCAATAATGAATTTTAAATGTGCCAAATAACCCAACAATGTTGCTAACGCAGAAATGCGCTCATCGCAACCAGATCTAAATCGGACGAAACAAAATTTATCGCAAAGAAAAAGAAATTAAGCAAAAAATAGTATTATTGCTCACACAAAAATGCGATCATCGCAACCAGATCGAACTAACACAAATGTCACGCGTCATGCACACAAATGTGCAAACATCGTATCGACATAATTCGATCAAAAATTAATCTTATATATATATATATAAACTCTAACAATTTAAAAATTACATATATATATATATATATATATATATATATATATATATATATATATATATATATATATATATATATATATATATATATATATATATATATATATATATATATATATATATATATATATATATATATATATATATATATATATAAACGTAACAGTAATAGATGAAGAAAAAGAAATAACGGTAATAGATGAAGAAAAAGAAATAACGGTAAAAGATGAAGAAAAAGAAACAACAGTAATAGATGAAGGAAAAGAAATAACGGTAAACGATGAAGAAAAAGAAACAATAGTAATGGATGAAGAAGAAAAAATAAATAACGGCAAACGACACTCACTCCTCTTAGGTTTTTTTCATTCTCCCCTTTTTCAACAAAGCAACACATGTATATATAGGGAACAAATTAGGGTTAACATCAAATTGTCAATAATGTCCCTAAAGCCCATTTTAAAGCCCAAACTAAATAATTAGTTAAGAAAAAAAAATAAAATTTAAATAATTTAAAATAATTAAAATAAACTAATAATCCTATTGATTCCTAAAATCAAAAATATTATAAAAAGAACAAAACTTTTTTCAATATTTTTTATTTTATGATTTTTTGGATATTTTTATGAATAATTTAGAAAAAAGTGAAAAAAATGATATTTTTAAAAAATGATTTAATTAAAATACGAAAATAATAATTAAATAATAATAAAAAACTATTTTTGTTATTTTTTAATGAAAGATAGAAAAATTTAGAGTAAAAATAATAAAAAACAAAAAAAGTGACAAAGGTGAGATTCAAACTCTCAACCTCTCACACTCACAACTCCTTACACATGTCCTCTTGCCAATTGTGCCATTTTTACTTTTTAGAAAAAAATGCATGCCATATGATATTTACCTGCAAAAAGTCAAACGACTACACAAATTTGTTAGTAATTGATTAAATGCAATAAAAATGCAATGAAATGCGACGACAAATCTTAGGGCAAAATTTGGGGTATTACAGTTGCCCCTATTCAAATAACTTCACCGGGTGATTCGAGCAACGGAGACTCGAGAAATCGTGGTGGAGGGATTTAAATACAGATAACCGAAAATTTTGCCTTTAGACGCAGTGCTATGCAATGATATGGACAAAACAAAACGAACTATAATGCTAAATATAATATGAATCTGATATGATGTGTATGATGAAAATGACAAATGCACGGATACAGACGAAACAACGTCACAGGGGATGACCCACCGAGGAATTGCACTAGGGAAGAGGACATGTCATATCTGAAAGAACGTCGGGTAGACACGACACAAAATTGTTGATAGGTGCCAAGTAAATTAGAAATTGTCCGCAAGATAAGACGCGGGTAAAACACGAGCTCAGGAGAAAAACGCAAATGGGGATAAAACACCCATGATGCCAAGTAAATAAATTTTGCCCACAAGGTAAGACGCGAGTAAAACACGACCTCAGGGAGAAAAAAAAAGAAGCAAATGGGGGTAAAACACCACGATGTTAGGTAAACCCAGGAATATCTGGTAAACGGGGAATAAAACACCCGGGATAAAAGGTACATGGGGGATAAAACACCCAAAGATAGAAGGTAAATGAGGAGTAAAGCACCCAAGATAGAAATGTAAATGAGGAGTAAAGCACCCAGGATAGAAATGTAAATGGGGAGTAAAGCACCCAAGATAAAAATGTAAATGGGGAGTAAAGCACCCAGGATAGAAATGTAAATGGGGAGTAAAGCACCCAAGCTAGAAATGTAAATGGGGAGTAAAGCACCCAAGATAAAAATGTAAATGGGGAGTAAAGCACCCAAGATAAAAATGTAAATGGGGAGTAAAGCACCCAAGATAAAAATGTAAATGGGGAGTAAAGCACCCAAGATAGAAATGTAAATGGGGAGTAAAGCACCCATGCTAGAAATGTAAATGGGGAGTAAAGCACCCAAGATAGAAATGTAAATGGGGAGTAAAGCACCCAAGCTAGAAATGTAAATGGGGAGTAAAGCACCCAAGATAGAGAGGTAAATGGGGAATAAAGCACCCAAGATAGAAATGTAAATGGGGAATAAAGCACCCAAGATGTGCACATGTATAGGAATTATGCTATGACATATGATCAAATGCAAATGCAGACGTCGACGACAAGACTCGACTCTTTTTGTGAGATGACAAAACTGGAGGACTGATTCCTCAACACGGAGATCACTGTCATTCTGTTAAACTGTATCAAGTTGATAGTCACTGTAGGAATGATGAATAACTGCTTAGGGATTATGCGAGTAAACTGCCCCAGGTCAAATGAACTGATAGTTGCTTCAGCTGTCTGATTCGTGGAATCGACTGTTTTGCTGTATCCTCGGAGGGCTTGCCCCAGTCTGAGTCTTGAACAATTCTCTGGATAAACCAAATCTGAGAAGATATTTCCTTGAACAAATCTTGAACTGATTCTTTGACAGGATGTAAAAGGAACTTGCCCCCGATAAGATCACTTGACCAAGTTTCTCGTTGTTTGAAAATTCCTTAGAGGAAAGCCAGTTTGCAAACAAAAAATATTCATACAAACATGGTAATGCAAAGTTCATGCGACTTTTGAAATCAAAATTATTTTTGAAAGATGGAAAATACATGAGTCGTTAGTCAGAACAAGGCGGTTCAATACACTCAAAGTTTAAAATAAAAGTGTATTGCCAAAATAAATGATTCACAAAGATCTTTAGGAGTCAGGTTACGCAACCTTGCTGTAGTATACTTTCAAAATAACCTTGCTTCAATTAGGTCTTTTGAGGGTTGTAATGTGGCCTGGTTCACGGTTTATGAAACAAAAGATAAAGGCTCAAAATTTATTTGTACCCACCCAATCTACGTGATGATCTTCAGTCCTATGCTCAGTTAACTCATACTATGCATTCAGGTTCCCATAAGTTAGGGATTTCATTGATCGTAGCAATGATGACTCAGAAGTCAAAGGGACCTATGAAAAGGCAGCCACTACTCCCCTATAACATTTGATTGTTTTTACATTGAGGATTTTCAAGATAAGGATTTAAAAATCTCTTTGTATTATCCCTAAATTTTGCCTGAACTGTTTATTTTAGAGTTTACAGTCAGCGGGATGCCCCAGTTTTGCCTAAGTCTCCTTCATAGGTTTTGACTTAGCGGGCTTCTTTTGATTTTTTTATATTATTTTTTTGTGTGAAGGAAAGTGACTGTTTGATTTTAATGATTACGGTGAACCATCATCGACCTTTGATTAGAAAACATCTTCGACACTTATTTGACGTGTGCGAAGGAAAATTTGTTAATGAAAGGTGTATCGTATGAACACACAACCAAGTTAACTGAGAACTACCCATCCCAAGGTTAAAATTGTGGGTTTTTTTGTAACGAAAGAAACTCCAACTTCTAGGCCCGAAGGGGGTGACGAGGGATTAACTTCCTTATTTCTCCAGTGTTTGGGAATTGAAACAATGCCTTACATCGTCAACAAGGTTTAATTGAAAGCATACTGACAGCAGTTATGGGTATAACATTTTCGTCATCCTCCCTCCGATCTTAGCATATCAAAATTTTGGACAAGAAGTAAACATTTGAAAAATAAAGCATAAAGATGCAAATAAATGGACGGAAATGAATTGAATCAAAAGTCGCAATGCTTATTTCATTAATGAAAGTACAAACATAATTGAAAGCAAACAACTTAAACAAAATAAGGAAAATGCAAACAACGAGAAAAAAAAGGCCCAATGACAAAGCTTCAATTCTGATGTGTTGGCAAGGGATCTGTCTGGACGCTCGGACGACTATCCGTAAAATCAAGTATTCCGGCTCTAATCAGTTCACGCACCCTAGCTTTCAAGCAAAACAATGCTCCAAGTCGTGGCCTAAGGCACCCTCATGAAAAGCACACTTTAGATCAGCCCTAAATCCAATTGGAGGATTAAGAGGAGGTGGTAAAGCCTTTGTAGTGATCAGCCCTTGTCGAACTAAGTCAGGATACAGCTCTGTGTAAGTCATGGGAATAGGATCAAAGTGATCCTTGTTCCGATTCTGGTATTGTCTGATAACTGGGCGTTGAGGAGTCTGAGCTGGCTGTGGAGCACTAATAGGTTGAGATCCCTGGAGAGGCTTCCTTGATTCAGTTATGACAGCATTGGCCTGTTCATCCTTCTTCTTATGGAAATTCCCGTAGGGTTTCTTTGCACCATTAGAAGATTCAACAGCTTTGGATACTTTACCTTTTTCAAACCTTCTTCTAACCTCTGACCAATAGTCACCAAATCTGCAAAACTTGAAGAGACATTCCCGATCATCTTTTCCCAATAGAAAGGGGACAAAGTATCCATGAACAATCCAGTTAATTCCTTTTCTGCTATAGGGGGTTCAACTTGAGAAGCTAACTCTCTCCAACGCTGAGCATATTCCTTGAATGACTCTTTTTCATTTTGAAACATATTTTGTAATTGACGGTGATCGGGAGTCATATCCAGGTTGTATTTGTATTGTTTCATGAAAGCGTTAGCGAGATCTTGAAAGCAACAGACACTGTTATGCTCTAAGTTCATATACCATTTGAGAGAAGCACCACTCAAACTGTCTTGAAAGCAATGGATGAGTAATTTCTGATTGTTGGTGTAGGCCGCCATCTTTCGAAAGTACATGACCAGATGAGCTCTTGGACATGAGTGACCTTTATACTTCACAAACTCAGGAGTCTTGAATTTGACAGGCATAACGAGACCGGAGACTAGGCACATATTGTCGGCATCTATATTGAAGAAATCAGTACCCTCAACAGCTTGGAGTCTCTTATTGATGATTTGATATTGTTCACGGGTAATCTCAGGCTCAACAAAATCTTCATGGTCTTCCCCTTGAACACTGGCAACATTGTGCTCATATAAAGGATTCTCAAAGGGAGCTCGGATAGTTTGGTTAACAGTGTGGACCACAGGTCTAGTCTCGGTAAGGACGGGAGCTTGAAAAACCGGTCTGACAGTCTGACCAATTGTAGCAGACGATGCAATAGGCGGAGAGTAGTTAGGAGGTAAACCAAACTCGGGCCAAGTAGATGGTGGCACTGGAACAAGAGGTGGATCAACATTCGAAACTTCCTGAATGACGGTCCTTTGAGGTGACTCTCCTCTGGAAATCAGTACTTGGAGCATCTCGGTGAGTTTGGTCATGCCTGATTTCAACTCATCGATCTCCATTCGGATCTCTACATTATATGCCTCTTGCTCTGACATCTTACGTCTATAATTAGCCCTGGTCTGATATCTGTGTCGAGGAATCAGCTTGACGACTCAAAGGTACACTGGAAGACGAGAGAACCGAGAATGAGAAACCGGGGGACAAATGCAATGCAAAAATGTGATGCTGATGCCATGCAATGGTTTCAAGAATTTCAACGGTCGATTGTGAATATTGCTTTTTAAGAAAGTTGGAAAAAATTTTAGACTTTAAAATGTAAGGCTTTTCGAATTTGCAAAGGACTGCTAAATTCCTTGAAACTAGAAATGATATGATGCTTTATGGATGCGAAGCACAAATACACATAAGCAAACAAAAGGTCCTAAGTTAGAGGAACAATGAATGGAGTCAAGGTCTACCCTTCCCAAAGTGGTGTGTACTATAGGTTAATTGTACCTGCAGAACAAGGGTTCTAAAAAAGCGCCCAAAGTTATCAGCCCATCTTTCGGATATTATCAACTTCTCGACTGACTCAAGGGTCGATAATATTCTCAAGAGAACCTCATTCGAGTGTAGTATCGCGTAGCAACCATTGTAGGACTACTCCCACATAGTTCCCGCACTACGTCCTAGATAAGGCCAAGATGGTGTAAAGGTACTACGGTTCTCAGTATCACAGACTCCAATCGATAATGGTAAAAGTTTTCACGACTACACTCGATCAACCGAACCATTTTCAAAAGGATCTCAACTGAGCGGTGATTCTCGATTTAGCTTAGTCGGGACTCACTCCCTATAAGCCTCGTCGAATATATCGCCATCCTATAATAATGTCACTCAAGTCCGGGTGTAGGACTTATCTCACAACAAAGTATCCCCCAAGCAAGGTACCCCAATATATACATACAAGTGAGCAAAATATATAATAAAACAAATATATAAAGAAAAATAAACAAAATAGGGATAACCCTCAATAGTTAGGAGTCCCCAGTGAAGTCGCCATCTTCTGTTGCGGTGAAATTTGGATGTCAAGCTATTGATTAACTTGAATCTTAATTCATTTACAACCGGTCTTTGATTTATCCGAGGGAAAGGTTAAAGAAAGGAAAAACCTAAAAGGGAGAGATCTAAGGTTCGGGGGTTGGTTAAATTTAGGGAAGGTATTAGCACCCTAAACTTCCGTAGTACTCTACGGGAACCTTTTGTTTATTTTTTTTTATTTATTTCATTAATTATTTTGCTTTAGGGTATATACAAAGGATTGAAAATTAAAAAAGACCTAGGGGTTAATTCTAAGTTTACTCGGCAAGACATCGCATCTTGTGCCTACATATCCTTACGGGAATGGAATCAGAGTAACTGTAGTTCCCCTGAAAAGGGAGGTTAGAAACGTCTTGACTGTGGCCAAGGTTTCAATGGGGAATAAATGTATCTTAGGGACACACTTACGCGGAGTGTAGAAACTCCAATATCTACGTTGTAAATTGTTAAGTGAATTAGGGTTAGGTTAGGGATTCCGCGGCGGGAAACCCTAAAATGAGTGCGGCGACTCTTTGACCTAAAGCCAGGGGTAAAATTGTAATTTGGCTTGTGGCGAGGCATTTGTGAAAATTAGGGTTTGTAGTTTGTAGTTTTGAGGATTTGAAATTGAATGTGTGAAGTTTTACGGACTATTGGCGCGGCGGCCAAACAGTTAGACCTAACCTTCGGATGTGTGCAATGTGACAGAAATAATGGTAAACGCGTGAGATAATTGAATCATGCAAACAGAGAGATAATGTCATAATTTAAACCATGCATGCAGAAATTTAAAGGCAGAATTTAAAGAGCGATTGTTAAGTTCGCGAGGTTACATGAGAGGAGCAGATACAATATGATAATGAAATTTGAATTGAACAATAATAAAATAAAATAAATAACGGTTCTAGTTATTATTTTAAAAAAAAGATTTTAGTTATTATTTTAAATTTACCTAAAAAAAAAGTTTTTCTTAAAAATAAAAGGTTTTCATATTAATTTGGAAAAGATGTTAATGTTATTTATTTTAAAAAACAGATTTTTATATTATAACAAGTTTTAATAAATTAATGATAACAATAATAATAATAATAATGGTAATAATAATGATAATAATAATAAATAATGATAATAATAATACTAATAATAATAATAATAATAATAATAATAATAATAATAATAATAATAATAATAATAATAATAATAAAGCAATAATGAATTTTAAATGTGCCAAATAACCCAACAATGTTGCTAACGCAGAAATGCGCTCATCGCAACCAGATCTAAATCGGACGAAACAAAATTTATCGCAAAGAAAAAGAAATTAAGCAAAAAATAGTATTATTGCTCACACAAAAATGCGATCATCGCAACCAGATCGAACTAACACAAATGTCACGCGTCATGCACACAAATGTGCAAACATCATATCGACATAATTCGATCAAAAATTAATCTTATATATATATAAACTCTAACAATTTAAAAATTACATATATATATATATATATATATATATATATATATATATATATATATATATATATATATATATATATATATATATATATATATATATATATATATATATATATATATATATATATATATATATATATATATATATATATATATATATATATAAACGTAACAGTAATAGATGAAGAAAAAGAAATAACGGTAATAGATGAAGAAAAAGAAATAACGGTAAAAGATGAAGAAAAAGAAACAACAGTAATAGATGAAGGAAAAGAAATAACGGTAAACGATGAAGAAAAAGAAACAATAGTAATGGATGAAGAAGAAAAAATAAATAACGGCAAACGACACTCACTCCTCTTAGGTTTTTTTCATTCTCCCCTTTTTCAACAAAGCAACACATGTATATATAGGGAACAAATTAGGGTTAACATCAAATTGTCAATAATGTCCCTAAAGCCCATTTTAAAGCCCAAACTAAATAATTAGTTAAGAAAAAAAAATAAAATTTAAATAATTTAAAATAATTAAAATAAACTAATAATCCTATTGATTCCTAAAATCAAAAATATTATAAAAAGAACAAAACTTTTTTCAATATTTTTTATTTTATGATTTTTTGGATATTTTTATGAATAATTTAGAAAAAAGTGAAAAAAATGATATTTTTAAAAAATGATTTAATTAAAATACGAAAATAATAATTAAATAATAATAAAAAACTATTTTTGTTATTTTTTAATGAAAGATAGAAAAATTTAGAGTAAAAATAATAAAAAACAAAAAAAGTGACAAAGGTGAGATTCAAACTCTCAACCTCTCACACTCACAACTCCTTACACATGTCCTCTTGCCAATTGTGCCATTTTTACTTTTTAGAAAAAAATGCATGCCATATGATATTTACCTGCAAAAAGTCAAACGACTACACAAATTTGTTAGTAATTGATTAAATGCAATAAAAATGCAATGAAATGCGACGACAAATCTTAGGGCAAAATTTGGGGTATTACAAATACCATGCAGTTTCACAATCTCATAAATATACAATTCGGCCAGCTTCTGCAACGAATAATTGATCCTTATCGATATAAAATGAGCCGATTTGGTCTATCTATTGACAATCACCCAAATTGAATCATATCCCTTCAAAGTTCTCGGTAGACCTGTCACAAAATCCATAGAAATGCTATCCCATTTCCACTCTGGAATATTCAATGATTGCATCAAATCCAACGATCTTTGATGTTCAATCTTCGACTTCTAACAGGTCAAACGAGCTTACACAAACTCAACCACTTCTTCTTTCATCCTTGGCCACCAAAACCATTTCCTCAAATCCTGGTATCTCTCGTAGCACCGGGATGGATACTCAATCTATTTCGATGTTCTTCCTCAAGAATACTCTTTTTCAACTCAATAATATCTGGAACACAAACTCTATCATGACATCTCATGATACCATTTTCATTAATCTGAAAGTCAGCTCTTCGACTTTGATCCATCAAATTCAACCGATCTACCAACTCAAATCAGATTTTTGAGCTTCTTGAATCTCATCAAGAATACCACTAGTAAGCTTCAACATACCAAGCTTAACTCCATAAGAAGTCTCTTCACAAACCAAACTCATATCACAAAATTACTCGATCAGTTCTAACTCTTTTACCATAATCATCGGTATATGCGAAGATTTCCTACTCAATGCATCAGCTACCATGCTTGCTTTATTCGAATGGTAATTCAAACCAAAACCCTAATCCTTCAAAAGCCCCAATCATCTCCTTTTCCTTGCACTCAATTCTTTTTTATCAAAGAAATACTTCAAACTCTTATGATCACTAAACATCTCAAATCTCGAACCAAACCAATAATGCCTCCAAAGCTTCGACACAAACACAACAACAACCAACTCTAAATCATGCGTTAGATAATTCCTCTCATGCACTTTAAGTTGCCTTGAAGTATAAGCTAAAACTACTGATGTTGCATTAACACACCTCCTCATCCCATCAACGAAGCATCACAATATACAATAATGGTTCTGCCAGATTCGGCAAAATCAAAACATGAGCTCCTGTCAGCCTCCTCAAAAGCTCTTGAAACTTTCTTCACACTTTTCATTCAAAACAAAAGCTTGAACCTTCCTAGTCCACTGCGTCAATGGCAAAGATAACTTGGAAAAATCCTTCAATGAATTTTTGATAATAATCTGCCAACCCAAGAAAACTTCTAATCTCAAAAACAGGTTATTGAGCTTCCCATTGTGATACAGATTTAACCTTCGACATATCAACCGTAATAACTCTACTCGAGATCACATGACCAAGGAAACTCACTTCCTTCAATAAAACTCACACTTTGACAGTTTTGCATACAACTGCTTCTCTTTCAATGCTGATAACACAATTTTCAGATGCTCAACATGATCCTCTTTACTCTTCGAATATATCAAAATATCATCAATGAACACAACCACCAACTTGTCCAAATAAGGATGGAAAATCCTATTCATATACTCCATAAATACACATGGTGCATTAGTCACACTAAATGGCATCACGAAATACTCATAATGTCCATACCTTGTTTTAAAAGCAGTCTTCTGAATATCTTCAGCCTTCACATGAATTTGATGATACCCAGATCTCAAATCTATCTTACTGAACGCACTTGCAACAACCAACTGATCCATCAAATCATCGATCCTTGTAAGTGGACACTTATTCTTGATAGTCACCTTGTTCAATTGTCTATAATCCACACACAACCTCATAAAACCTTCTTTCTTCTTAACCAACAAAATTGGTGCACCCCACGGTGACACACTCGGACAAATGAATCTCTCTTCAACCAGATCTTCAAGTTGATTCTTCATCTTCTTCGTTTCCAATGTGGACATACTGTATGGAGCCATCGATACCTGACTAGTTCTAGGAACTAAGTCGATCGTAAACTCCATTTCATGTTCCAGCGGTAAATTACTTATTTCATCAGAAAAAACTTCCGGATAATCAAAAATAATTGGCACCCACCAACTTCCCCATTTTATTAACACTAAAAGTTTCCATCAAAATAAACATCTCAACACCATCCTGCACCAACTCACCAAAACAATCTGTAAGCACTTAGCTTAACTCAAAACAATTCATTGCACACGCCATCTAAGATTGCAAGACACGTCTATCCCATCCAACATGACTCAGTCTACTATCAACAAGAGATTAAGGGTGATCAATTCCTCAATTTGTCAATAGACAACTGAAAATTATGATGGGGCATAAACCATCTTTACCAAACTGTAAGAGCATTCATTTACACACTGAGCCACCACTCCATACTTGAAGCATCCTGGAGAAGCTTCTCCCTCACTTATTTCATTCCTACTTCTGCAGACAAAGGTTAGAAAACAAGCGTGTACTGACAGTGTTTTCACACACATGTCGCATACTAGGGAACAAATAACATTAGACAACTTGGCTGGACGGACCAACCAGGCTCTGATACCACTAATGTAACACCCTTTTCTACCCCACAAATATAATGATAAATCAATCATATTTATCAGAGTAAAATATTGAACGCAATAAAATCATCTCAAAAGGGCGCACGTTTCTCAATAATTCAAATATATTTAATGCTTCGTAAACAACGGGTTTTCCCAAAATTACTCAAAAGGCAGCAGAACTCAAAAGGTAATAATCCAAAGTTTTCCTTGTGCCGCAAGACAATCAACATAACAAAACTCAATAAAATATAGTTTGACTCAAAAACCCCAACCCGATCTTACACTATCAGAGCAAGACCCTCTAAGTCAACCACAATGGCCAACGATCCAAAAACTTCAAAAGTCCTCGACGACATCCTCGACTAAACCTGGTCATCTGCATGTTACTCACGTGGAGGCAACATTCAAACAGGCAGGGTAAGTAAAACGATTCATAATAATCAATATAGGAATCAATATATAAAATGGCTTCATTTTCATATTCAACATCATCGTAATCATCAAGGAACATCAAAGGCCACAACATTATAAATTACAACAAAATGTCACATAAATTCAAATGCAACAAGACTCATGCATGTGGTACCAATCAACTAAATTTGATGGTCACTGGGCCATCAACCCTCCATAGACCCATAACAGTAGGATCGATTCTACACGAGAACCGGAGCACAACAAAATACCTCACATCCGCACAATGGGACTGCAGCCACAAAAATCAAGATCCTGAACCAAAGTTCGGATCCATATAAATGCATGATGCACACGTCAATATCATCCTCATAATAAACTCATTAGGCGCACCATCATTCATCAAAATCATCATAATAATCATGTCATCATATAATCATCAAAAACTCATGGAATCAACATCATAAATCATCATCATTACTCATAGGAATCATCATACAATCATGTAATAATCACATGGGAATCCCGGCTATACTCATAGTAATTCATCATACATTCATTTAATCACATAGGAATCACAGCTATACTCATAGTAATTCATCAGGAAAATCACATCATCAAAACATTAAGACATCACTGAACTAGAATATAATTCACGAAACTCTAATACGTTCGCTAGCAAGTTTGCTGTGCGAATTTGGGGTGAATGTTTGTCGTGTAAAGCACTATTTGCTGTGCGAAATCGCGATTACAGAAAGTCGCTGTTACACACCAGCACCAAAACTAGACCAAAAGCCTCTATTATTTCCTTCCCCAATGCCCCAAAAACATCCCAAAATCATTCCTAAGGTATTACGGCGATAAAGGCACAAAATCTACGACTTATTAGACCAACCCCATATCATATTTACGCATCCAATTCCTATAGTCTCTTATAACTACCCCAAATTCATTAGAGTTCTCACATTCCAATTATCCTATACGGTTAAAACCTCAACAACAGATTTTGGCCACGAAGTCCTAATTTCCGTTACCCTCAAATCAGCCTCGAACCTATCAGGCCATCAATTCAAATCTCTCAAATTCATTGAACTCACCATTAGAAAGACAACAATAATCCAATATTCAAAATCCCTAAACCCTTAAATCATCTTTAAACACATTGAATTACATATTGAAAACAATGAAGGGAATACTCCCCATACCTTAATTGCCGACTCTAAGCCTTTCTCTTTGATTCTAGGAAATCTTGCGAAGCTTTTCCCTCAATCCTCTTCCTCAGAGCTCTGGCCTCTATTTCTTCCCTTTTCACGGTCTAACAAGAATGAGTCCTAATTCCCTCAAAGTTCCTTTTTTTAAACCTAACCTTCGGCCTTAAAATTGGGCTTTCCAACTTCACCCTCACTAACTCCTCCTCAAATGTCCACTTTGCCCTTAATTCACTTGTATTTATTTAAATTAATAATAATATCAATATATTCATATTATATACTATTATTTAAATAAATAACCTAAAATCCATAATTCTCAATATTTCATACCAACCACCAAAAATACGAATGTTTCTATTTAAATAAATATTCCAATAAATTTGGGGTGTTACAAGGGGCAAGCATATTATTTTTGAAGATGACAAGGGGTCCAAGGTAGAGGCCCGGTATATTAACACTAAGGAGATCCTCGATTGCGGCACGCGCAAGGATGCTCTGGAACTTTTGGGTAGCCATTTTTCTTTTTAGCTTGTCTCGTGTTGTTGTTTTTTGTTTACTAACATGTGTCCGTTGTTTTGCAGGCAAGTTGTCGACGGTTTAAAAACATTTGGTAAAACCTGCGATGGCCAAGGTCAATCAAGGGAATTTTTTTGTGGCAAAAGTCACCTTGGCGAGCAGGCAATCCAGCCTCCAACGGGATCAGGGACCTCTCCATCTATCGTAGCTGCCGTCTAGACTTACCTGTTACCTATGAGTTCGAGGCTCAAGCGCTTTCAGACGGAAGATGTCCTCGATCTGACCGGTGAATAGGAGAAAATCAAGTTCGAGCTACCCCCATGTTTCCACAAGAGGGATTTATTTGAAGGATCCTCGCTTGCACTCTATCGGGCATAGTCCTTGGCGCTCGGGGAACTCTATAGTTGGAGTAAGAAAACACCACTGGCCTAGGATGTCGCTGCCCTAATGAGGGTCTTGGGCATGACGATGGTCTACACATAGGAAGGGGCCCTTCAAGAAGCGGAGCTGAAAAATACTCAGGCTACCAACGCAGCTCTGGAGGAGAGGTTGAAAGCTGCGAGGGAGGAAGCGAAAAAATCAAAGAAGGAGCTGGTCAGGGTTACTGAGGAGTGAGATATCTTGGTTTTATAGAAGAAAGCCTCGAAGGATGTGGTCGCTGCTTTACGGGTTTTCGTGGCTCCTTTCAAGGATAAGAGTGATGAGGTGAAGAGTCTGAAGACTCGTACCGAGCTCATCGCCCAGATCAACCAGGCCGAGGATGACTGCTTGGGGGATGCTGAGGAGGCCTTCAACAATGCGGTGGAGCAGCTGAAAGTTGTAAACCCCGGGGTTGAGCTGGTTACCGCGGGGACAGGGTTCCTCTACAGCGTGGCAGACGACCAGATCGTCATTCCCGATTTTCTCAGGCTGGACGAGGAGAACGAGCAGCCTGTCCATGAGAAGCTGCACCCAAATGCTGATTGATTTTCTGTTTTGTCTTTCCGACCTGCGTGCCGTATATTGTAATTCCTTCGGATGGGGCTTGACCCCTTTATGTAATTAATAGAACAATTTTGGCATTCGTGGTCATATCTTTAATTCTGGATGGGGCGTGGCCCCTTTTTATGTAATATCCTTACAATCGCGGTCCTCGTGGCCGTTTCATTTTTTGATGTGATTTCTTCCTCGGTGGTCGCTTGTGTATGATTTGCTTTGGATATTTGTGCGTGTATGTTTTTACTTTGCTTGATTTCACTATGTCACATGTTGTTCGTCATGAGTGCCCGATTGTATGGGTTGTTTTCATGAATGCGGTTTCACTTTGTTTCAGAATTTGCTTGATAAATAGCTGTTCGATAGTGAAGGAAACTAGTCGAAAGACCTGGGTAGTTTCCGAGAAAGAAAGCGGAGCTTAGGTCGTGTTTGTGGCCGGAGTTTTGTGGTGTGAACTTCCCATCGCGAGCTGGGCATTTTGACTTTCACGGTACGGTGGCGACGGCGGGCTCGATCGAGGAACCGCTGTCAAATAAGGGTTTTGCTTGTTCCAGAGTAAAATCCTACCTTGATTGATTTTAGTATGCATCGCTTGTACCAGGGTGCACACTTCTAGTCGGTACACTGATAAGTGCCAATATGTCATGTTTTGAGTAGTAGTTTTGTGGCACTTATCGACTCATTTGTATTTAATTCTTTGAATAAAACCCCACTTTGTTTTCTGAATTTTTCTATTACTGTTAGTTCTCTCCCCGAGCTCGCTGGGTGAGCCAGACGCGAGCCATAAGTTCCAAATGCAGTGGAAAATGCCGCCTTTTCATGCCGGGCGAAATAGTCTGGGCAGAAATACATTTAAAAGGGTAAAAACACATCTTTTTAGGTTACGATTTGGGGGTATTCGTTCCCAATTCATTAAACCTTCATTCTTGAGTAGATTTAGCTTAGAAACAACACATGAAATGTATATCTTGACGATCCGGAGTCGAATCCACTTCAATCGCAGTTGACAAACCGTGAGATTTGTGTTCTTCTTCTCTGTTCTCTTTATACCCTCTATTTGATGGATTTTTGTATGTAAGTTTATCTTGATTGTATGTATATTTATGGATCTTTGTATAAAATATCTTTTACAACTTTTTATCGATGGTTATCTTTGATTTTTTACTTAATGGGTTTGAGTTGATATAGGCATATACAGTTCAAACTCAATCTAAGGTAAACATCTGTTAGATTCTAAACTCTAGACATATGATTAGGTCTAATATTCATGCAGGTATCAATTATTAATGCTCTATGTTATTGAGTTGCATGAGACATCACCGATGAGGCGATTTGGTTGTTCTATCAACTTTGCATTAGACATAACCTCTATTGTGACCGATACATGATGATATTGACGAGTGATTTAGTTTGCGTGCATTTGATCCATATATTTTTTAGTACATGATGGGTAGAACGAAATGCAACTCCTGACGAGTTTTCACATTTCTTAAGAATGCATTTATTTTCTTATTTTATGTTTTTCCTTTTGAATTTTTATCCTAAACCATTTAAACCCAAACTCAATAACATTTAAATTGTCAAACAATGATTCAATAATACTAATCTCTGTGAACACGATAATTTCCCGGATAAATACTTCCAAAAACTTTTGTTGCTTTCCGCTTTACCGCGCCAATAAAATGGCGCCGTTGCTGGGGATTTGTGTTTTTGTTGGATCACATAGCGATAGTTTCTTTGTTTTTGATTTTTGTAGATATCGTATATATTGTCTATTTTCACTTGTTTATATTGATACTTGTATATGTTTACCATATTTGTACATTTTACTTGTTTTGCATACTTGTGAATATAGTGTATATATTTGTTTCTCTTCACGTTTTCCTAAAGTATAGTTAGATGTGTAGTTTTGGTTAGAGCTCGAAGAGATGATAGTAAAGGCGAGAGTGAAAGCATTTGGCTCTTCCGAAGCAACGTGTTGGTTTATAAATAATAGGCGTTGAACTTACGACATAAAACAAACATGTTGTATTGTTTTTATTGTATTATTATAGGTAGTGTGATGAATTGGTTAAACAAGTTGAAATTGGACCAATTTTTAAAATTATCAAATCTTCACTTTTTAATTTGTTTAATTCAATTTCACCTGATCTTTTAGTATGTTTATAGTAGTTTGTTTTAATTTATTATTTTTGTGTTTGTCCAAGAGCTTGTTTTGAGTATCTTGAGGAAGTTTGAGGTGATTTTTCAAGTTGACCATTTCAACTTGCAGATGTATGGTAATGATATTGTTTTGAAGTTGGTACACGCCAGGTACTCGTTTATCGCTTTCTATAGTATAAGACGTTTAAGAAACTTTTCATTCGTACAAATTCCATGCCATTCATTATTTTACATTACTTTTTTTTAATTGAATCACTTTAGTTCCCTTTTTATCCCCAAATGTGAGGAAGCTTTTCATTGTTCATATATGCTGGAGGCCACAATTCTTGTTTTAACTGGATTTCGTTATGTTTAATATTTTGTTTGTGTTGATTGTATGAAAGCATGAAAATGATCAAGGCATTTTGTTTGATTATTAAACACAACTACCTAATCAAATAGTCAATTCACCTTGTAAGTGTGTGAACTTTTTAAACCCCTTTTGAGCCTTTTTGTCAATGTCCATGTTATTTTTGAACTTGATGCTTGTCTATGAGTATTAGTTCACCTTTTTGAATGGATGTTGATTATTTGTTTTCTTTAACCCTCAACCATGTGTTGTTGTTTGAATTTTTTACCTTGCCTTAGAAAGTAGGGAGTATTCATACATTGATGTTGGTTGAATTCAAGTTGGGGAGATAAATGTTTGCTCACTTATGTTGTTGGTTGCTATGCGGTTGTGAAAAAGAAAAGAAAGAAAAAAGAGAAAAAGAAAGAAAAAAAGAGAAAAGTTTTAAAAAACAAAAACAAAAAGAGTATCAAATAATTGTGCTAATAATTAAGGTGTGTTTGGTGTAACACTTGGGATGAAAGAAGAAGTTTGATTGAAATTTTGTGTTTGAATTTTTATGAGTTGATCACTCCGTTAGGTTTAGGCAAGTTTTTGTTTCGATTAACTTTAGAAATTACCCCTTGTTTGTTAAGCAAGCCACATTACAATCTTGAAAAGACCTTGTAATTCTTGCCTATGTATGTTCAATGTGAATTTTTGGATGAATGCATAATTTAGTCTTTTGTTTGCAAGATTGTTATATGAGTGTCAAATTCTCACCTTTGTGTGTTTTTCATCGCTCAATGAATTTTTGCTAGGTGTGATTCATGATTTAGTTTGTGTTGTTTTAGATTGTTTAACATGATTTTTATACTTAGAATTTGTTTCGTTTTCATGTTGTCATTGTAGGATGGTGGTAGATGTTTACTTTGCTTGTATGTTTTTTATTTGAACCATACATTTGTTTTTCGTTTTAAAAAACCTGTTGATTAGTGATTCTTGAATTATCGTCTTTTGTTTCTTTAAGTTGTTTGAATCTGTTTGAGGACAAACAATATTTTATGTTGGGGAGAGTTTGATAAGTGGAAAAATGTCGTGTTTTGAGTAGTAGTTTTGCGGCACTTATCAATTCATTTGTATTGAATTCTTTGAATAAAATCCTACTTTGTTTGTACAAGTGTATATTTAGTGTATACTAGTATTTTCATGTAAATATCATTGAGTTTAATTGTTTTTATCTCATTTTTAAAGGTATTCAAGCATTGCTATTTAGTCATTGTTAGATAGAGCATTGAATAAGCTTTTCGACGCTTCCGATTGGGCCTAAAGCGTAGTTATGGTTCAAAAGTTATGAAGAAAACAAGATGCTGAAATTTTCTACTGTCAGCTCTTGCCCTGAGCTCGCTGGGCGAGTCAAACATGATCCAGAAGTTCCATAAGCAGTAGAAAATTCCGCCTTTTTGCTGGCCGAGCGAACCGTTACTTCGTCGGGCGAATTAGTCTGGGCAGAAACACATTTAAAGGGGTAAAAACACATTTTTTTAGGTAATGTTTTGGGATATTTGTTCCCAATTCATCAAACCTTCATTCTTGAGTAGATTTAGCTTAGAAATAACACATGGGGTGTATATCTTGACGATTCGGAGTCAAATCCACTTCAATCGGAGTTGACAAACCGTGAGATTTGTGTTCTTCTTCTCTCTTCTCTTTGTACCCTCTATTTGTTAGAGTTTTATATGTAAGTTAATCTTAATTGTATGTATATTTATGGATCTTTATATACAATCTCTTTTACAACTCTTTATCGATGCTTATCTTTGATTTTTTACTTAATGGGTTTGGATTGCTATAGACATATACGGTTCGAACTCGATCTAAGATGAACATTTGTTAGATTCTAAGTTCTAGACATAGATTTAGGTCTAATATTAACATGGGTATCAATTCTTAATGCTCTGTATTGTCGAGTTGCGTGAGACATCACCGATGAGGAGATGCGGTTGTTCTCTCAACTTTGTGTTAGACATAACCTCTATTGTGAGCAATACGTGGTTATATTGATGATGGATTTAGGTTGCGTGCATTTGATCCATATATGTTTTAGTACATGATGGGTAGAACGAAATACAACTCCTGACGAGTTTTCTCATTTCTCAAGAATGCATTTATTTTCTTATTTTATGTTTTTTCCTTTTGCATTCTTATCCCAAACCATTTAAACCCAAACTAAAAAAAATTTAAATTGTCGAACGACATTTCAATAACACTAATATCTATGGACACAATAATTTCTCAGATAAATACTTTCAAAAAATTTTGTTGCTTGCCGCTTTACCGCACTAGCATACACTATGCTCGTCGTTTTGACAAAGCACGCCGACTGTTGTGGCCTTGACTGTAATATTGTTTTAGGTTTTCAGTGTTCCATGGTCGAGTGAGTTCTTCCCCACTGAGGTGTTCTAGGTAGTAGGCCCTATTTTCCATTTTTTCACGAACACGAGACGATAGGGTCCCTCCTAGTTTGCGGCGAGGTTGCCTTCGCGAGAATCCTTGTGATTTATCCTTAGAACGAGACTGCCTACTTGGAAGTCTCGCCGTATGACTTTAGCGTTATGACTGATTATGATTTTTTGTTTTAATGAGGCCTCGCAGAGGGTTGCTCCTAATCGGACCTCTTCGACAAGGTCGAGCTCCTCCCTCAGTGCCTCGCTGTTCGTCTCCTCATCCATGGGAGCTTCAGTCCTCCTAGAAGGCATGTTTATTTCAATAAGGATCATTGCCTCGATCCCGTATGCTAATCGGAAAAGGGTTTCCCCGATTGTCGAGTGGGGCATGGTTTGGTAGGCCCAAAGCATGCTGTGCAGCATGCTCGACCCACTATTTTTTGATTTTGTTCAGTTTCTGTTTGAGACCTTGTAGGATTACCCTATTTGCCGCTTCGACTTGCCCATTCGTCCGCGGGTGCTCGATGGATACGAAGTGTTGTTTGGTACCTAGTTTAGCGACAAATTCTTGGAAATTTTTGTTCGTGAACCGTGTCCTGTTGTCAGTGACGATTCTTGGGGAACGATGAAGCGAGCAAGAATGTTTTGCTTGTAGAAACAAAGTATGTTTTGGAAAGTTATTTTGGCTAGAGCCTCTGCCTCTCTCGATGCTCGGTCGAGGAAGTATCTTCTGAATTACAGATTTGTTTCCTCCTTTCTTTTTTATGCTTGCTAGCTTCAACAGGATATCTTCTCGGACATTGTGTTCGCGAGAAACATGCTTTACTTCCATAGACGTGAACTTTTTTCATTTTTTCTTTAATCAAGGTCAAGTATTAAGAGAGGTTATTGTTTTTGGAATGATACTCTCCCCGCACCTGGAGGGCCACGAGTTGGAAATCTGTGCAGATTATGACTTCCTCGGATCCTAGGTCTTCGGCGAGGCATATACCCACAAGGAAAGCTCATGCTCGGCCTGATTGTTGGAGGTGAGGAAAGACAGGGAGAGTGATACCTCGACGATGATGCCTTCCTCGTTTTCCAACATGACGCCTGCCCCGCTCCCTATCAAGTTGGATGCTCTGTCAACGAAGATTGTCCACTTTCAAGCTCCACAAGTCGGGGGGGGGGGGGGGGGGGGCAGGCAAGGTCATCTCTGCCAGGAAGTCGGCCAACACCTGGGCTTTGAGGGCTTTTCTTCTCTCGTACTTGATGTCGAACTCAAACATCTCGAATGACCATTTGAGCATTCTGTCGGCCATGTTCGGGGGGGTCCAATAGTTGCCTCACGGGCTGATCCGTGCGTACTACGATGATGTGCGCTAGAAAATAATGCCTTAGTCTCCTCGCTGCATTGATGAGGGCCAGGGATACTTTTTTGATCTGTTGATATCTAAGTTCTGGTCCTTGTAGCGCCTTGCTCGTGAAGTATATGGGCTTCTGCCCCTCTGGGGTTTTACGAATGAGGGTTGCGCTGACAACTTTGGTTGCAACGGCGAGATAGAGATAGAGGGTATCCCCGTTGTCTGGTCGGGAGAGGACCAGTGGTTCCGATAACGCTTGCTTTAGATGGAGGGGGGCTATGTCGCATTCCTCCTTCCACTCAAAAGCTGCCTCTTTGCAGAGGTGTTTGAAAAGGGGGAGCGCGTGTTGAGAAAATTTTGTTACGAAACGGGACAGTGAGGTGAGCATCTCATTCATAGATTAGATCGATTTTTTTGAACTCAGCATTGGAAATTCGGATAAGGCTCTGCATTTGTTAGGGTTGGCTTTGATTCCTTGTTCTGTTAGGTAGAACCCGAGGAACTTGCTTACCCGTACCCTAAACATGCACTTCTCCGGATTGAAGCGCATCTTGTACTTCTTGGCCTGGTTGAAGACCTTCTTTAGGTGGAGAGTATGGTCGGATTCCTCATGATATTTCACGATCATGTCATCCATGTAAACCTCAAGCATATCAATGATTTCTCCTTGGAAGACTTTGTTCATCATTCTCTGGTAGGTAGCGCCAACGTTTTTCAAGCCGAAAGGCATTACGTTATAATAATAGTTATCTGATTCGGTCATGAAGGTTGTATACCTTTTATCGCTTTTGGCCACGGGTATTTGGTTGTAGCTTGAATATGCATTTAAGAACGATAATAATTTAAAACCCTTTAGAATTATCAACTAATTTGTCCATGTTGGGGAGGAGATAAGCGCCTTTAGGGAAGACCATATTAAAATTAGTATAGTCAACATACATTCTCCATTTTCCATTAGATTTTTTCATGAGTACAACGTTGGACAGCCAAGTAGTGTACTTGGCTTCCGAAATGAAATTTTACTCTAGGAGGTCTTTTGCAGCTTGCTCGACAGCCTTCATTTTTTTTGGGACTACTTACGCCTACGCTGGGCTACTGCTCTTACGGCGGGGTCAATGCTAAGCTGGTGACAGGCCACCTCTGGATCCAGCCTAGGAATCTCTGAGGCGCTCTATGCAAACAGGTCCACGTTCTTTCTGAGATAAGATTTTAGCTGCTTCCCCGCAAGGCCGAGGAGGCCGGTCCCAATTTTAACCCTCTTGAGGGAGTCGCCATCGAGGAGGACTAGCTCAAATTCTCCATCTGGGATTGGCCGCAAAGGATGGGCAGGATCGCCGCTGCTAGTTGATGTTTAGGGGCAGGCTCGCCGAACATTGAAGTCGGCCATCTGCACCCTTATAAGTAGAGGAATACTTGAATTGGGGGCTCCGCCGAGGAGTTCCTCCCGATAAAAGGTGATCGGAACTGAATCTCCCTGGATCTTGTCGAGGGTAGAACTCTAGTTCGATCTCGTATTAATGAGGTGCTTAAACTTTCTCTTTACTAACCCCACAGTCACCTTCTTGAATCCCCCTCTCAATATGATCATGGCGGAGGGGAAGGTTTCCCAGGGGCTATGAGTGGCGAAGTAAAGAGGGACGTAGAGCCCATTGGGGACATAGAATTCTTCTGGTCTTGAGATGCTCATGGCGACCTGAAGACTGGTGTCATCCGAGGATGGTACTTCTTCTTCAAACCTTCTTTGATTCCTAGGCATCCTGTCGAGGAACGTCTTTCTTCTTTGCAAACTGCTTCAGGTTCCCGTTCCAAATTAAGATTTCAATTGCATCATTGAGATGGATGTGGTCGTCTATCATGTGCCCATGGCTCATGTGGGACCGGCGGTACTTTGTTTTATCTGTGTTTGACTTGGCAAGTATCTGCTTTGGGAAACAGACCCTGCCTGCCGAAACTCTGAGTTGGCGCATTCGGAGAGAATCTTCTCACACGAGGTGGTTAGCGGTGTGTACTCATGGAAATGGCCAAATGGCCCTTTGTGATCTCAGGATTTCTGGGAGCGGCCATCCCTTCTTTTTTCTGCTCCCCGACGAGTTGACGAGGAATCGTTGTGTTTTGAGGACCTGGCGTTCTTTTGGTGCCTTGTGTCCCGAGCAGTGTTTGCCGCTTCTTTTTCTTCATACTGGATATACGCCTGAGCCTTAGGGAGGAGGGCGTCCAGTGTTTCTAGGGTCTCGATGCCAACCGCCTTGGCAAAGTCACTGCGGGGACGGGGCCCTCATTCGAGGAAATATTATTTCATGTCGTCATTCGTGGAGACCTGGACGACTTCTTTATTGAATCTTTCGATGTATGCTCGAAGAGATTTGTATTTTACTTGAATGGTAGCCTCGAGGGAGGCTTCTGTCTTCGGATGACGGTGAGAGGCTGTAAAATGTCTCGAGAACATCCTCCCTAGCTGCCTCCATGAGGTGATGGATTCGTAGAGGAGGCTTTTATACCAGGACATTGCTTCATTCCTCAGTGTCGTCGGGAATAACTTGCATTTGATGGTGCCTCTAACGCCACGGTAGTCGAGCAGGGCATCTATGTTCTCGTCGGGACCGGTCGTGCCATCATATGTGCCCAGGTGTGGGGGTTTCTCCAGCCCTCTGGGTAATCAAGTGGCCATGATCTTCTGGGATAACGGGCCTCGAGGTTTGTCATCGTCATTGTAGCTGCTCAATCACGAATGAGAGCAAGCGTTTCTTCCAGGGTGAGGAGCGTGATCTTGACGGGGAGAAGGAGTTCGCGAACAACCCTTAAGTCTGGGAGGAGGTGAACATTGGTTTTCTGCCCGCATATCTCTTCTTGTTCTCTTGGCCCTTGAGGAGTGTTGGCTTCGAGGAGGAGTATGGTCGTATTTCCTCATTGACAGGGTTTCTGGCTCCGCTGGCATCTGGCGATTCCTTCTGTGTCGGGGAGAATGGCTATGAGATCTCTGGTGCTCGTGCCTTGATGGAGGAGATCTTCGACAACGAATCTCTTTTAATGCTCCAATTCTTGCATTCTGCTGGAGGATCAGAAGGTTCGTCTTGTTGAGGGCTTCAACCAGAGCTGTCATGACCAGGTCTGCATTGGGTGGAACTGGGATAAGCTGATGGTCCTCTGAGTACTGGATCTCTAAGTTGTTGGTGATATCTTGGGAGAGAGATGCGGTGACTTCGTCCCTCTGCTGAGGAACATTGTCTCCAAGAGAAGGGTTTGCCCTATCGTTGTTTGTCTTGCTGACCCGAGGGGGGGGGGGGGGTTGACAGTGTTGCACGCATCGTTGACATTATCATGGCTGGCCATGATCGGAATCTTAAAAAATTGCTTTGATCTTTGGTTTCCGGGGAAAGACAGAAGGGGAGAACATAATTTTCCAGAGACGGCGCCACTGATCTTTCCAGTTGATCAGAACCTGAAGTGGGCTAGAAACTTCGTCTTCGATGTTGGAATCCAAGGAGGAGGAGGGTGTACCTGCAAGACACTATGATGCCAAAGTAAGAATCGGGAGAGGAGAAGGCATGTTCAAAGTAAGAATGTCTTATGGTGATTTTAGAATATATGACCCTATCAAAGGAGAGAGTATTTATAATGTCCCCAACGCTTGGTCATTGGTCCCTATTTTCAGGCCTAGATATTCGCTCCCCAAAAATAGATAACTACCAAAAACTAGCCGTTGTGATTGACAAACTTGCTCGGAACTAGTCGCTGCTCCAAGTAGGGGCATGGTCGCGGGAAAACGCGTTGTGGCCGTTCCTGGATGGTTGAACCGTGCGTGACGGGTAAAGATGTGACGAAGGACAACTGATCTTGGAGGGTCAGCTGGCCAGCCCTCCTCGACTGAGGGGCAGAAGAAAAAGTGTTTTCCTTTGCCTTCAACTAGCAGGGTTTAGACTATTGGGCTGTTTTGGATGCAGAAGTGGATTGAATCATGCCTAACCATTGTGACAGTCCGGAACTATATATATATATATATATATATATATATATATATATATATATATATATATATATATATATATATATATATATATATATATATATATATATATATATATATATATATATATATATATATATATATATAAATTATATATATATATATATATATATATATATATATATATATATATATATATATATATATATATATATATATATATATATATATATATATATATATATATATATATATATATATATATATATATATATATATATATATATATATATATATATATATATATATATATATATATATATATATATATATATATATATATATATATATATATATATATATATATATATAAATTATATATATATATATATATATATATATATATATATATATATATATATATATATATATATATATATATATATATATATATATATATATATATATATATTGGGGTTGAAGTAAATAGACTAATTTATTGAGTTTAACTTATTCCCAACTCATAGGATTTGAATTTAATCTAATATAATAGTTAATTAAGTAAATAGACTAATTTAACTATTAAATTAAATTAAAAAAACTTAATTTTAGATAAAATTCAACCTCTTATATATATATATATATATATATATATATATATATATATATATATATATATATATATATATATATATATATATATATATATATATATATATATATATATATATATATATATATATATATATATATATATATATATATATATAATTTGCTGATTTTAAAATTTTTAACCTATAACAACATAAAAAACCATATATACTTCTTATACTAAAGCTTGCCGTTTTGTCTATCCTCTCATCAGTCTATTTAATACGATATGTATTAATGACAATAATTTAAAGTAGAATAAAGCAGTTTAAGTCACTTATTTTCTTGTTGTTGAAGCTTTGGTTAAATTTGTCGAAAAGTAATTCAAAGCCAATAACATATGTTGTCATTATAACGTCATTAAGCTAGTGATATAAAGCACTGTTTTTTTCCCAGGATAATGGATAGTTTCATGCCATTAAGCAAGGTTTTCTCAAGTTTATTCTCCTGAATATACTTGCCACATATGTCACGTTTCTAGCCTATACAAAGAATATCCTCGATGCTTCAAAACATATTGGAATATTTATGATCTAAAAACGAAGAAACAACATATTAAGAATGTCTGTTGGAGACAAGTAAGTGATTCTATATCATGCTTTTCCTATATTAGACAAAGTTTGCAACATGGAAATTTTCCTTTAAAAATGTAACAAAAGAGAGTTTTATTTTTAGGACTAAGCACAAAACTAGAAGAATATTTATTTAATTGTCAACTTTATATAATGTGACTTAAGCACTATGACACTAATGTCTAGTTGGAAAAGTAGAACATTCCACTAACTGAAAATGACCAACTCCTAAAAACTTTTCTCTCAATTCTTATAAACCCTATATAGTTTTTAACCATTTCTTTTTGTTGGGTGGAGTGCTTTTGCACTTTGTTATGTTATGCATGTGCCCAAGATTTGATTCTAAATTCCATTGACCTCTGATTATTACCAAGATTAGATTCTAAATTCCATTGACCTTTGATTATTACCAGGGGACCAAGTTATAAGGATATCAAGGTTTTTTTAATAGTTATTGGTTAAGTATTTAAAAGTTGCACTAACTAGTTGAAATGTTTTGTACTTCAAATTTTAAAATCCTTCTCTATAATGCCCTAGTTTTCTCTTTTAAATAGTAAAGAGCTAAGTGCAGCTGAATTTTATTTTGTATAAATGGTATTAGTCAAAGTAAGGCTAGTAATCAAGCATTAGTGCAACTTTAGTTTGCTCTACTTTTGTCCATTTATGCTTTTGGTCATCTAAAAAACAAAATGTATACTAATGCTCAAGGATCTACTATAGAATATGTCATTGCTATTGCTTACTGTTCATTTGGAAACTCTGGCGTTTTATGAAATTAATGATACAAGAAATCCCTTGCATACAAGTTCGAATATTCACATATTCTTTCCTCCTTTGGCATGACACTACTATTTTAGGTTATGGAAATATACTATTGGCGTAATTAAATGATGTCAATTTTCATGGATTTGGTGAATGCTCCACATTGGCTAGGCTTTACAGCACAATTTGAGCCACCTGTGGACCATTAAAAATGAATACTACCTCCACTCATTTTATTGTAATTTTATGAGCACTTTCTTAAAAATACAAAAGGCAAGTAAGTGGCCAACAGAAATATTTTTGTGTTTTAATTTTAAAATTCAAATGTATTTCAAACACTCTTAAATATGTTTAAGAAGATATTTGATTTTATGATGTGATTTTATGAATTCAAAATGAAGTATTTATAGTCTAATTGCTCTGATGCGTCGTGCCTAAGTGTTCAAGTACCGCCTATAAGTCACCACTAACGCCTCTACGCCCACGCCCTCGGACCCGGTTTTAGAGTCGAAGTCGGTGTCCTCGGTGGCAACACCAGCGAGAGGTGTATGGAGGAGACATGTGGCATAATGCTTGAGACCACCGCATTTGTCCATGTGGTATTTTATCCTTTTTTGTCATTTTGTTGAGTTAATATTCTTAACTCTTTATAAAGATTTTGAATTTGAGTAAATCTTTCTATGTGAGACTATTTCCCTTTTATTTATTAGCATTTACTCCATTCGACTTTTCTTATCATTTTAGAACACACACATAGACATTGAATGTTCATGAATTTATAACAATTCTCCACTTGTTCCAATAATGACAAGACTAATTCCAAAGAAGGAAACAAAGAATGTTAGTACAATTAGGTATCTTTCGATTTAAAACTTAACCTTACTAAAGACAATGCAAAGTCTAATCGGAATGCTAGGTAACAATACTTTTAAACCATTAATCCATGTGAAAAGACCGACGTTCCCTTACACACATTATTTAAGGGTTCTTCGCCTACATTTCCCGTCTAATACTTATTTATGGCCATATGCTTTCATGTTTCATGAATTTTTTGTGAGAGAAACTCAAACTCACTTTGAGACGGCACCATCTCGAAATTCACATAGGTGAAGTTCATACTGTATCCTTTTCCATGAGACACATGTCACGGGTATTAAACTTCATTAAGAGTTTAAGTAAAACTTCAACCTTCGCTTTAAAGATCAACATTATCTCAAAATGTTCGAAAAACATTCAAATCAACGACCTGTTGTTACCCATTGAATATTGAGGTTAATGTTCTGTTAACATAAGATTGGGTTACCGCCGCTGTCGGAACTCTTACTCAAGGAGTTTCAACCTCATGCCTCTCGAGGTTGTCTTTACTAAGTCTCTGGCCAGTGGCTTAGTAAATGGATCAACCAAATTATAGCTCATTCATATATAGGTGAATGAAATAATTTCATCTTTAATCAATTTTCTCACAAAGGAATGTCTAAGCCCTATGTGTCTAGACTTTCCATTATACACTTTGCTGGATGCTCTAGCTAAAGTGGTTTGGCTATTGTAGTGTATCAACACCTTTGAAACACTGTCTTTTACTAATGGACCTTCTAACAAAAGGTCCCTCAACCATTCCGCTTCTTAACCAGCGAAAGTAAGAGCCACAAACTATGATTCTAAGGTTGAAAGAGTAATGCGTGTTTTTTCTTCCTCTCCCAAGAAATTTCTCCTTCAGCTAGTGTAAATATCCACCCACTTGTAGATTTATGATCTCCAACATTGGATATCCAACTTGCATCGGTATATCCTTCTAGTATGGTGGGAAACCTGACATAGTGAAGGCCAAGATTTTTGGTCTTTTGTCGATAGTAAAAAATCCTTGTGATTGTCTTTCAATGTTCTTTATTTGGATTACTAGTAAATATACTCATTTTACTAACTGCAAATGATATGTCAGGTCTGATACATTGCATTAAGTACACGAGACACCGTGTTATACTTGCATACTCCAATTGAGCCACTGCTCTTCCATTGTTCTTTCGAAGTTTGACGACATGATCAAATGGAGTTGTTACTTCCTTAAAGTTTAGGTGATTGAAATTATCAAGTATTTTTTCAATATAATGTGTTTGACTAAGTTCGTAACCCCGACTATTTCTCTTTACTTTGATCCCTAAAACTATATCAACTAATCCAAAATCTTTCATCTTAAATGTGGAAGTTAGAAACCTTTTTGTCTCTAAAATTCCATCCATGTTGTTGCTAACTATCAGCAGGTCATTGTTAGCTGGAAATTTTGACGTCAAGGATTTGATTTGAGTATGATAAGAAAAAACAAACATTTTTGAAATGTTTTAGACTTCGATAAGAGTATTATTGAGGGTTCTAGTCGAAGTGATGATCCCTTATGAGAAGGATATGCTGGCGATATAGAGCTTGCGTTCGACAGAGATTTTGAATTTCAAATAGGGATAATAATTGTCTTTCGTTCTTATCAGTTTCTTGGAAATGACGCGTGTAAAGCTGTGGTGAATTGAAGACATGCAGAGCAAAACGTGTCATTTTCTGGAGAAAAGACCGTTTGTGACAATTATTTTCGAAGTAGTATAAAAGTCTTAGTGCATAGGATTTCTGTGTGTTCAATTATTGTACAAATACTCACAAATCACTCAAAGTATCTAAGTTAATTGAGAAAAGAGTTTTCGTTTAGAATGTACGTCTGAAACACCATTATTTTCATTTCAATTGAAGTTTATTTTCAGTTTTATGAATTACTTACTTTATTGCAATTTTACTTTGAAGTTTCTTTATTGCTGCAATTCCTTTACAATTCTGCAAATTTACCTTTTAAGACTTTAAACAATCTTCTATAATAATGAGCATTGTCGAAGTGTTCTTAAGATTTTCAGAAAAAAGTTTAAACAATAACATATGTCCTAGAATTCACTTGTTGATCCCGTAAAGTAAACCAATTTTTTTGGAGACCAGCGGTTGTTTACTAATTTTCACGGTAAACAATCATCAACTTATAGACAAAGGAATATTACAATACTTTTTTGTACCTTTGTGTATAAACACTTGGCACAAGAATTGGGAGTAAATCCATTTGAAAGTATGACAGAATCAAAATTTTAATGCCATTATTTTGGGGCTTGTTTTAGATTATATAGGGATTTGACAAGCTTACATACCTTTTTTTTCATTTCCAGGAAGCACGTAGCCTTCGGGTTGTTCCATGTAGATTTCCACATCGAGATCTCCATTTAAGAATGTTGCTTTAACATCCATTTGATGAACTATAAGGTCATTCAAAGAGGCTAAGTCAAACAATACTCTAATTATTGTTGTTTTTGCCACTGATGCATATGTGTCAAAGTAATCAACACCCTCTTTTTTAAACACCCATTTGTATTAAATGGGCCTTGATCCCTTTGGTAAGTTAACAAGTTCCTAAGTGTGATTTAACGTGATTGAATCCATCTCATCTTAGATAGAATCCTTCCAAAAGGAAGAGTCCCTTGAAGTCATTGTTTCCTTGTAAGTTTTAGGATCATCTTCTACTTGAAGAATAATAGGAATATTTTGAACATAATTCTCATAGTTTCCTTCAACTAGATAAAAAGAAATAAGTTGAGAATCAATTTCGTTTGGTCCTAGATCCTTTGTTTTTCGGACTCTCTTGCTTATCCTAGTCCTGGGTTATGTTTCAATGACCTGAGAAGTACTTTTGGTTGTATCTCGATACTCTGAGAAGAATCTTCCTCACGGGATTCTTGGTTTACGGGAGACTCAAATTCTTTATCCATAGTAATAAGGTTTTCAAAGAATTCCACATCCCAGGATTCCATAATTACATTAGACTCTAAGTTTAAAAGTCTATATGCTTTACTATTTGGTTCATATCCTATAAAGGCACATTTTATCCCTCGAGGACCCAATTCAGCACTCTTAGGATCCTTGTTTTTATAGTAGGCTACACACCTCACACTCTAAAGTAACCGATATTTGGTGCTCTTCCTTTTCCATAACTCATATGGGGAACTACCAATTTTCTTCAAAGGAATTCTGTTAATTATGTGGCAAGCGGATAGTAAGGCCTCACCCCACAAATTAAATGGCAATTTGGAATGTATCAACATGGCATTCATCATCTCTAGATATGTTTAATTATTTCTCTCGGCTACACCATTTTATTGTGGTGTGTGAGGTGCGGAGCATTCATGTATAATGTCGTGTTCTTCACGAAATATATCAAATTTTGTAGAAAAGTATTCACTGCCCCTATCACTCCTAAGGACTTTGATACTTTTATTTAATTCATTTTCTACTTCTGTTTTGTAAAGTTTAAAGGCATTAAAAACATCACCTTTATGTCTTAAAAGATATAAATATATGAACCTAGAAGAATCATCGATGAATGTAATAAAATATCTATTTCCCCTACGGGTTAACATGCCATTAGGTCATACAAATCTGAATGTACAAGATCAAGGAGATTTGTATTTCTTTCAAAACTTTTAAAAGGTTTCTTAATCATCTTTGATTTAACGCATAATTCACATTTTTCGAAATCAATTATATTAAATGAGATCAAACCAGATTTAATTAGTCTCTTCATATAACTAATACCAATATGTGTTAATCTATTATGACATAAAGAAACAGACTCAAACATGTAAGAAGAATTAGGAATTTCATTAATAATATTGTCGGTAGTACAAAGTTTGATCATCTCCGTAGTGAAATATCATTTTCCTATAAATACACTATCACAGGTCAGTACAAATTTTCCCAATTCATATACAGATTTAATTCGTGGTTTACCCAACAAATCCCCACTAACAAGATTCCTATTCATGTCAGGGACATGAAGCACATTAACAAGAGTGACTTTCTTTCCGGAAGTGAAGTTGAGTTCGATGAATCCGGTTCCAACAACTTTAGATCATACTTCATTTCCCATTTGTCCTTCATGTCCATCATTTACCTCAGAATAGGTTTTAAAAGCAGCCTTGTCATAAGAGACATGCACTATACCACATGTGTCATACCACCATCATTGCACTTTGCCTTTAATTGTCATTATTTCGTTCACCGTAGCGTTTATGTCGTCATTTGGATGAGCTGAATTTATCTCATTTTTTTACTTGTTATGCCTGCAATCTCGAGCATAGTGCCTGAGTTTTCCACATACAAAACAACCGCTTTTCAGACCTTTCGGACCGCCCGAAATTTCGAACTTGTTATGTTCCTTTTTAGGTCCAAGATGACTCTTCATGCCATAATGTTTCTTTTTTCCTTTGGCGGTCACATTGTTGGCTTTGGAAAGACCAGTAGATTCTAATTTCTCCCTTTCCTTCTATTCCTCCTCGATTCAAAGGTGTTTCTCGATTTCCTATAGAGAGAAGTCCTTAGAACTATGCAACGATTCCTTTCTATAGCCTTTTCACGAAGGTGATAACTTTGCAATGATTGCACCAACTTGAAAGGTCTCAAGAATTTCTATTTTCACAACTCTTATTTTATTCACGAGAAACTATAACTCGTGCACTTGGGGAAGAATGGGGTTGGAATTTATAAATTTAAAATCAAAGTATTTAGAAATTAAAACCTTCTTTGCACCTTCCTTCTAGATTTCTGTTATAGACTGAGTATCCGTATAGAGATTATAAAGACAACCAGATAACATATTCAGAATATGTCCACAACATATCTTCGTCCTCTTTACGTTTTTTGTGCTCATTCTTGAGTTATTCAAATTCATCCTTAGTTGGTTCAGGAATTGGTGTTAATTCAAGATCTAGGACATAGTGAACCTTCAGGGCAGTCAGTAAGAATGTCATTTTATCTTGCCATCGGGTAAAGTTGGTTCTGTCAAAGCAATCAAATTTGACAAGGTCTTGATTCATGACTTTGATACTTGAAATAATTTTAAGACTGTTAAATAAGTTGTTAAGATTGAATGGATTCAGGCTTGAATCGTGAATCAATTCACTTTTCTTAAAATTATTTCAAGCACTCTCAAATATGTCTTAGAGTTGGAACGCAGGAATACTCAGGATAATTCAGCCTTATCAAATTTGCACAAGACCGACGAAAACTCAATTTGTGGTGAAGAGAGTTTGGAATTTGTTCAAAAGGATATTCAATTTTGTGATGTGATTTTATGAATTTGGAATGAAGTATTTATAGGCCATATATGTGTTGCTTCACAAGGTTTCGTCCCTTGATGAAACAATACCTTTTAATAGTATTTCCACTGAAAGTTGCATTGTTTTCAAGGGTTATCTTTTTTCATTCCGCAACACTTCACGAAGTTTTGCTTCTTTTTTAATTCAAAATTCAAACGCATGCATCGACTAAAACAAGAGCAATGATGAGCCCGATCAAAGGTCGGTCGTCGCCTACTGGAGCGCCACTGACGCCGCCTCATAACGCTGCGAGTAGCCTGATTACTTATATGCCTCGTGAATAAGTGCTCAAGTGTCGCCTACAAGCCGCCACTACCGCCTCTACACGGAGACCCTCGGATCCAGTTCGGGAGCCGAAGCCGATGGCGACACCGACGAGGGCGTATGGAGGAGACAAATGGCATAATGCTTGGTGCTACCACATTTGTCCATGTTGTAAGAGCACAGATTGTGTCTTAGTAATATCTCTATGTTTTGATGATAACATTAATGATAATTTGTATACAAGAATTATACTCTCTAAATTTGTTCTAAACTGTTTTCTACAGGCACAAAAGATTTTAATCTTAAAGAGCAAATTTGATGTGAACAATAAATTCTGAATGGCTCAAGAGCATCTGAAGATTAGAAGAATCTGAAGTATAAGAGCTTAGTCATCAAGATTCTGAAGATACAACACGCTGCATATATTATCAAGAATCTGAATGAAAGAAGACTCTGAATGAAGAGACTCTGAATGAGAGAAGACTCTGATCTGAGTGAAGACTCTGATCTAAGAGCATGTTACGCTTCAAGCACACAGCTGCACCAGACTCTGATTCATCAACATCTGAAGAACATCTTAGACTCTGAAGTTTCCAGAAGATTCTGAAGACTGAAGACTCTGATATTGATTGTTGATCTGAACTATCTGAAGAATTATTTGAAGAAGATTATTTTAATATATCCGTTGGAATATGCCAGCAAATCTTTCCTTAATTGGGATAGACAAAATTCTCTGCAAGAATATTATTCCTCTGGTACATTCCATATATGGTATAATCACAGCTCAGCAGACAATTGCTACACCCACATTTTGTGCGCCGTCTCTCTGCTGCAATAGTACAAAGGACAGTACTATTTGATATTGGAAATATCTTCTCTAACGGTAAAATATTCTCTCCAATATTCAAGTGGCTATATAAAGGAAATCATAGCTCATTCTTCAAGTGACGAAATTGACGAACTTATTGCAAGAACTCTCTCACGCTAAAAGCTCTCATATTCTTTGCTGTTCATACATTGTTCTAAACTTAGAGAAATAACACAGTTGTGTTTATAGCTTTCATAGAAGCAATTTCTTACTCTTACATTGTATTACATTAATTTGTAAAGGAAGTTTTCCTTAAGAGGATCTAGGTTAGATCAGTAGCTCTTGAGAAGACTAAGAACAGTTGTTCTTAGGTGTTGCTATTTGTAATCAGTTGATTTGAATAGTGGATTAAGTCCTTGTTGAGAAAGGCAAATCACTCTTGAAAAGGGTGGACTGGAGTAGTTGAGTTCAACGAACCAGGATAAAAATACTTGTGTTTTTATCTTTGATTATTTTCTGTCATACTTATTCAACCCCCCCTTCTAAGTATTTTCTCACCTTCAGTTGGTATCAGAGCCTGGTTCTGAGTGTGCATTCGCTTAACCGTGACAGATAAAGATCCAGTGAGAAAAATACTCTGTTATTTATTTGGTTGCTAATATGGGTGATATTCCTACATCAAGCAACAAATATGAAGGAGACAGAATCAGCACCAAACCTCCAATGTTTGATGGAGAAAAATTTGATTATTGGAAAGATAGACTTGAAAGTTTTTTCTTGGGGTATGATGCTGATCTCTGGGATTTAGTCATTGATGGATATGAACATCCTACTAAGGATGGCAAAAAGATTGATAGAAAATCAATGACTGAGGAGCAGAAGAAAGAATTCAAGAATCATCACAAAGCCAGAACCATACTTCTTAATGCAATCTCTCATACAGAGTATGAGAAGATTACCAACAGAGACACTGCTCATGATATGTTTGAGTCTCTCAAAATGACTCATGAGGGAAACACTCAGGTGAAAGAAACAAAGGCTCTGGCGCTGATACAGAAGTATGAAGCGTTCAAAATGGAAGAATCTGAGAACATTGAGACTATGTTTTCCAGATTTCAGATTCTAACAGCTGGGTTGAAAGTTCTGGACAAGGGCTACTCAACATCTGATCATGTCAAGAAGATCATCAGAAGTCTTCCTACCAGATGGAGACCTATGGTGACTGCATTGAAGCTGGCCAAGGATCTGAACAAAATCTCATTAGAAGAACTCATCAGTTCTTTGAGAAGTCATGAGATTGAGCTGGAGGAAGATGAACCCCAGAAGAAAGATAAAGGTAAATCCTTAGCTTTTAAATCTAACAAATCTGTTAAAGCTTTGCAGGTAAATGAAGAAAGCTCTGAGGAATCTTCTTCTGAAGAAGAAGATGAACTATCTATGCTGTCCAGAAGGATCAACAAACTCTGGAAGCACAAAGGGAAGAAGTTCAACAACTTCAGAAGATCTGATCAAAAGAGAGAATCTTCTGGACACAGAAGATCTGGCAAGAAAGAGGTCACTTGCTTTGAATGTAAAGAACCTGGACACTACAAGAGTGAATGTCCCAAACTTCAAAAGGAAAAACCCAAAAGGAAGTTTGATAAAAAGAAAAAGGTTCTGATGGCTACTTGGGATGACTCAGATGAATCTGAATCATCTTCTGAATCTGAGGAAGAATGTGCAAATGTTGCGCTGATGGCCAACACAAATGATCAAGATGAAGGAACGTCATCATCTGAATCTGAGTCAGAATCAGACTCTGACTCTGAAGAGGTATTTTCTGAACTCTCCAGAGCTGAACTTGTTGAAAGTTTATCTGACATGTTGGAAAGCTACAGCAAGATTAAACTCAAATACAAGAAGCTGAAAAGCAATCTTGAATCTGAGATTGATCTTCTGAGAACAGAACTTGTTGAGCAGAAAGAAATAAATTTAAAACTCAAAAATGATTTAGAAACAACTCAACAAGAATCTGATACTGAAACAGAGTCAAGTGAAAATATTTTAGAAAAATATGACTCCAGTTTTAGAAGATTCCTCACTAAAAGCATAGACAGAAGCAAAATGGCTTCTATGATCTATGGTGTTAGTGGGAACAACAGAAGAGGCATTGGATGTGAATCCTCCTCTGGAAGCAATCCAAAGTCTGTTGATAAACTCTTCATCAAGAAGACTCCTCTGTATTCTCATTTTAAGTTTGGTCATCTGAATGATATTAAACATACAAGCTCTGAAAAGAGTACTTATGTGTTTAAGCCAAGGGTTAGCCAGAATAAACACTATGTTGAAAAACAGAAGTTTAGGCAAAACCACAGAACATCTAACCCCAAAGGACCCAAGAAGATCTGGGTACCTAAAAGTCAAATAATACCTGTTGCAGATGTTCTTAGCAGCAAAATCCAGACACCAATCATGGTACCTGGACTCTGGATGCTCACGACATATGACGGGCGAAAGGTCTATGTTCCAAAGCCTGGAACTTAGATCTGGAGGGGACGTGAAATTTGGAGGGAACCAGAAGGGCAAGATCATTGGCTCTGGTACAATAGGTAATGGTAACCTACCCTCTATTTCTAATGTTCTGTTAGTTGAAGGATTGAAACATAATCTATTGTCCATAAGTCAATTAAGTGACAATGGTTATGATATCATCTTTAATCAAAAATGTTGCAAAGCTGTATGTCAAAAGAATGGTTCAATCCTGTTCAGTGGAAAGAGGAAAAACAACATTTACAAAATTAACCTTTCAGAACTTAAAGTTCAAAATGTAAAATGCCTTTTATCTGTGAATGATGAGCAATGGGTCTGGCATAGAAGATTGGGACATATTAATATGAGACGTATATCTCAGATTAATAAACTCAATCTGGTCAGAGGACTCCCTAATCTGAAGTTCAATTCAGATGCTCTGTGTGGCGCATGCCAAAAGGGTAAATTTTCAAAATCTCATTTTAAACCAAAAAATGTTGTTTCCACTTCTAGACCATTGGAATTACTTCATATTGATCTGTTTGGACCAGTGAAAACTGCATCCATCAGAGGCAAGAAGTATGGGTTAGTCATTGTAGATGACTACAGCAGATGGACATGGGTAAAGTTTCTAAAACACAAGGATGAGTCTCATTCTGTGTTCATTGACTTCTGCAATCAAGTCCAGACTGAAAAAGAATGCAAAATTATTAAAGTCAGAAGTGATCATGGTGGTGAATTTGAAAACAAATATTTTGAAAAATATTTTTCTGAAAAAGGAATTGCACATGATTTCTCCTGTCCTAGAACTCCACAACAAAATGGAGTTGTAGAGAGGAAAAATAGAACATTGCAAGAAATGGCCAGAACCATGATCAACGAGACAAATCTGGCAAAATACTTTTGGGCAGAAGCAATAAATACAGCATGTTATATTCAGAACAGAGTGTCTGTAAGACCTATTCTGGAAAAGACTCCCTATGAATTGTGGAGAAACAGAAAGCCCAACATTGCTTATTTTCATCCATTTGGATGTATTTGTTATATGCTTAACACTAAAGATCATCTGAACAAGTTTGATTCCAAAGCACAGAAGTGTTTCATGCTTGGTTATTCTGAACGCTCTAAAGGCTACAGAGTATTCAATACTGAAACACAGATTGTGGAAGAATCTATTCATGTTAGATTTGATGATAAGCTTGGCTCTGAAAAGCCAAAGCAAGTTGAAAGTTCTGCAGATAGAGAAGTTATTCTCACAGACTCTGAAGGCTCAGAGGCAGACAAGACTGAAGACAAAGACTCTGAAGCAAATCCAGATGCTACGCCTCTAACTTCCCAACTTGACAATCTGCATATTTCTGAAAGACCAACAGTCAGAGGATCTTCTTCCAGAATGAAAGCTTCTCATCCAGAGGATGTGATAATTGGAAAGAAAGATGATCCAATAAGGACAAGAGCATTTCTCAGAACTTCTGAATCTTCCTTCTGTGGCTTAGTGTCAATTATAGAACCAACATCTGTTGATGAGGCTCTGGAAGATAATGAATGGATTTTAGCTATGCAAGAGGAGCTGAATCAATTCACAAGGAATGAAGTCTGGGATCTGGTTCCAAGACCTAAAGGTTTCAATGTCATTGGAACAAAATGGGTTTTCAGAAATAAACTTAATGAAAAAGGAGAAGTTGAAAGGAACAAAGCAAGACTGGTTGCTCAAGGCTACAGTCAACAAGAAGGCATAGACTACACAGAAACATATGCTCCTGTTGCAAGGTTAGAGTCTATACGCTTGCTTATTTCATTTGCTGCACAACATAACATCACTCTTTATCAGATGGATGTTAAAAGTGCTTTTCTTAATGGAATTATAGAAGAGGAAGTGTATGTCCACCAACCTCCTGGTTTTGAAAATGAAAATTTTCCAGATCATGTTTACAAACTAAAAAAATCTCTTTATGGACTAAAACAAGCTCCCAGAGCTTGGTATGAGAGGTTGAGTAATTTTCTTCTGAAGAAAAATTTCATCAGAGGAAAAGTGGATACCACACTATTTTGTAAAACCATTAAGAAAGATTTGTTGATTTGTCAAATTTATGTAGATGATATTATTTTTGGATCAACAAATATTATGCTTGGAAAGGAGTTTGCTAAATGTATGCAGGAAGAATTTGAGATGAGCATGATGGGAGAACTGAGATTCTTTCTGGGAATCCAAGTAAATCAGACTCCAGAGTGCACCTACATACATCAGACCAAGTATGTTAAAGAGCTTCTGAAGAAGTTTAACATGCTGGATAGCAAAATGGCAAAGACTCCAATGCATCCTACAAGCACTCTAGGTAAGGAAGAGGTAAGTAAGAAGGTAGATCAGAAACTCTACAGAGGTATGATAGGATCTCTTCTTTATTTGACTGCTTCTAGACCAGACATTCTGTTTAGTGTTTGTTTATGTGCTAGATTCCAATCAGATCCTAGAGAATCACACTTAACTGCTGTTAAGAGGATTCTAAGGTATCTGAAAGGTACTGCTAATGTTGGTTTGTGTTACAGAAGATCTGACAAATATTCACTAGTTGGATTCTGTGATGCTGACTATGCTGGAGATAGAGTTGAGCGCAAAAGTACTTCTGGAAGCTGTCAGTTTCTTGGAAGTCATCTGATCTCGTGGTACAGCAAGAAGCAACCAACAATTGCACTATCAACCACAGAGGCAGAATACATTGCTGCTGCTGGATGTTCCACTCAGATGCTCTGGATGAAGAGTCAACTAGAAGATTATCAAATCTATGAGAGTAATCTTTCTATCTTCTGTGACAATACTTCAGCTATATGTTTATCCAAAAATCCAATTTTACACTCTAAGGCCAAACATATAGAGATTAAACATCATTTCATCAGAGACTATGTTCAGAAGGGTGTAATAAATTTAGCCTTTGTTGATACAGATCATCAATGGGCAGATATTTTCACAAAACCCCTTGCTGAAGATAGGTTTAAGTTTATTCTGAAAAATATTTGTATGGATTTTTGTCCAGAGTAATATTTCTCAGAGTCAACTTCTCAGATGCTAAGTGTTTAACACTCTGAAGTATTTCATCTGTTTTGCTTGTTTATTTTATCTGTGATTTATTTTTTGTGTGAAACTCTGTACTGACCATCTCAGAGGATCTGAAAGTTGAAAACGTTTCATTTCTTAAGAGTTACAGAATCACATGCAAGCAAACACGTGTCACTCAGAATCTGAAAAGATGGAGTACACCTACTGATTATGACGTTTAAGGTATTGCTTTGAAAATTTCAATCTGTCTTGATTTTCCCCCCAAATGTCATATCATAATTAAAAATGATTACTTTTCATTTAATGCAAACGTGCGTATGTGTCCTATGTGTATCTGTTGTGTTTCCCATGCGTGCTTTATTTGTCTATATAAACCACTCTCTTAACACATTCACACTTTTCACATTCTCAAACACATATGCGCTTTTGTCTGTTGTTCTCTCTCTTTGCAAACCCTAAAAGAACCCAGAAATCTTCATCTTCTTCATCATCATCAACAATGGCATCTACTTCAAAAGCAGTTACTACCAAAGATGCTACCACTGTCATAGAACCAGTACGCACTCTCCTAACTCCTGTTGATTCACTTGAAGTGCTGTGTGAAAGTTTCGTGGATTTAGAAGATCTTGCTGAAAATGGGTTTGATCTGATTTCTTCAATCAAAGCACAAGGCTGGGACGGTTACTTTGATAGGCTTATGGGTCCTGTGTATCCAAAGTTAGTGAAGGAATTTTGGATCCATGCATTTGCTACTCCAAAGTTCATTCACTCCTCTGTGCTGGGTAAAAAGATTGTTATCACTGAAAATCTGATAAGGAAACTCATAGGTTTCAAGGCAACTGATGGAGTAACCTCTCTGTCTTCTGCGCGTGAAGACCTGAAAGATGTTTGTCAAGAAATCTGCACTACTAGTGAACCTTGTAAGAAGGTTAAGTTCTTGAAACCCACTTACAAGATATGGGCTAAGATTTTCATGAACACCATCTTTCACAGACCCTCTTCAAACTCATCTGATTATGTTAATGCTGAACAACTTTACTTCATGTATTGTTTACACCAAAACATTCAGATTGATCTTCCATACTTGTTGTTTAATCATCTGGTATCTCACGTCAAGGAAACAAGGGAAACAGCCAGAGATAAAACTGGAAAAGTCAGAACATGGATCCCTATGGGAAGGCTGATTTCAGATATTCTGATAGAAAACCAACTTGTGGCGCATCTGCAAGAGGCTGGGTTAACAGAAGATCTGAATTTTATCATTGGCTCTGAAATAAATGGTTTAACTCTGAGAAGGATGAAACTGGTTGAAGATTTATCTGAGAAACCAAGGAAAACTAACTCTGAAGAAGTTAAGGGAAGAAGGATTCCTGTTGAGGATTTTCCTTTATTCACCTCAGATGAACCTAGAGAACTTATTGCTGAGTATGTTGCTCGCTGCATCAGAGATGGTGTTGAGATTCCTGCCAATCTTGTGCAGAAGGAAGGCCAAGTTCTTCCTGATTTAACAAGGGAAAGAAGACGTAAGAGAAAAGCTGATAGTGAAGGTCATCTGAAGAAAAGGAAGCATTCAGATGCTGAAAAGAAGAAGAAAAGAAAGAAGCTGAAGAAGGTTCAACAAAATCCTCCTGCAGCAACTTTTGAAGAGATTAGAGATACTCTGAAACAGGTATTTAACACTGATTCTAATCCTGTTCATCATTTTGCTACCCCCACACCATCTGACTCACCCCTTATATTTAAAAGATCTAGACCATCTGAGACTCATACACCACAACCAACAAACATTCAAACAAACATTCCTCAACAAACTCAACAAACAACACCACAACCACAAAACACTATCCCAGAAGATACCATTCCAGAGGATGTTCACTCTGAACACTCTGACCAACCTGAAAATCTCATTAATCCTAATGAGATATTAGATATCACACCTTTAAACGGTTCTATCATTTTATCTTCAACTTCTGAAAAATCTAACCACTCTGATACATCATCTGATGATGAATCATCTGGTTACATTAATGAATGCTTGAATGATCTCAAACAACCTCGTTCTGAGAGTGTTTGGAAACAACTGTTTAAATCTCCAACTTCTGAACATCCACCCTCTACACAAAATTCCCCAACTCAAACTCTCACTCCACAACCTCTTGAAATCCAAAACACTCCACAACCAACATCTGAACCACAAACATCTGAACATCCATCTTCACAACCTCAACCTTCTGAACCACAAACATCTGAACATCCATCTTCACAACCTCAACCTTCTAAACAAACACCACAAACACAACCAACCCAACCCAGAATCCCTGATGAAGCAGAATTGGGATCAAGTGTTTATACTCTGTTAAAAGATTTTGATAAGGATAATGTCTCAGACTTTGCTGACATTATGGATGTTTGCATGACTACTATGGACAAAGAGGCTGCTAATGCTGTTTGGAAGAAATATCTTTACAGACTGAATAGGGAGGCTTTGAAAATCAGGACTCAATGTCTTAGATTGTCAAAAGTAAGGCTTGCTGCTTATCAAAAACGGATTAAGAGAAATCCTCCTCCTATTCTTCTTCTAGAAGCTCCTCCACCTCCAGAAATTCCTGCACCTGATGTTACTCAGATTGTTTCAGAATCCACTGTTCCAGAATCTGCTATTTCAGAATCTACAGATCTTCAGAAGGATGTCAAAGAACTTAAGGATTTTATGGTTGATCAAAAGAAAACAAATGAAGAAATGAAAACTTGGATGGCTAAGCAAGATGAAAATTCAGAAAGGATTACAGCACTGCTGCAACTCATTGCTTCTCAACAAGCCTCATCTGCTAAACCTACTTGATGTTTTGCACAAGTTTTTCATGTTTTGCTTTGTTTTTGATTTTCTTCTGATATGTTTTGTTTGCTTCTATCTGAATCTGGATGTTATCTTAATGACAATGATCTTTTTGCTTATCTGGATATGTGTTTCTTCTGCATCTTTATTGTCTTTTAAAATTCTTTTTGATTATGACAAAAAGGGGGAGAAACAAAATAGAATCTGATTGTTCAAATCTATAAGCAATTATCTGAACTAAGTCAGACATGTTACTAACATTCTTTGAATTTAACCAGACTCTGACAAATTTAACCAGACTCTGACAAATTTCATTGAAGTTTTTCCTGAGATCTATCTTTTCAGAACCTGATCAAAAATAGCTAAATCTGAGTAGACCAGACTCTGATATCTAACCTTGAGTACTATGATCTAAAAGATAACTCAAGATAGGAAATGGCAAGATAAACAACCAGGTGTTCTGAAGTTGTTAATCTGGCATCAAGCTTTAATATGGCATCAAGCTTTGACTCTAGGAGTCAAACATATGTCAACCAGGCTTCAATCAGGATATTAACCAGGATTCAATCAGGCTCTGAATCTGAAATGTAATCAGGCTCTGAATCTGAAATGTACTCAACCAGAAAGGGAAGTATCTAATTCCATTAGAGTATTCATTTCAGGGGGAGATTGTTAATCTCAGGGGGAGTAATTTTAATTTTTATTGAACAAATTGCTCATGTTTTGTCATCATCAAAAAGGGGGAGATTGTAAGAGCACAGATTGTGTCTTAGTAATATCTCTATGTTTTGATGATAACATTAATGATAATTTGTATACAAGAATTATACTCTCTAAATTTGTTCTAAACTGTTTTCTACAGGCACAAAAGATTTTAATCTTAAAGAGCAAATTTGATGTGAACAATAAATTCTGAATGGCTCAAGAGCATCTGAAGATTAGAAGAATCTGAAGTATAAGAGCTTAGTCATCAAGATTCTGAAGATACAACACGCTGCATATATTATCAAGAATCTGAATGAAAGAAGACTCTGAATGAAGAGACTCTGAATGAGAGAAGACTCTGATCTGAGTGAAGACTCTGATCTAAGAGCATGTTACGCTTCAAGCACACAGCTGCACCAGACTCTGATTCATCAACATCTGAAGAACATCTTAGACTCTGAAGTTTCCAGAAGATTCTGAAGACTGAAGACTCTGATATTGATTGTTGATCTGAACTATCTGAAGAATTATTTGAAGAAGATTATTTTAATATATCCGTTGGAATATGCCAGCAAATCTTTCCTTAATTGGGATAGACAAAATTCTCTGCAAGAATATTATTCCTCTGGTACATTCCATATATGGTATAATCACAGCTCAGCAGACAATTGCTACACCCACATTTTGTGCGCCGTCTCTCTGCTGCAATAGTACAAAGGACAGTACTATTTGATATTGGAAATATCTTCTCTAACGGTAAAATATTCTCTCCAATATTCAAGTGGCTATATAAAGGAAATCATAGCTCATTCTTCAAGTGACGAAATTGACGAACTTATTGCAAGAACTCTCTCACGCTAAAAGCTCTCATATTCTTTGCTGTTCATACATTGTTCTAAACTTAGAGAAATAACACAGTTGTGTTTATAGCTTTCATAGAAGCAATTTCTTACTCTTACATTGTATTACATTAATTTGTAAAGGAAGTTTTCCTTAAGAGGATCTAGGTTAGATCAGTAGCTCTTGAGAAGACTAAGAACAGTTGTTCTTAGGTGTTGCTATTTGTAATCAGTTGATTTGAATAGTGGATTAAGTCCTTGTTGAGAAAGGCAAATCACTCTTGAAAAGGGTGGACTGGAGTAGTTGAGTTCAACGAACCAGGATAAAAATACTTGTGTTTTTATCTTTGATTATTTTCTGTCATACTTATTCAACCCCCCCTTCTAAGTATTTTCTCACCTTCACATGTGACACTTTATCCTCTTTTATCTTTTTGTTGAGTTAATGTTATTTACTCTTTATAAAGGCTTTGAATGTGATTAAAGTTTTCTATGTGGAACTATTTCCCTTTCATTTATTAGAATTTACTTCATTCCAATTTTCTTATCATTGTGAAACAACACATACATGGCCTATAAATACTTAATTTCAAATTCAAAAAATTACATCACAAAACCGAATATCCTCTTGAACAAATTCCAAACTCTCTTCGCCACAAATCTAGTTTTCATCGATCTTGTACAAGTTTGATATAAGACTGAATTATCTTAGGTATTACTGAGTTCCAACTCTAAGACATATTTGGGAGTGCTTAAAATATTTTTAAGGAAAGTGATTTCGTTCATGATTCAAGTCTGAATCCATTTAATCTTAACAGTTTATCTAACAGAACTTAGTGAATAATGTTCGGTCAATTTTGGGGTCAAATACGAGGGATCATTTTACATTTTAGGGATTTTGTTTAAGAGTAATACACTTTTATGAGAGACACACCACATACTCACTCAAAATCTTAAGGTTATAGGTGTATGAATTCTCCTACTTATAAATGCTCAGGTCTCCATATTTGTAACTAATATGAGACTTCTCCACATTACGCACACTTGTTATTCTCAACACTCCCTCAAGTGTGAGTCTATCCACAATTATTCCCCTCAAGTGTAAACTTTTTTTATCCACATACACCTGTATCTTTGTTGACACTTTTCAACAAGACACCTCATACGATAATTTCACAATTCGGTCCCTTCATTGGAACTAGACTCTGATACCACTGTTGGGGTCAATTCGAGGGGTCAAACACGAGGGATCATTTTAAATTTTGGGGCTTTTCTTTAAGAGCAACACACCTTTGTGAGAGATACACCACATACTCACCCAAAATCTTAAGGTGATAGTTGTATAGGCTCTCCCACTTATAAAATGCTCAAGTCTCCATATTTCTAAAAAATGTGCAACTTCCCCATACTACTTACACTTGTTATTCTCAACAAATTGATAACACTAGAATACACTGCGTATTTGGCTCGAATTGCACATGTATATTATCGTTTAATTGTTATTTTCTTGCATTATGCTTGTGTTTTGTCTTGTTTTCAGGTACATTGCCTAATAAGAACCTTCCATGAAGAAATGGAGCGGAAAAAAAAAGAAGCAAAAAACAGAGTTTCGGGTGAAAATTACACACATGGCGTTCCACATGGCGTTGGTCATGGGGGTATCCATGATGTGTAGGGTTTCCCCCACGTTCTAACCATCACTTGACCATGTCCTCCACCATTTGTACACATGGTGGACACCATGGCTAGATGGCGGACTCCATCTGTGTATTTGGTGGTCCGGTCAAGGACAGTTAGAGCATGACGCCATGACCGGAGATTTTTCCTCCCCACGATTTCAGAAGAAGTTACGTGACTTCCAAGGCATTGTTACATTATAAATAGGACCTAGATCTTTAGTTTTAGGCATCCAGTCTTAGTTCTCAATATAGTCATATATTTAGAGTTAAATCGATAAATCGTCACATTGAAGGTTTATCGCACCATATTTGTAACTGAGGTTGGAGCATCATAGACTAGGAACTTTAATCTTGCCGTCATTTTACTTTCAAGTCAGATTTACTTTCCAACATTTTACTAGATTCAAGTCTCCGATTTGGAGCAGGTTTTATTTTACTCGCACTTATTTATTAATCGCATTTTATTTTAAAACCTGTTTCTAAAAGAGAACCTAAGAGTGACACTTCGGTTCTTACCTTTAGAAACCGATCACGCGTTTATTTTACTTGCACTTTTATTTAATTTTCGTCTTGCTTTAATTTGTTTATTTTCCGCACGATTTATTTATCTCCCTTTATTTCAGAGATCTGTTTCTAAAAGAGAACCCAAGAGTGACACTTCGGTTCTTACCTTTGGAAACCGATCACATATTTAATTTCCGCACAATTTACTTATCGCTTTTTATTTTAAAGATTTATTCTCTAAGAGTGAACTTAAGCGTGACACTTTTGTTCATACTTTTGGGAATCAATCATGCCTTTATCTTTCTGCACGATTTAATTATTGTCTTTTATTTTTAAGATTCGTTTTCTGAGATTGAACTCAAGCGTGACACTTTTGTTTGTCTGAAAACTAATCACACATTTATTTTACCGCACGATTTACATATCGCTTTTATTTCCAAGATTTGTTTTCTGAACTGAACCTAAGGGTGACACTTCTGTTCATTCGAAAATCAATCACGCACGTTTTATTTCCCTAAATTATTTATTCTACAAGAAAATTATGTACTATGTTTAGCACCGTCATGTCTAGCTAAATTTGTTGTGCTGGGATGTGAGGACCGTCATTTCGATGGTACTCCACATGTTGTATTTGTAGAAATACTTTAGGGGCTGTTTTGGATTTTAATGCAACTTTTGTGAACTTAAATTGATCGACCATTACGTGAACGGGACCGTGTTTCTGTTCACGTAATAACTGTGACTACGTCGGGCAAGATCGAAAGTCGTCTGACACTCTAGATAAGAGTTGGTTAATTTTTAATTGGTAAAAACAGCGAAAGCGCTTTATTAATTAATTAGGAAAGTTTGATATTATTATAAATTGATTTTAAAATTATTTTCGGACGCGTTTATATATTTAGGATCCGGTTGGCCGAGCATATGTCGGAAACCCTTTAATATTGAAAGTTTTCAATCAAAGACACTTTTTAACTGAGTCTTAGAGGTAGTTACATAAAAAGGACTTCATCACTTTAACACAAGATGCGACCGATGTAGAGTGAGCGGCTAGTATAGATTAAAGGTCAGGTCTGGTTCCAATTACGCTAACGCGACGGTTCCTTTTTAATTAAATATTTTTCAAGGAAGAAAATATTGCCCCATAAGTATTACTACTTAGACAATAGGATTATTGTAAGAGCGATGAGAATTACATTCCGTATGTCTTTATTTTGAATTTAAATTGATTTTTTAATTTATTTTTCTCTTTGCGCGAAATACTCTCTGTTTTCATTAGCTTTAGATAAACACCGTAAGAATAGTAATTGATAGATTGACATTGGTCTCTGTGGGATCGATAACATTTTATATTACTCTGACGTGCTTCGTATACTTACGGATAGTACACATCAAGTTTTTGGCGCCGTTGCCGGCGACCAATATCGTCAAATTTCGTACCCTGTTGTTACACCGTCTGGACTCAACACCCTTTTAGCCGGTCAATGCGAAGAACTCGCAGCACCGGAAACCTAGTTAATCTAATAGAAGAACCCGAACATTACACTCGAGCTCGTCTTTTTCTCCAAAGACTTAAAAGAGCAATGGTAGAAGATCAGAACGAGAAACCGCTTAAGGATTTCACCTTACCATCTAACAAAGAACCCCACTCTAGTATACTAAACCCAACTATAACAGCTAATAACTTTGAATTAAAACCTTCTCTATTACAATTAGTGCAATAGAACCAGTTCGCAGGTCTTCCTGCAGAGAACGCGAACCAACACCTGAAAGTTTTTATCCAATTGGCCGACACCTTGAAATCCAACGGTGCTCCTCCTGAGGTGATATGTCTAAGACTATTTCCTTTTTCCCTTAGAGATAGAGCCCAATCATGGTTATATCCCCTTTCATCAAACTGCATAAACACTTGGAATGACCTAAAGAAAGTATTCCTAGCTAGATACTTTCCACCGAGTAAAACCATTGTCCTACGAAACCAAATAACCCAATTCACTCAAAACGAGGGATAATCACTTTTCGACGCTTGGGAAATATATAAGGAACTACTAAGAGCTTGTCCACGCCATGGGTTAGAACAATGGCTCATAATTCACACCTTTTATAACAGACTCATGTATAACACCACTGGTGGCGCCGTGATGAACAAACCCTATCCTGAGGTCTGCACTCTCATTGGAGATATGGCACAAAACCATTACCAATAGGGAACGAAACGAGCCCCAGTAGAGAAGAAAGAAACCAAAGGAGGTGTTTATGAAGTCAGTTGTCTCAACCATATGAATGCCAAAATGGACGCCATAGCCCAAAAAGTAGAAAGCCTAACTATCAACCTTACAGCTACTGTAGTTGTAGTTCAACCCGGATGTAAGATCTATGTAACCCAAGGACATACTCTAGCTGAATGTAATCTTTTAGGTGAAACAACCACTGACCAGGTCAATTACGCCCAAGGAAATCCCTATTCTAACACGTATAACCCTGGATGGAGAAATCACCCAAATTTTTCCTATAAAATAACCCTACTCATAATTCTACACCCCAAAGACCATCCGCTTTCCAAGCTCAAAAACCAAGCCCACCTATGCAATCTGCTCCTCAAAAGCCAATTTTTGAGAAAATGGTGGAAGGTTTCATCGCAGCTCAACTTCAGCAAAATAAGGATTTCATGAACCAAAACATTCATATAAATGGACTAATTACACAATTGGGCACCAAACTCGATTATGTAATTATTCACAATAAAATGCTTGAAACCCAGATTTCTCAAGTGGCACAACAACAATCTATCCAAGCTTCACCAAAAGAACAATTTCCTGGACAACCTCAACCTAACCCCAAAGAGCATGCTAATGATATTGCCCTACGGAGTGGAACCACTTACGATGAGCCTGTAAACCCTAGGTTGAATAAGACAGAATCTCCTAAGAGAGATGCATTGACCACACCTGAGAAAGAAATATGGAAACTAGTAGAATCTGAGAAACCAAAAGACGAAGGAATTAGAGATAAGGAAGGAGAGAAAGAAGATAAAGTTTATGTACCACCCCCTCCTTATAAACCTCCATATCCATACCCACAAAGGCTGAAACAAACCAAATTAGATAACCAATATAAAAAATTTGTAAAAGTGATTGAGAAGCTCCACGTAGAGATTCCATTCATCGAAGCCATTACCTAGATACCGTCTTACGCCAAATTCCTTAAAGACATATTAACCAACAAACAAAGGCTTGAAACAAAGGCTTGATGATCTAAAACCCTTAGAATTCAATTCTATTGCCGAGAATAAACTTGCTAAAAATGAGAAAGACCCAGGAAGTTTTTCTATACCTTGCGTTTTAGGAAATCAAGTTATCGATAAAGCACTTATGGACTTAGGAGCCAGTGTAAGCTTAATGCCTTTAGCCGTTTGTAAGAGGTTAGACCTAGGAGAGTTGCAACCAACTAGGATGTCCCTTCAATTAGCCGATAGATCTGTTAAGTATCCTATAGGAATTTTAGAAGATGTCCCAATTAGGATTGGCCAACTCTATATTCCAATAGATTTTGTTGTCATGGATATTAAAGAAGATGACGAAATCCCAATCCTTTTAGGTAGACCCTTTTTATCGACAACTGGAGCTATAATAGATGTCAAGAGAGGAAAAATGACGTTTGAAGTAGGTGATGAAAAAGTAGAATTCATATTATCCAAATTCCTGATGGCACCAGCCATAGATGACTCATGTTACACTATTGATATCATAGATGAATGCATAAGAGAATTAGACCAAGTAGATCCAGTCGAAACGATTAAATTACCTTCACTCCCATAGTGGAGGACGACTGATCTAAAACCGAGCCTTATATAGATGGCAACCTTTATGAATGCTTGGCACTCACCCCATATCATATACCTTGTTCTAAGAAACCATCAATAGAACTTAAGAAACTACCTAAGAATCTGAGATACGTGTTCTTGGACGAAGAACTAAATCGTCCAGTCATCATCAGTGCCACCTTAGATAGTAAAGAAACCAATCAACTCTTAGATGTTTTGAGAAAATATCATTCAGCTCTAGGTTATAACATATCCGATCTCAAAGGGATAAGTCCTTCCGTGTGTATGCAACAGATTATGCTGGAGGAAGACTCTAAACCCTCCAGAGAACATCAACGAAGGATAAATCCTATAATGAGTGATGTTGTGAAAAGGGAAGCGTTTAAGTTATTAGAGGCTGGAATAATATACCAAATCTCTGATAGTAAGTGGGTGAGCCCTGTACATATGGTTCCTAAAAAGGGAGGTGTCACAATCGTACAAAATGAAAGAGGAGAATAGATAGCTAAGCGTATAGAAAATGGTTGGTATATGTGTATCGATTATAGAAAACTAAACAAATTAACTAGGAAGGATCATTTCCCGCTTCCATTCATAGATCAAATGCTTGAACGTCTAGCAAGACATTCTTACTTTTGCTATTTAGATGGATATTCAGGATTTTTCCAAATTTCTATTCACCCTGATGATCAAGAGAAAACAACATTTACTTGTCTATGTGGAACATTTGCCTACCGACAAATGCCATTCAGACTATGCAATGCCCCATCTACTTTTCAATGTTGTATGATGTCAATCTTTGCATATTTCCTTGGCGAGATCATGGAAGTTTTCATGGAAGATTTCTCGGTATGTGGATCCAGCTTTAGAAACTGCCTAACCAACCTTGAGAGAATCCTAGAAAGATGTGTAGAAGTCAATCTTGTTTTAAACTGGGAGAAATGCCATTTTATGGTTACGGGAGGAATAGTATTAGGACACATAATTTCTGCAAGAGGATTTGAGTTTGACAAAGCCAAAATAGAAGTTATAGAAAATCTCTAACCACTTAAAACAATTAGAGAGATTTGAAGTTTCCTCGGACACGCTGATTTCTACCGACGTTTCATTAAGGACTTCTCCAAAATAACCAAACCCTTAACCAACCTTCTTATGAAATACGTTGATTTCAATTTTGATGGTAAATGTCTTGAAGCTTTCAAACACCTTAAGCAAGCACTAATCTCTGCACCTATTATGCAACCTCCCGATTGGAATCAACCTTTCAAAATTATGTGCGATGCAAGTGATTATGCAGTTGGTGTTGTTTTAGTGCAAAATAAAGATAAGAAACTTCATGTAATTTATTACGCTAGTAAAACACTAGACGTCGCCCAACTTAATTATGCCACAACCGAAAAGGAACTCCTTGTTGTAGTTTTCGCTATTGACAAGTTCCAATCTTATCTAGTCGGAGCAAAGATTATTGTTTACACAGATCACGCTGCTATCAGATATCTATTAAGAAAAAGGACGTTAAGCCTAGATTACTTCACCAGATCCTTTTGCTACAAGAATTCGACCTAGAGATCTGGGATAAGAAAGGCACCGAGAACGTGGTTGCAGACCACCTTTCGAGGCTAGAACACTTAAAACCAAACCACATCCCGATAAACGATGACTTTATTTACGATAGACATATAGCAGCAGTTAGAACCAATCATATAAATGATCCTGACCTCCACTTAGAATTAAACATTGAATATGCCCTAACAATTACAAACGTACCTTGGTACGCCGATTTTGTAAACTACCTAGTTGTCGATATTATACCCCCTGATCTTAACTACCAACAAAAGAAGAAGTTCTTTCACAGGCGAAACACTTTTATTGGGATGAACCACTCTTATTTAAGAGAGGTGCGGGCAGAATATTTCATTGTTGTGTCCCAGAAGAGGAAGTGGAAAACATAATCAAACACTGTCACTCTGCACCTTATGGTGGACATGCAGGCACATCTAAGACTTGCACCACAATTCTTCAAGCAGGCCTTTTTTGGCCAACGTTATGGCGCGGTATCCATGCTTACATTGTCAGATGTGACTGGTGTCAACGCACTGGGAATGTCTCGAGATGTGATGAAATTCCCTTACAAAATATTCAAGTAGAACTCTTCGATGTTTGGGGAATAGATTTTATGGGACCCTTTTCATCGTCGATGGGAAACAAGTATATCTTAGTAGCTGTTAACTACGAGCCTAAATGGATAGAAGTTGTTTCTTCACCTACCAACGATACTCGTATAGTCATAAAATTATTCAAAAACTACATATTTCCTACATTTGGAGTACCTCCCCTCGTTATAAGCGATGGCAGATCACACTTCATATCAAGGATATTTGATAACCTTTCTAACAAATATAGAGTTAAACACAGAGTAGCAAAACCCTACCATCCACAAACCAATGGACAAGTAGAAGTGTCAAATAAGGAGATTAAGCAAATCTTAGAAAAGAATGTCTCAATATCTAGAAAAGATTGGTCCCTAAGACTACAAGAAGCATTGTGGGCTTACAAGACCGCTTTCAAAACTCCTACAGGAACAACCCCACACCAGTTAGTTTATGAAAAATCTTGTCACTTACCCTTTAAGTTAGAACACAAAGCCTATTGGGCCATTAAGGCCCTTAATATGGACTATTTAGCAGTCGGTGACAAACACATTCTCGACATCCATAAATTAGAAGAACTATGTCGCAATGCTTATGAAAATATAATTATTTTTAAAGAAAGAACTAAAGCATGGCATGACAAAAAGATTGTTAAGAAAGAATTCGACGTAGGCGACTCTGTACTTCTCTTTAATTCTAGATTGCATCTATTCCCTGGTAAATTACGCTCAAGATAGACTGGCCCTTATGAGGTCACTAAAGTCTTGAGGTCTGAGGAGTAGAAATCTGAGATCATTCATGTATTCCTTTTATAGTAAATGGACAAAGGTTGAAACACTATTATTGAGGAGACATCCCTACCTATTACTCTGGTCACACTCTGATCAAACCATCCATTACCACATATACTAATTAAATTCTATAATCGTCGAGCTACCGACGTTAAACAAGCGCTGCGTGGGAGGCAACCCATGACCATTTTTACTTTCTTGTTATTTTTATTGTTAAAGGTGAATTATTTACACTTATTATTTGCTTAACAGGACTAACTTGTGTGATGTTTATGTTTCAGGTCTCAGATTCCATCACTCTCCACTAACATTGTTTTTCAGGATGCAGAACCAGGATGATATGCACGTTGTGTTCAGGGATGATAAACAGAGGAAACGATTTGTGATCCTTTCTGAGCGACCCATTCTCACAACAAGATACCCTGACTCCAACTGCCTTGAAATCTTAGGTCTTGAAGACAGTGTGAGATACCTCAACCATCAACTCCAGTGGGAAGAATACTCAGATGCCATCAATGTCACATTCAGGAACTTAACCTTAGAGTTCCTCAACTCTCTCATTTATGAACCCTACGCTGGTATAGTATTCAAAAGAGGACATATTAACTTTAGATTATTTGGGAAGGAATACATTCTCAACCACAAAGATTTTGCTGACCTGTTAGGATTTCAGCATGGCCTAGATGCTATACATGATATATCAGAAGTAAATGTTATGTGGGATGAGCTGGATAAGTTTTGGAGTCAAATCACCGGGGGAGGAGGCCCTGGTCCTTCCACCCAACTGTCAAACAAAATCCACAACCCAGCCTTTAGGTACTTCCGAATGATTCTAGCTCGGACCTTCTTTGGAAAAATCGAAAACGATATCCATGTAATTGCTGAAGAGATCCTTATGCTCTTTTGCACCTCCCAGTCATGTTCTATAGCCAATGGAAATTTCCTGATGGACAACCTTAACCTAACCACCAAATCTTCAAAAGGACCCATCCATTTAGGAGGTACAGTGACACACATAGCTTATTCCTTAGGTCTCGCCCCAAAATTATCTCATCTGACCTCATATTACGGCTACACCCTTATTGATGTGAACCATTGTTTGGATCATGGTTTAGTGAGAAGAGTTTTCTTTGGTCCTGTCGATTTTAAACTCCTGATAGATGATGAGATCATTCACTACTTTGGATTACCAAACCTGACTCAAACAAATATCCACAATACAGAAAATTGGTCGTATGCCCTAGAAGGCCAAGATGAGACACCTGCCAGACCTAAGACCCCACCTGTTTCTGAATACCATCCTACACCCCTCTTAGAAAGGACTATATTGTATTCCTCTAATGTTCATCTGCAGCAACGAGACCTATATGATGAGTTTGACATTATGCGCAAGATTTTTTCTCTTCGCAAAGAGCTTACTGAGTTAACCTTACAGATGGGGGTCTCCGACGTGACTCATGCCACTGAATATGATTCCATGTATTAGGAAATCTATAGTCTCAGACACCAGCTTGCAGAGGCGCAGGCATCCTATCCACATCTGAATCAGGGTGTCCGTCGTCAATCACTTTAAATGAGTTACTAGAGCACTGAGGACATTGCTCACACTAACTGTGGAGGAGATTTTTACTACGTTACTATCATATTTTTACCGTACTGATAATTTTTTTTTACCGCACTATTATGACTATTTTTAATTCACCCTAGACATTATTCATTTTTTACATGATCTTTATTATTATTATTTATATCTAATACGAAATTTTTTCATTTATACCACGTAAAAATATTACCCATGTTTCTTACATGTACAAATATCACAGAAGACGTTACGCACACCCCCAACCAAAGAAGAAACCCAGCCAAAGGCCCAAATCCCGTATTGGACCCATAAAACACAGATGGCGGGCGCCATCCCCCCTAGGCGGACGCCATGAGTCTGGGGCTTTTTACGGGACAACATTGAGAAAACCCCCATTTTCTCTATCCACTTCATCTTCAACCTCCAAAAACTCCCATTTTCTCCACTATTGACCCTATTAAAAACCCACTCAAACTCATTAACCCCTCATTCAACCACCATTTCCAACCATCCCACTCACTTCCCATCTATGAAAATCCAACTTTTCATCCATTTTACCAAAAAATTCCCAAATCCTAAAATCCACTAAAACCCTCATTTTCTTCTAAACAAGCACCAACAAAAATAGTCATGGAGTCGGGACAAATAGTTTTTCGTGAAGGAAGAGACGGAGATAGGCAAAGGTAAAAGTTCAAAGACTTGCAGACATGCGAAATTTTCGCGACAAGGTACATTGATGAAAACTGCCTATACAGTCTGGGCATCCATTTTAGCATAGTTTATCTGCTGAATAATTTAAATTTGCATAAAAAATTTATGCATAGAGATCCCACCTATGAGAGACTGACTCGTGAATTTTTGAGTTTATTGAGTTATACTGTTAGAGCTAACAGCATCGTCGGTACGGTTAAATTAGAATGTTTAATGTCGAATATGAATTTACCATGGATACGCTGGCAGGGCTGTTAGGATTCTCATTTGGGGAGGGTTCCATTTGTGAGGTGCCTTTAGACACTAAGTGGTAAATTGAGGCTTTCCAACTGTGGAGAGACCTGACAGGTCATCCTATTAGTTCCTTCGAGGGAAACCTGGCATCCGACATTCATAACCTGGCCATACGTGTCTTCCGTCATTTGCTGGCTGATACAATCTTTGCTAGGGAAAGCTCTAATAAGTTAAATTCTAAGGAGTTCATTTTTCTACAGGTTGCCCTCTATCACAAGAGACTGAATCATGTGCCTTTTATATCGGCAGATATGTGCGCTGTTATGAAAAAGAGAAGAACCATGTCATTTGGATGATTGATTACCTCCATTGCACGTGCCCTCCAACCTCGATATTGAGATAGCTACTTTAGAACCACTCCCACCTTGCACTATAAACTTAACTTTTTGAGAGATATGCGATTGTGCAAGGTGAGGAAGGAGGCAGGATACACCCTCATGGTTTAAAATGTGGCTATACCGAGTGTCTATTTACCTTGTTCCCGTTGTATCGATGTGCGACACCAAAGGAACTAGATGTATGACTTACAGGCTGACCCTATTCTCGGTTCGTTATGACCAAACATCCCTGAGGACGAGGGTAGTAAGATCGAAGAAGAATATGAGCGGATGAACCAATTCCCCGTTCATGATATCCCCCCCCCCCCCAGGCATCACCTGCCCACACTCCACCTTTTACTAACCCTTCTGCAGGTGCACCTTCTGGATTCTATATCACAGAGGAGATGTGGAGGCAGCAGTAAGCTCGCGAAGAGGAATGTGATGGCCTGTTCTATGCCATGTATGAGCAGCAACAGGATATGATGAACTTCATGCGTGAGTTCCAGCGGCAGCATGAGAGATCCATGCGTACTATGATGGAGTCCCAACTTACCGCCACATTCCTGCAACAATGCCAACAAGCTAGCTTCGACAACCACTACAAGCTAGTAGAAACCACTCAAGGGTCTATACTAGGAAACCTTCGTGAGCTTCGACAGGCTAACGAAGCACTGGCAGCGCGGATTGAGCGGCTTGAGCTTTCACAGAGTTCATGACACCTAACTAGAAGTCATCGTCCTTGACATCCAGAGTAGGGAGGAAAGGGTACAAGTGGCAGCAATAATCATATACAGGTTCCACCTATCTCTTCTTCACCTTCTATCGAAACATTAGGGACAATGTTCGATTTAAGTGTGGGAGAAGATATTTACTGTTTTTATTTCCCTTTATGTTTTTCATTTCACTTCCTTCTAGTTTTTAGCTTATTTTTAGTTTGTTTTAATTAATATATGTGCTTGAGGAGTCGTATGTGTAGTTTCTATTTTCACCCATTTCTTGAGCCATACCAAAATTTTTGAATAAGAAAACAACTTTTACTTTGAAAATTTGGGTTGTTAGACAAGTTTAAGATAGTTTGCAGTAACTTGGGAAAATTTTTGAAAAATTTATATCGTCTTGACACCGTAAGTTTCTTAATTATAGGAATCGATCCAGATACTTATTATGCGGTAGCCTTAAAATCTCACCCTTGAATTAATCCTTAAGTAGTTTATTTTAGCAGTCAACACCATCTTAAGTTCCTCTAAGTGGGCGAACCGATGCAAATAGGTGAATGATCCAGTGAGAGAAAGAAAAAAAATACAAAAAGAATGCATTTTTGAAAAAAGAATCCGCCTTCTAAGTTGGGTAACTCTCACCCGGTTACTTAGCCCAACGGTAGCGAAACTTTAAGAAAAATTGCTTATGTGTCTGTGTTAAAGAAAAAATCATTGAATTGGACACAATATTGGATCAGGATCACCAACAGGTTCGTTCACCATGCGAGTACAAGGTAACGAGCTTAATGTGATTGCGCCCAAATGAAAATGGATAAAATAAGGATGAGTGAGTTAGGCCTAAATATAATAACATGATGTGGATTTGTTTGTATAGGAAGGAAACTTATGACTGCAATCCGCAGAAAGTGTCATTACGATATCCTTGGTTCACTAGTAGTACCTATCGATGCAACCTTGATCAAACTAAAAGTCTTTAGTTTGAATTGAATACTTGTGTGTTTTTGTTTTTATTTTGTGCTCATGATAGTTTGCTTGAGGACAAGCAAAGGTTTAAGTGTGGGAGAATTTGATAACACTAAAACACACTGCGTATTTGGCTCAAATTGCACATGTTTATTGTCATTTAATTATTATTTTCTTGCATTATGCTTGTGTTTTATCTTGTTTTCAGGTACACTACCTAATAAGAGCCTTCCACGAAGAAATGGAGCAAAAAAGAGCAGAAAACGGAGTTTCGGATGAAAATTACACACACAGCGTTCCACATGGCGTTGGCCATGGGGGTAGTCATGACGTGTAGGGTTTATTCCACGTTCTAACCATCACTTGACCATGTCCTCCACCATTTGTGCACATGGTGGACGCCATATGTGTATTTAGTGGTCCGGTCAAGGACGGTTAGAACCTGACGCCATGATCGGAGATTTTTTCTCCCCACGATTTCAGAAGAAGTTACGTGACTTCCAAGGCATTGTTACACTATAAATAGGACCTAGATCTTTAGTTTTAGGCATCCAATCTTAGTTTTCAGCATAGGCGTATATTCAGAGTTAAAGCGATAAATCGTCACATCGAAGATTTATCGTACCATTGTTGTAACTGAGGTTGGAGCATCATTGCGTAGAAATTTTAATCTTGCCATCATTTTACTTTCAAGTCAGATTTACTTTCAAGTCAGATTTACTTTCCAGCATTGTACTAGATTCAAGTCTCTGATTTGGAGCAAATTTTATTTTACTCGCACTTATTTATTTATCTCCTTTTATTTTAGAGATTCGTTTCTAAAAGAGAACCTAAGAGTGACACTTCGATTCTTACCTTTGGAAACTGACCACGCTTTTATTTTACTCGCACTTTTATTTAATTTCTGTCTTGCTTTAATTTGTTTATTTTCTGCACGATTTATTTATCGCCCTTTATTTCAGAGATCTGTTTCTAAAAGAGAACCTAAGAGTGACACTTCAGTTCTTACCTTTGGAAACTGATTACGCATATAATTTCCGCATAATTTACTTATTGTCTTTTATTTTAAAGATATATTCTCTAAGAGTGAACTTAAGCGTGACATTTTTCTTCATACTTTTGATAATCAATCACGCCTTTATCTTTTCGCACGATTTAATTATTGTCTTTTATTTTCAAGATTTGTTTTCTGAGAGTGAACTCAAGCGTGACACTTTTGTTTGTCTGAAAACTAATCATGCATTTATTTTACTGCACGATTTACATATCGGTTTTATTTCCAAGATTCTTTTTCTGAATTGAACCTAAGAGTGACACTTCCCTTCGTTCAAAAACCAATCACACACGTTTTATTTCCCTAAATTATTTATTCTACAAGCAAATTATTTACTATGTTTAGCACTGCCATGTCCAGCTAAATCTATTGTGCTGGGATATGAGGACCATCGTTTTGACGGTACTCCACACGTTGTATTTGTAGAAATACTTTAAGGGCTATTTTGGACTTTAATGCAACTTTTCTGAACTTAAATTGATCGGCCATTACGTGAACGAGACTGTGTTTCTGTTCACGTAGTAACCGAGACTACGTCGTGTAAGATCGAAAGTCATCTGACACTCTAGATAAGAGTTGGTTAGTTTTTAATTGGTAAAAACAGCGAAATCACTTTATTAATTAATTAGGAAAGTTTGATATTATTAGAAAGTGATTTTAAAACTATTTTCGGACGCGTTTATAGATTTAGGATCCGGTTGGCCGAGCATATGCCGAAAACCCTTTGATATTGAAAGTTTCCAATCAAAGACACTTTTTAAATGAGTCTTAGAGGAAGTTACATAAAAAAGGACTTCGTCACTTTAACGAAAGATGCGACCGGTGTCGCGTGAGCAGCTGATATAGATTAAAGGTCAGGTCTTGTTCCGATTACGCTAACGCGACGGTTCCTTTTTAATTAACTCTTTTTCAAGGAAAAAAATATTGCCCCATAAGTATTACTACTTAGACAATAGGAGTATTGTAAGAGCGATGAGAATTACATTCCCGTATGTCTTTATTTTGAATTTAAATTTATTTTTGAATTTTTTTCTCTTTGCGCGAAATACTCTCTGTTTTCATTAGCTTTAGATAAACATCGTAACAATAGTAATCGATAGATTGATATTGATCTCTGTGGGATCAATGATCTTTTACATTACTCTGACGTGCTCCGTATACATGCGGATAGCACACATCACAAATAAATGAACAACATAAAAATTTCATTAAATCAAATTCAATAACAATATAAATTTAATTAAAATATCAATTAAAAATAAACAAGATTGTGGATGAGACAAATTAGTTTATTCATCCAATTTTTTTTAAAAAAAGTCACAATTTCATCAATTATCTTGTGACATATTTGAAAAATGGTTTCCACGTCATCATCATTTTAGAGTTGCCTATTGGTGAACAGGACATGCCCATTTGAGTCAAAACAGGTTGATTTGAGTCAATTGAAAAATGGTAATACTCAATATTAATCACCTTTCTTGTATCACGATAGTTGAGACAATTGTTCATTTGATCTAATTGGTTGTTCAAATCATACAAAGTAACATCGACATTGATTATAAACACATGAGATTTCTCTTTGTTGTAGTAAATTATAACTAAGATAAAGTTCATTTCGACCAAGTATGAATAAGAGTTCATTGTTATCTATTGGAAAAGAAAATAAACCAAACACATCAATTTATATAATTTTTATATATTTTAGTCCACAAAAACTATCAGCGTATTAAAGACCACACTATCTATGATGTAGTCTATATCTCATAAATTATAGTGTTGAAGATAATAAGATTCTATAATCCAAACATATAAATATGTATTTTACACATTAAGATTTGAAAAAATTTAATTGTTGGAAATACATGTTTGGCTTATATTTGAACATGTATTTTACACAAACCTCTTATGTTGTTGTCTCTAAAAGTATTTCCTATTTAGTTGGCCTCATATTTTCTTCTTCAAGTGTGGATAGTAGGTAAGAATGTGATATCCAAAAATACCATCTCATATATCATACCTCAATCTCTCAACTGTTCCAAAATAAGGTTTCCTCAGTTCTTATAGATAACATATATATGATCCATATAGTCAACATAGTTGTGGTCAACCTTTTGTCTAGGTATCATAGGTTAAGCGTAAATGTTTGGATACTTGTGAATAATAAGCACTTATAAGAATCGGCATAAGACTTATTTGGGTCGATCTCAATCCATACAATATCGATATTTGATCCATCATGAATATAAGCATATATCATTGAGCGATTGCATAACATAGTGATCGACATAGGTGTATAAGAAAACATCACGATGTAGTAGTCAGTTCAGGAGCTCTCAATACGAGTATGGAATCAGGTGACCTTTAGTCAGTGAGAAAAAGGTTAGCACATAACTTATTCTCCATGTAACCAGTCTCATAATCTCAATCTATAATATAGGGAAAGTGTTGGAAGATACATGTTTTGAACGATTATATCATATTGATGGGTAGATACAGCGGATATGACACATCATCCAATGTCATCCCAAACCTATAGATGGAAGTAGCGAATTTCCTTGTCCCACTTGTCAAAAAATATAGTCAATATGCCATGATCAATCTAGCTATAGATTATGGTGGCGAGGTATGTCAGTCCACATCCTTTGACAGTATTATTGAACCATCTTTTATTAAGATTATTCAGGCATATTATTTTCTTTTAGTTACTAACATACTTCAGTGTTAGGTCACAAAATGAGGAAAAATAATAATAAATTAGAAGAAATATAAAATAAGAAAAGAGTAAAAGTTATAAAAAAAAATTAAATTATAAAATAATTCATACCTCCCCCTCCATGTCTTGGCACGTAGTCCCTATATAATGGTAAGACAAGCATGTTTTATGGACCTCCAAGATATGAATCTTGAGGATGATGTGGCTTCTTATGCTTTACCTCCTCCTTGTGTATATAAGGCTCCTCTAGATGTGACTCAAATTGAGGGCATGGCTCAGAGGATTCACATATTTGAACTCTCTTTCTCATCTGACACTTTTGCCTAACATGGTGTTGCACCCCAAAATTTGACCAACCGGGTCTCGCATTTGGCTCGATGTTTCGACGCATAATCGCATTCGCATCTGCATATTGCATACATTGCATTGTTCATTTGTTTTGATTTTATTGGGATCACAGCTCCCGTCTCGTGTTTCAGGTGTTTTTGATCAGTAGAATCGATTTTTGGGATATTTCGGTGCCCGTTTATTTTTACCGATTATTTTTGTGTCGTTCGGTGCTCATTTTGTCCCTCTGGGAATTATGGTGATTTTTCTGGATTTTATAGGATTTTTTAGGATTTAATAGATTTTAAATTCATTTTTAGGATTTAATGGGATTTTAAATAGATTTTAATATTTTTAGATAATATAGAATAGTTTTTGTTTTAGAATATTAATAGAATTTAATAGCATTTTTTTAGAATATTAATAGGGTATTAATAGTTTTAAATAGGATAATATAGATTTTCTTTTAGATAATATAGAGTAATATGGTTTTGTAGAATATTAATAGCATTTTCTCATTTTTAGAATATTAATAGTTTAAATAGATTTTTAAATCATTTTTAGATTTTTTAGAATATAATAAATATATTTTTCTTCTTTTATAGAATTTAAATAAATAATAGTCTTTTTTAGAATTTAATATAGTTTTATTAGAGATTTATTAGAGTTTTTAATTAGGAGTTAATTAGAACTTTTAGGATTAATTTGAGTTAGTTAATTAGGTTTTAACCTAGGTTTTAATTCAGTTTTTTTGCAGTTTTTAATTCATTTTCGTGTGGGCTTTATCCCCATTTTCGCAGCCCAATAAGTTTTTGTCCAGAATTTCTGTCCAAGTCTCCAAAAAGTCCAGCTCTCTCCAGCGTTCTCCAGAACCTTCTAGAAGGTACCAGAATTCATCAGCCTATAAAACTCTGCACGCCACGTGTTAACGGAAGAGGACCCCATGCTGCAGGTCCCACGCACGCCACCTCACCAATCCGTTCCTCTCCCTCACCTGCCACGCATGGGGACACGCGTCCCGCATGCAGCCTCCCACACCACTAACCCTCACCACGCGTCATCATCACGCCACCTCACCGTGAAATCTCACCGGCCGGCCTGCATGGCCGGCGGCCACCGCACCTTCACCGGAGAACACCCAAACCCAGATTCCGACGTACCTCCTTCAACCAACATTCATCTCCCTCATCCAACTTCCGACCACCACCAATTCTCCAGAAAAAGCTCAGAAACTCAACCTTCACCCATTCATCTTCCACTATCCAGAAAATCCAGGAACCAGAAAGTTCATCATCACCACCGCCTTCAACCGATCAACAACACAAGAGTAATCTTCAGAAAAATTCCAGATTCAACCTTCGTCATAGAGTTTCATCAAGAACTCTCAGAATCCACAAACAATCTTCAAGAACGATTTCCAGAAACAAGCGTCATCAAGAATCACCATCTCAGATCTTCAATTGTCGTTTGATCTCCAAGACGCCAATGTTCATCAACATACCACTCCAAAGCTTCACGCGTTCTTCGTTGATTTTGCAGAAGATTCATTGCGTCTGGGAATCCTCCGTGTTCATCGTGTTCGTCACAAACCCCATTCAAGGTTCATCAAGGATCTTCCAAGACTTCATCATGCACTCAGTCCCGCGTCAAGATCTTCAGCAACAATTGCAAGTCCTCAGATCTCCAGATCCATTCGTGCTATTCTTAGAAGTTTGGGGGAGGATTTGGAAACGAACACGAGGAGGAAGCAGGATGTGGATTAGTATATCAATTTGTGTGGTGATACTATGGTCTTTTTCCTGGCAAAGGTTTCGAACGGAGACGAGGGGAGGAAGACGGCAGCGACGCTAGGTTGAACGAGAAAGAAGTGTGGAATTAGGGTTTCAGAAAGGGAGGAGGAAGATGGGTTAGGGAACTGGGCCTAAGGCCCAAATCTTTTGACCGTACACCCCCCGTTTTTGCTGGGACTGGGCCGGGCCCAGTTTATCTTTTTTTTTATCATTTCTGCTTACACCCCCCTCCGTGTCTGTTTGAAAGAGAATGGGCTGGGCCCTCATTGTTTTTATTTTTCTGTTAACACCCTTGTAGCAGTCCCCCCCCCCCTTTCTTGTATTTTACTTTTTTAGTATGTCTCTTGGTTAGAATTTCTTAAAGAAAAAATATTATGAAAAAGAAAGTATGAAAAAATATTATAAAAAAGAAAGTATGAAAAAAAATATTATGAAAAAGAAAGTATGAAAAAATATTATGAAAAAAAGAAAATAGAAGAATATTATGAAAAAAAGAAAAAGAATATAGAAAAAATGTGAAAAAGAAAAGAAAATATTCAAGGGAAAAATATATGAAAATATATTGAAAAAAGGGTGAAAATATTGGAGAAAAATATTGAGAAGAGAAAAATATTGTGAAAAAATAGAGAAAAATATTTTGAGAAAAGGGAAAAATATGTTGAAAAGAAAAGAAGAAAAAAGGAAAAAATATTAAAATGTCGATTTAATATTTTTAGAGTTCATTTTCTTTTAGGATATATTTTCATAGAAATTATTTCTCAATTTTAGGGATAGTTTAGAAGCCCATTTGTTAGGGGGCTATTTTCCATTCGATTTTTTAAGATAGAATAGGATAGCGTTTCCTAGGAGATTATTTTTCAGTATGCAACCATTGTAATCATTTTTCAGAGATGAATAAAACGAGATTTGAGCTGTGGTCCCAAAGTAGCCGAACTACAGCTGCTCTGATTCTTCGTACCAGACGAAGATATGTAGGCATAGGATGCGATATCCTAGCGAGCACACTAACAACTAACCTTGTTGTTCTCTTCGCGGCTGTGCGATCGAGACTTTCCCGCTGACGATTAATTGATACCCTTTTTCTCTCTTGCCCAAGTGCATTTGAGACCAAACCATAGTTTTGCCCATAGGTTCCCGACCCTGTGAAACCAGTTGTTTTTCTCATTGCTGTGTGAGAATGTCTTGTTTAGCCGTAGTTAGTCTGAACTACGTAAAGCTCTGATCTTCCATGCAGTGGAAGTACGTAGGCACAAGACGCGAGGTCTTGGCGAGCCAATTTTCCCGTAGTCCCGAACTACGTTGACTCTGACTTTCTCTCTTGAGAATACGTAGGCATAGAGTGCGACGCTCTATCGAGTCAATTCCCTTCCGTTTAGATTTAGCAGCCGTAGATAGATTGTTTTGCATCCAGTAGACAACCCAAGCAAGCGTGGATCCCGTCGAGTACGACGGACGTGAGGGGTGCTAATACCTTCCCCTTGCGTAACCGACTCCCGAACCCAGGTTTTGGTTGCGATGACCATACCTTTTCCCCGTTTTTTGCGAGGTTTACTTCGAGCATTTCCTTTCCCGCTCTGAGGGATAAATAACGCACGGTGGCGACTCTTCTGTCAGCCGGCGCCGATTTTCGCAGTAGCGACACATGGGTAGTGGGTGATATCTTATTTTCCTAACACAATCAAGCTTGTCTATTTCAAAAAACATTGACAAAAATAAGAAACAATCATATGTGATAACAATGCATGAAAACATGCACTAAACAGTTCCATCGAATAACGAAATCAAGACATACATGCAGTGAATGCGAATCAGATTTTAGAATCTAAAGCATTTAAAAATCAATGCTCATATTCTAAAATTTGAACACAAATAACAAGAAAGGAAAAGCCAAATAAATAACCCAATATTTGATAAAAATATGTACTAACTGCTTGTTTAATAGATGGAAATCTCAAAATTTTGATGGATTCAACTAAGATTTACTGAAAAAGGACATAATGTAGGTGATTTCAAATTTGAGAGATTTTGAGTTTTTTTTAATAACTGAAAAAAAATGAAGAAGCTAAAGAGAAAAGGAATGTATAATGAAATATATGAATTGCCGGAACTCTATAACTCTCACACTAGAAACACGCACCGAATCCAAGACTCTGGACAATGTTTTTTTTTAAATTTGAGAGAACACGAGAAATAGAGGAAGAGGGATTTGTCGAAAACGAAATTGATGTTTCATTAAATACAAAAGAAAACTATAGTATACCCTAAAACTGTTGTAAAATTTTCTTGCCTTTGTTGCTTCTTGTCCACAATCATTTATATCATCATATAGTGAACATACATTACATTTAAGTTAGGTACTAAAAATTCTTCAAGTTAGATATAATTACATATTTATTATATATATGTCATTTTTGTTAAATATAATTACAAATTGATATAATATTACTTACAAATAATTTTTTTTAATGAATGAGACGCAGAAGAATCTACAATACTCTAAATCGACTAGAATAAAAAGGAAAAGTATAAGAGATTAGGAAAAAAACCATGACCTAGTATAAAAAAAGAAAGGTAAACAAACACAATCTAAAATGGATAAATTAAAACAATCCTAAATAGTAAAGAAAACACAAATCCTAATACGTATAAAACAAAAATGCACCATTGGCATAATCTAGCGAGTCTGCATAACATAACCAAATTGAAAAACATAAGAAGGTGTGTGAGCTGACAAACATCAAACCAAAATTTTGATAACGATTAATGAACAGACTCCCAACATGGTAAAGAATCAATTCACTGAAAGTTTATTGTGACAAACACCCATAAATTCATGACTATTTTTAGACAAAAACTATGAACTCAATCTTGAAAGATTGATAAAAATTTTAAGACGATGAGACAACAAACTTGGATAAACTAAAAATCCATTCCAAAAATAAAAATCACTACCTAACCAATCCCAAATCCATCCGTACGTGATGGAAAACCTTAAACATTGAAACATGCAGATGTCAACATATATGGAATAAATAGAAAATTAAAGGAAGAAATGACAACCTCAAACCGGAGGCAACAAGACTATGAAGTGGCGTAAAACCAAATTGAGGACAAAAATATTAAGATTCAAACACCTTTGAAAGGAACAACCGATGTGAGGATTATGTAAACGTCGATTCCAGCGAAACCCATACCCTTTCGGGCTTAACGATGGTGCCACCAATTTTAATAAATTTCTATCTAATTCATTCAGTTTTAAAGTTCATATTGTTTTATTAGTTTATTTTCTATTTGTTGCACTTATCATGTTTCTCAATATGTTTTAAAGTTGTGACACCCACCATGTTTTTTTTCACCGCCCTTCGAAAACCATTCTCTTAATTCAACTCCCCTATTTTTTCCTTTATTTTTCTCTATTGTATCATCCTAGAAGATATTTTCAAAATTTCTCACCAAGATCTTATTATTGAAAATACTTGTTGTTCAAGATTTTGAATTACATTATTTAGTTCTATAATACACATTTAAAACTAGCTTAATAGTAATCATATTATAGAACTTCTTTCTTTCTAAACTCATGAGAATACTTTTTTTAATAACCATGTTTATTGTTACCTCAACATAAAATTTCTTGTCTTCAACTTCAAATAACTATCAATATGTTAACCTTCTAACTTTCAATGCAAGTCAAGTTATGGATAATCATCACACAACTGTAAGATTATAAATATTTATACTCAAGTATTACGTAACATGAATGAACATACGCACATTTTTTATTCAGTGTCAGAACATTTCAACTTTCTATTTAATTTTTTTTACACACCAACTCATTCACAACCCAATACGTTAAATTGTTTTCTTCTAATAGAACAAATTAAGTGTTGTAATCACAAATGATACCTTTCAACAAATCAATATTGAGAAACAGAATTCTTGGGTGAATAATAAAATCAATTATAACAAAGAGAGAAAGAAGAAAGGATAAAGAAAGAAGAAGAAGGATTATGGAGAATTGCTATACTATTCACTTTCTCAATATTACAAAAGATTACAAGTGAATAAAACAATATGACCATACTCAACAACCTGAGTGATCTAGCATTTATATAGACTAACTAGATAACTTGCAACCCAAGCTAACTAAATAATTGGATCCATAGTAAAAGGTCAAATTCGACAAACAATTTGACAATATATATTAGAACAGATTTTGACTACAATATGTATCCTTTGACTACATCATGCGACCCATCTTCGACTTCATGCTTGTCTCCTGTCGAAATACATGAAAGCTATTCCTCGACAGAGATAGAGTTCGATCAAAATCTCACAAATCTCCATCTTGGATCTAACTCTACAAACAACAGGGAATAAAGTAGCTTTCATCATGCAGCTTTATCAACTACATATAGTGGAAAAACTTACAGCTCGGCAACATCTTGGTGATCATTTCAGCAGCATTGTCTTCGGTCAAAACCTTTAGCACCTGAACTTCAGCATGCTTGATTATCTCTTAGACGAAATGCAGCCTCACATCGATGTGCTTTGTTCGCTCATGATAGGCTGAGTTCTTCGACAGGTGTATTGCATTTTGACTATCACATTTAACAGTGATACTTCGACCTTGAAGTTTCAGCTCCTTTGCAAAACCTTCAAGCCACAATGCTTCTTTTACTACTTCAGTGAGGGCAATATATTCTGCTTCAGTGGTTGATAAGGCAACAACCTTTTGAAGCATTGCTTTCCAACTTATTGTTGTGTCGAACATAGTGAACACATATCCAGAAATAGAATTTCTAGAATCCATATAACCTGCATAATCAGAGTCAACAAACCCTTCAATTTCGACTTCGTTATCATCACCACAGGCTCCACCATAAATTAAAACTCTTTTCAAAGACCCATTTATGTGCCTGAGAATCCACTTCACAATTTCCAGTGCGCCTTTCCAGGATTGGCCATATACCTTCTTATAAGGCTCACTCTATACTCTATGTCTGGCCTCGTACAGACCATAACATACATCAAAGAACCTACTACACTAGCATATGGAATGCTACTCATATAGATTCTTTCAACTTCAGTACTCGGGTTTTGAGTAGTACTAAACTTAAATTGAGGATATGTTAGAGTCACAATAACTTTGAATTTAACATACCAAACTTGTCGAGAAGCTTCCATAGGTATGTCTCTTGAGATAAGCACAACTTCGATTGCCTTCTATCTCTCCGGATGTCAATCCCAAGAATTCTGGTGGCAGCTCCCAGATTCTTTATTTTGAACCTCTTAATGAGTTCAGCCTTCACCTTCATCATATCCTTGACACTATTTCTACCTATGAGGATATCATCCATATAAAGCAACAAAGTAACAAGTGAGTGTCCAGGTCAAAATCTGAAGTAAACATAGTGGTCGAACTGGCTCCTAGTGAAACTAATGTGTGTCATGAACTTGTAGAATCTCATGTTCCACTGTCGAGGAGACTGTTTCAGGCCATACAAAGACCTATTAAGCTTGCGCACATAATCTTCCTTATCCTTTTCTACATACCCTTCAGGTTGACGCATCAGGATCGTTTCATCTAGATCACCATACATAAATGTTTTCTTCACATCCATTTGCTCAAGTTCCAAGTCGAACTTTGCCACCATGGCCAACAACATTCTAACGGATCTATGTTTTACAATAGGTGAGAACACGTTATTGAAGTCGACACCTTATTTCTGAGTGAACCTCCTAGCAACCAGCCTTGCCTTAAAGCGCTTCGACATCACTCCTTCAATTCCTTTTTTGACCTTGAAAATCCACTTACAACTGGATAACCTGGCCTTTGCAGGTTTCTCAATTAGCTCCCAAGTGTTAATATCATAAAGAGATTTCATCTCGTCATTCATGGCTCTTCGCCATTCAGTCTTTTTTCGACTCCTCATAGTTTCCTTGTAATCTCTATGTTCTTCGTCAAGTACCTCACTTGCAGAGATTAAGGAAAAAGATATAAGATCTGCATAACCAAGTCTCTGAGGTGGCTTGATAACTCTTCTCAACCTATCTCTTTCTAGTCGGTAGTCATCGACAGTTTCCTCAGCCTCTTCAACATCTAGCTCTTCTTGTTTGACTTGATCTGGGTTATGCACTTCAGCATCACTATGCTCCACCTCAATAGGAATCTCTACCTGTTCCAGCTCCTCTTCAGATATTTTTGCACTTTGACTAGCATCACCAGTGTTCTTGAACGCCATATCGACTTCATTGGTAAACTACATCACAACTTGTGATACATCTTCTGTGACTTGGTTCTAGGCACCACAACCTATAACCCTTGACTCCCTCAGGATATCTAAGGAACATGAATCTTAGAGCTCTAGGTTCGACCTTGTCTTGCCTAATGTGAGCATTAGCTAAATAGCCAAATACACTCAGTTTGTCGAGATCTGGTGTTTGACCTAACCAAACTTCTTCAGGTGTCTTCATTCCAAGGCAGTCGAGGGACATCTATTTATCATATAAGCTCTTGTTGAAATAACCTCATCCCAAAACACTTTCTTCAATCCAACACTAACCAACATGTATCTAACTCTTTCAAGAATTGTTTGATTGAATCTCTCATCTAAGCCATTTTGTTGAGGAGTACCTGCTACAGTCTTATGCCTTGCAATCCTAGACTCAGCACAGTAACTGTTGAAAGCTTCGTTGCAGAACTTAAGGCCATTGTCAATTCTCAAACTCTTAACCTTTCTGCCAGTTTGAGTTTCGACCAGAACCTTCCAACTTTTGAAATTCTCAAAAGTTTCATCCTTCGTCTTCTGAATGAATACCCATAGATTTTTGGAATAGTTATCAACTATGGATAAAAAATACCTTGCATCTGCATGTGAAGGATTCCTTGCAGGCCTCCAAAGATCAGTATGGATGTAATCAAGGGATCCATGTGTTCTTTATTTACCTTTGTTAAACTTCGCCTTACAAGATTTGCCAAATACACAAGGTTCACAAAACTTCAACTTCTCGACTTTGTCACCACCTAGAAGGTTTTGTTTCCCCAGTTCGATCAGGCCTTTTTTGCTGACATGGCTCAATCTCATGTGCCATAATTCTGTTTTGGCACTGGTTTCGTGGATGCAAAATCTGCTGAACAACTTACAACCTCGGCCTCAAGGGTATACAAGCATTGTTTCTTCAAGCCTCTCAAGACTTTCTTCGGCCCCTGCATGACTTTCAGGATACCTTGCTCTCCTTTGAAGACATATCCTTTCTTGTCGAATTCACCAAGAGAAATCAAATTCCTCTTAAGGTCAGGTACATACCTAACCCCAGTCAATAGCCTTATTGACTCATCATGGAGCTTAAATCTTACATATCTAATACTTGCAATTTTGCAAGCTTTATTGTTTCCCAATAGCTTTGATCAGCCATCTTGATCACATAATTCTTCAAAGACATTCTTGTTTGGAGTCATATGTCAAGTACATCCAGAATCCATAATCCACTCTTTGCAAGAATTGCTGCTCGGCACCACAAGGACATCAGATGATTCATAATCATCTTTCACAATAGCTGCATTACTATTGTCCTTACCTCCATGATTATTCAGGCGCTCAAGGCACATCTTTCTTGTGAGACCCTCCTTCTTATAGTGATAACATTTAATCCCATAAATATCACCACCGTAAGACTTCTGCTGAGTCTTACCTTTCTTCTTCTCAAACCTACCATCTCTCTTCGACAATTTCCCCTTTACGGACAACCCTTCGCCAACTAATGATGATGGTTTCTGCTCTTTTCTTTTGTTCAAATCCTTCGAATGCAAAGTTGCTTGAACTTTTTCAAAGGTCAGAGACTCTCTTCCATACAAGAGGTTTTCTTTGAAGTGAGCACGTGACTTAGGTAAAGAACACAACAATAATAACGTTTGATCTTCATCATTTATGGTAACATCAATATTCTCAAGATCAAGAATTAGCTTGTTGAATGTATCCATCTGCTCCGTCAACGCTTTATCTCCATTCATCTTGAATGAATACAAAGCTTGCTTTAAGTACAAACGATTCACCAAGGATTTTGTCATATACAATCCTTCGAGTTTCAGCCAAACACCAGTTGTCGTCGTCTCCTTCGAAACCTGCCTGAGAACCTTATCACTAAGACTCAGAATAATTACATTGTGGGCTTTCTCAATCATTGTTATCCTATTCTTCTCCGTCAATGCAGCATCCATGACATCTTCTCTCTTTAACGCTTCTAGCAAACCCTTTTGAACAAGAAGGGCTCACATCTTTAAACGCCATAAATCAAAGCCATTAACTCCGGTGAACTTCTCAACTTCAAACTTTGTTGACGACATCTTTTCCACGTTCACCGCACCAGTTTGTTGTGATTACAAACGATATCTTTTAACAAATCAAAATTGAGAAACGGAGTTCTTGGGTGAACAATGAAATCAGTTAAAACAAAGAGAGAAAGAAGAAAAGATAAAGAAAGAAGAAGAAGGATTGTGGGAAATTGTTATACTATTCACTTTCTTAATAATATTACAAAAGATTACAAGTGAATAACACAATCTGACCACACTCAACAACCTGAGTGATCTAGCTTATATATATAGACTAACTAGATAACTTGCAACCCAAGCTAACTAAACAATTGGATCCATAACAAAATGTTCAATTCGACAAACAATTCGACAATACATATTAGAACAGACTTCGACTACAACATGCGACCCGACCCATCTTCGACTTCATGTTTGTTTCCTGTCAAAATACATGAAAGCTATTTCTCAACAGAATTAGAGTTCGACCCAAAATCTCACATTAAGCTTCTTACTAACTAACTTAACTGTATCACCACATACCGAATCCAATAATTGATGACATAAAATAATTTTTTATGTAATTTAATATGTCATATTATACATTAATTCCCTCTTTAAAATTTAAGGCGTAGAACTCAAACTTGATTTCCTAGGATATGTCTTATCAAAAGCTCTTGGAAATGTCAATAAAACCAAAGTTTAAATTTGAGTCGTGAAAGATGTGATATTCTTATGCATGTAGGGTAATTTAATTAGTCAATATATAAGAACCTTGTATCTTTAATAGTATTGTTCAACTTAACAAAAAAAAACATGGTATTATTCATAACTAGCAAAGTTCATCACATCCAACATAACAAGAACATTTGACACCTACTGCAAAGTCGAGTAAACACATTTCTTCAGCCTAGCAAGAACACTTTCATCACCCATCATTGTAATATAATGGCCAATGTTTAGCTCATATTCATGACAAAAGGTGAAAGAGTGATACAAGTCTAATCAAAATCCACCAAGCACCATTAAATTAAGAAGCAAAAGATATCTCCACATTATGCATGGTGAAATATAATAATGGTCACATGAAACATCAAGTTAATCTCAACCTCAAACAATTACATTATATTAGTAAATCAGATAACATCAAATTTTCATAGTTTATAAAATTATGTAGTGGCTAGAAGTGGAGTAGCTGTTGCAAGAAACCATTATTC
>OZ012741.1:583833644-583991144 GCA_963859935.3 Lathyrus sativus | reverse complement strand
ATGGAAATGTTTGATAGAGAATCATTACAATTCATTAAGGTGATGTCCTAATTGATTGGTTAATTGATTAGACCATCTTTAATTGATTGGCTTAATGCTCCAATTGATTGTGTTGTGAATTGGATACCTTTAAACAAAGTATAAACGGTTTCTTAATGATCAAGAAACACACAAGGGTTAGGGTTAACAAAGAAAACAAGGTAAAACAACAAGGAACAACAAGGATTGGTTATTAAACTGTTATTCTTTCCTTTCTCTTTGAACAAGATTACAAGTATACAAGAATAACAAAATAACCTCTCTCCCTTGAAATTAGGATTTTATCTTCCTATTTTTCCTTATGCCAAGATTGAGAAACTAGCATCCTATTTATAATGAAATAGCACACTAACCTAATGAGCTTTTTAACAATACCCATTACAAGCTAACTTAGGGTACAAGCTAACTTAAACAATTGGGCTTACAAGCAAGACCCAATTCAACATGCTAACAACCCTAGCAATATTTACTCATGCTAACACCTTAGCAATATTTACTCATGCTAACAACCTTAGCAATATTTACTCATGCATGTTAGAACAAACTTCGACTACAACACGCATTACTTGCGAACAGACTTCGACCACACTAGAGTTCGATCCAATGTCTCACAAATCTCCACCTTGGATCTAACTCTATAACATCAAGAAACTAGCTTTATTCATGCCGATTTATTAACTGCATACAGTGGAAAAACTTGCAACTGGGCAATGTCTTGGTGGTCATATCAGCAGCATTATGATCTGTCGAAACTTTCAGCACTTGGACTTCTCCACGCTCGATTACCCCTCTGATGAAATGCAGCCTCACATCAATGTGCTTGGTTCGCTCATGATAGGCTGGATTCTTCGACAGGTGTATTGCGCTTTGACTATCACATTTAACAGTGATAACTCGACCTTGAAGTTTTAGCTCCTTTGCAAAACCTTCAAGCCACAATGCTTCCTTCACAGCTTCAGTTAGGGCAATATACTCCGCTTCAGTGGTTGATAGGGAAACGACCTTCTGAAGTGTTGCTTTCCAACTGATTGTTGTCCCAAACATAGTGAACACATATCCAGAGATAGATTTTCTGAATCCATACAACCTGCATAATCAGAGTCGACATATCCATCGATTGCTGCTTTACTATCTTCACCTAAGGCTCCACCATAAATTATGACTCTATTTAGAGACCCATTTATGTACCTTAAAATCCACTTCAATGCTTTCCAGTGAGTCTTTCCAGGATTAGCCATGTACCTGCTTACAAGACTTACTGCATATGCTATGTCGGGTCTAGTACAGACCATAGCATACATCAAGACCAATTTGTCTTCTTTTGATTCTCATAACTTCCTTATAGTCTCTAGGTTCTTCGTCTAGAACATCACTTGCAGAGATTAAGGCATAAGCTATAAGATCTGCATACCCAAGTCTCTGAGGTGGCTTGATGACTCTCCTCGACCTGTCTCTTGCTAGAAGGTAGTCATTATCAGTCTCCTCATCTTCGACAACATCTTCTGTGTCTTCTTCGACTTCATCTGGGGTAAGCAATTCAGCATCAACATGCTCCACCTCAACAGGAATCTCTCCCTGTTCCAGCTCTTCGTCAGCATCATCAGTTTTCTTGAAAGCCATCTCTGCTTCGTTGAAAACTACATCTCGACTGGTGATACACCTCCTGTGACCTGGCTCTAGGCACCATAGCCTATAAGCTTTGACTCCTTCAGGGTATCCCATGAACATGCATTTCAGAGCTCTAGGTTCGACCTGTCTTGCCTAATATGAGCATAGGCCACACAGCCAAATACTCTCAGTCTGTCGAGACTAGGTGGATGTCCCGACCAAACTTCTTCAGGTGTCTTCATTCCCAAGGCAGTCGAGGGACATCTATTTATCAGGTAAGTTGTTGTCGAAACAGCTTCCGCCCAAAACACCTTCTTCAATCCAGCATTAACCAACATGCATCTAACCCTTTCAAGGATTGTTCGATTGAATCTCTCAGCTAAACCATTTTGTTGAGGAGTACCTGCTACAGTCTTATGCCTTGCAATCCCAGACCCAACACAGTAACTGTCGAAAGCTTCGTTGCAGAATTCAAGGCCATTGTCGGTTCTCAACCTCTTAACCTTTCTGCCAGTCTGAGTTTCGACTAGAATCTTCCAACTTTTGAAATTCTCAAAAGTTTCATCCTTCGTCTTCTGAATGAATACCCATAGTTTTCTGGAATAGTCATCAACGATGGATAGAAAATACCTTGCACCTGAGTGTGAAGGATTCCTTGCAGGCCCCCAAAGATCAGCATGAATGTAATCCAGGGATCCATGTGTTCTTTGCTTGCCTTTGTTAAATTTCTCCCTACATGATTTACCAAATACACAAGATTCACAAAATTCCAACTTTTCGACTTTGTCACCTCCTAGCAGGTTCTGCTTCCCCAATTCGACCAGGCCTCTTTCGCTGACATGGCCCAATCCCATGTGCCATAATTCTGTCTTCGACATAGATTTCGTGGATGCAACATTTGTCGAACCACTTACAACCTCAGCCTCAAGGGTATATAAGCCTTGTTTCTTCACGCCTCTCAAGACTTCCTTCGACCCCTTCATGACTCTTAGGATACTTTTCTCTCCTTGAAAAACATATCCTTTTCTGTCGAATTCACCAAGAGAAATCAAATTTCTCTTCAAGTCAGGTACGTACCTGACTTCAGTCAATAACCTTATTGACTCATCATGGAGCTTGAATCTCACAGATCCAATACCTGCAATTTTGCAAGATTTGTTGTTTCCTAACAGCACAGATCCACCATCTTGATCACATAGCTCCTCGAACAATTCTCTGTTTGGAGTCATGTGCCAAGTGCAACCTGAATCCATAATCCACTCTTTCCTCGAGTCGCCACTTGAAACCACAAGAACATCAGATGAGTCGAAGTCATCTTGAACAATGGCTGCATTGCCATTACCTCCATGATCTTTCAGGCGTTCAGGGCACAACTTTCTTATGTGACCCTCCTTCTTACAGTGGTAACATCGAATACTAGATGTTTCGCCACTATAAGACTTCTGTTGACTTTTACCTTTTTTCTTGTCAAACTTACCATCCTTTCGCAAGAATTTTCCCTTAACGGCCAAACCTTCGCCCACCGTCGAAGGTTTATGCTCCTTTCGTTCGTTCAAGTCCTTAGAATACAAGGCTGATTGAACTTCTTCAAAGGTCAGGGACTCCCTTCCATACAAGAGAGTTTCTTTGAAGTGAGCATGTGTTCTGGGCAAAGCACACAGCAACAATAGTGCTTGATCTTCATCATCGATCTTCACATCAATATTTTCAAAATCAAGAATCAGCTTGTTGAACATATCCAACTGCTCAGCCAACACTTTGTCTTCACTCATCTTGAATGAATATAACGCTTGCTTCAGGTATAGTCGATTCACCAGAGATTTGGTCATGTACAAACTTTCAAGTTTCACCCATAATCCCGATGCTGTAGTCTCCTTTGATACCTGTCGAAGAACCTTATCACCAAGGCTCAATAATATTGCGCTGTGGGCTTTCTCGATCATGCCCGTCTTTTCTTTTGCCGTTAACGCAGCGTCCATGGCTGCCTCACCCTTCAACGCTTTCAAACAACCCTGCTGAACCAACAAGGCTTTCATCTTCAAGCGCCACAGACTGAAGTCGTTCACTCCGGTGAACTTTTCAATCTCATACTTTGTTGAAGGCATCTTCTCCACGCTCACCGCACCAATTTGTTGTGAATTGGATACCTTTAAACAAAGTATAAACGGTTTCTTAATGATCAAGAAACACACAAGGGTTAGGGTTAACAAAGAAAACAAGGTAAAACAACAAGGAACAACAAGGATTGGTTATTAAACTGTTATTCTTTCCTTTCTCTTTGAACAAGATTACAAGTATACAAGAATAACAAAATAACCTCTCTCCCTTGAAATTAGGATTTTATCTTCCTATTTTTCCTTATGCCAAGATTGAGAAACTAGCATCCTATTTATAATGAAATAGCACACTAACCTAATGAGCTTTTTAACAATTACCCATTACAAGCTAACTTAGGGTACAAGCTAACTTAAACAATTGGGCTTACAAGCAAGACCCAATTCAACATGCTAACAACCCTAGCAATATTTACTCATGCTAACAACCTTAGCAATATTTACTCATGCTAACAACCTTAGCAATATTTACTCATGCATGTTAGAACAAACTTCGACTACAACACGCATTACTTGCGAACAGACTTCGACCACACTAGAGTTCGATCCAATGTCTCACAGATTGGCTAGTTCAAAACGTTTTCCCAATCGATTGGCTCGAGTCCCTAATCAATTCGTTCGTTCAAAAATATTTTTAAATGATAATGGGTTTCTTCTTAATCATTTGTCTTGTTTTTGAAAACATTTTAAAGATATAAAACAATTTAGAAAAAGATCTTTAATTGTGTGTGTGTGTGTGTGTGTGTGTTTATGTGTGTGTGTGCGTGTGTGCGTGTGTGTGTGTGTGTGTGAGAGAGAGAGAGAGAGAGAGAGAGAGAGAGAAAGAGAGAGAGAGAGAGTTGCCTTAGAACTTAGGAACTACTTTCTTACTTTTACAAAACTCTGACCACTCAAACAAACACAACATAACAATCTTTCACATTTTATCTAAGGCTTCAATATTCTTTTCCATATGCATCGATTATATAAGAACTTCAATCTTGAGTCTCTTTTCTTGATAAGGCTTTGATATGTTTTTTTAGTTGGTTCACCATCATCAGAATGTTAAAAGCTATTGTCACCGACTTCAACATCACAATTGACTTTAATATCACGGTTGTTGATGTTGTCGTCATTAAAACTTCAGAGAAGATCTTTTGCAGGATTATCAACTTTATATTTGCAAGCACATAGATCCACATGTGTGTCAAGTTTGATGTATTCACATCTTCCTGATATAGTCATGCGCCAGTTCAGGTATATGCTATTTGTTCTAAGAAACCCATCGGAATCCACTCCTCATACTATAGTCCGTAGAGATATAGATGTCATGTATGGTGATTTCCTAATCATCTGGTACCAAATGAAACACGAGGTATCATAGCTCCTAACGATTGAAATTGTGCATACAACTATGTCTAATGGTATTTTAGAGTGTCACATCGTTATATGACACCACATGTCGAGGGAGAGCCACCTAGGCCAACTCATTGAGAGATATTAGAGGAGGAGTAGGTTATGGCAGATCATGTTGTTGATGTGCTATATGTTTGTCGTCGTATTATGGATCTTGTGCGATAAGGTGTAGACAGAGAAGACTTTCTGGAAATAACTTTTGAGAGGACCATTGTAGGTGTCATTCTTACTAAGGCACACACGACGTTGCAGTACATGAAGCAATGAAGAAACAAGGGGTTTCATCTTATTACATCAGTGTTTGGCTTACTTAATAATAAAAAATCTATGACAGTATAGTTATAATATATGGTCTATTACGTTATTTTTCTAGAAAAAAAATATCAAAATTTACTAAGTATAAATTGACTACGAAAATGTATATATGTTTTGGTACAGAGATGCATCTTCATACTAAATTATATAAAAAATATGGGTGTCTCGGTTATGAATGATTTGGATGCATATAAAGTGAATTCAAAAATGCATTCCCGGACTAATTTCCGACAAAAACGTAGGTGTATCTTGTTTGCACGTGAATTTGGTGTGAAGTTAATACGTCCAAAAATGCACTTTCGAATTCGTAAAAGCATTTTCAAATTTTCCTATCCTTCTCTACCACTTGAGGTGAGAAAAACAACCTTTTTTTTTTTCAAACCAATTATTCAATGATGCAATTGTTCTACCGCCCAAGAAAGTTTACCAAATACTTTGGGCTTCAAAACCCAAACCTATTTTCTCCCCAAAAAAAATCCAAGCCCGCCTATTAATCGCCGAATAATTAAAACGAAATTTCTCTTTGTAGAACTCTAGAATGTTTCAGAATTTTCAAGACCCTGTAACAAAATGAATAAACTACCAGCACTTTCTGGATAGTACATGATTATTCCTCCATCTCCTTTATATACCTCGAGAGCCTTTCAACATTGTCATTCATACATATTCCGCATCCATATCTATTCGCTTACACCATTCTAAATTTACAGAATTCTTATAAACTACATTCAAAATGTCTTTGATTCCAAGTTTCTTTGGTGGCCAAAGGAGCAATGTATACGATCCATTCTCTCTCGACGTTTGGGATCCCTTGAAGGATTTTCCATTTCCAAGTTCTGCACTTTCTGCTTCATTCCCTCGGGAGAATTCTGCGTTTGTGAGCACACGAGTTGACTGGAAGGAAACACCAGAAGCGCACGTGTTCAAGGCTGATCTCCCTGGACTGAAGAAGGAGGAAGTGAAAGTTGAAGTTGAAGATGATAGAGTTCTACAGATAAGCGGAGAGAGAAGCGCCGAGAAAGAAGATAAGAATGATGAATGGCATCGCGTGGAACGTAGCAGTGGAAAGTTCTTGAGAAGGTTCAGATTGCCTGAGAATGCGAAAATGGAACAAGTGAAAGCTTCCATGGAGAATGGTGTTCTCACTGTCACCGTTCCAAAAGAAGAGATCAAGAAGCCCGAGGTTAAATCTATTGAGATATCTGGTTAAACATAGAATGTGCTTTGAATCGTGTGCTCTGTTGGTTATAATACTTAGTACTTTTTGTGGCATTCGCAAGAAATGGATGGTGATGTAATTCTGAAATAAATGCTAATACAAAAATAAATTAGTTGTTGTTGGTTTATCTGGGTTTTATTTATTCATATTCTAATGAATATAAAAAATATTTAGCTGAATTAGAATTAAACAAAAGCGGTTATAAATAGAGTTTCATGTTTTAAAATAATTAAGCAATAATATTATATTTTGACGACTTGCTAAAAGACCAGACCCAAAAAATGCCTTAATCTTCATCCTTTTCACTTTAACACAAATTTTAAATCTCAAGCTCTAAATGGCAATTTGATATTGAATCTTGTAAAATAGAGTAAGGTTGACTTCACCATTCACCCTATCTTTGAGTTTCCTTAACAAAATAGTTTGATCTTGTAATACTTAATACTTCATACTGTGACTTGGTGACAAGTATGATTATATGACTTTGGTATTTTAAATTGATTGGAAATTAAAATGTGCGTTGCCTCACTATCTATCTCACCGAAATCGTTTGAGTGATATAATCAATTGGTGAGAAAAATCTCCATTAGTTACAAATAATGGCAAGTTAAAATATCTTTTTTGGTTGTTTAACTTTAATTTGGAGTCCAATTTGGTCCCTTATTAAGTTGGTCGTTTAATTTTTAAAATTACATAATTTTAATCTTCGTCGTCAGTTGCTCCCAAACGTTCATTTATTTTGTATATTTGACGGATGACCTGGCAAATGTGTTCATCATGTTGCTTCCTTCTCCTTCCTTCTTCCGTTCACATTCCTAAATTAATCCCAATCCCAAATTTCTAAATTAATCTAGGTTTTTTATTTGGCAAGCATAAAATATGGTTGTTTCTCCTCCATTTCAAAATCGAAAAGTCGAGATTCAAATGTTTTTAGTAGGTCACGATGGAAGTCCATATACCATTGTGGAGACATGATTGTTCTTCAAAGAGCAATTACTGTTAAGAATATGAGAAAACCCTTTTGGGGTTATCTAAATTATAAGGTATGCAAGCTGGTTTTGTTCTCTGAAGTTCTGTTTTTGTTTAAGTCGTGTTTCTGTTTCTGTCCAAATTATAAGTTATATTTCTATTTAAGTTTAAATTCATTATTTATCATCCTCTAAACAATGAAACTTACAGGGAGGTATGCAAGTTGGTTGTGGCTTCTTTGGTTGGTTTTATGAGGAGATGGGTGATGAGAATGAGCAATTTTGGATGCATAGGTCGGGTGTGGTAACTAAGGGACTTGCTGAAGCAAAAAAGGACATTGAAAAAGTGACAATGGAGAATGAAGAATTAGGGAAAAAGCTAATGAAACTTGAAAGTGAAATGAAGAATATCATAAAACGGAAAAAGATTTTGAATGTATGTGATGATTATCATTGTATTAGTTGTTAGGAGTAGTTAGGGTATTAAGGTTTGTTTGGAAGTAATATGTTATGGTTTGTTTGTAAGAATTAAGTTAAGTTTTGGTTGTAAGAATTAGGTTTAAGTTCAGTTAAAGTTTGTATCAGTTTTGGATTGTATCACTTCAACATGAATGTAATAGTTGGATTCTAATATATGGATTCTATCAATTTAGTTAATTTCACTTTTTGCAGTTCAACATGAATGTATCAGTTTTACTTTTGGATTGTATTAGTTCCACATGAATATAACAGTTAAAGATAATGTTAGCTTGGTATGCATTGATAAATATCATGTCAAAGTATTTTTAATTTGGTCTGTCAAAACATAACCAACAGTTAAAGACTATGTTAATTTGGTCTGTCAATGATATATTTGGTATGTTATGTTTTTATGTTTACTTGGTCTGTTATAGACTTGTCAAAGTTGGTTATGCTTTTAACATAAAGTTCATGACAACATGATACATAAACAATAACAGCAGCAGGATACATAAACTTGTAATACATTCCACAAAATAGACTTGTTCCACAACTGATACACATGTTCCAAAACAACAGTAGAATACATAAGTTTGTTCATGACAGATAGGCTATGCTTTTAACACAACTGATACACATGTTCTACAACAACAGCATAATACATAAACATTGTAATACATTCCACAACTAGAGTTTTCTAGGTAACTGAATACACATGTTCCAAACTAGAGTTTCTTCTTTGGCGTGGTCCTCTTTGTTGGAGTAGACCTCTTTGTTACTGGGCCAACAACATTCTTGGCAGCACTCAACCTAGTTGTAGGCCCAGGTGGCACAACAGGTCTTGTTGGCTTCCTTACTGGCAGCTTTTGTGTCTTACCCTTAGCAGGTCCATGTGTCTTCTGAGCAGCCTTTCTCTTAGAAGTCTGAGATGTTTGGCTAGATTGTTGAGTAGAAGTTCTCTTAGCAGTGTGTGTTGCTTTTTTCTGAGAGGGTTGGCTTGGTTGTTGAGTAGGCTGATTTTTTGAAGTAGGAGTGTGTTGGCTAGGTTGTTAAGCAGTCTGAGTTGGAGTATGAGAGGGTTGGGATGATTGTTGAGTAGTCTGAGTTGTTGTGTCCTTACATGTAGACTTGTAATGTCCTGCTTTCTTACACCTACTACACTTCACCAGAAAACCTGTTCTTCTCAATTTGCGAGTAGACCCATCAATTTCACCTTGTTCTAGGTTCCTCCTCTTTTTAGGTCTACCAGGCATCTTTCTAAACTTGGGTGGTTGCACATCTGGATATGGTGTCTTAACCCACAAGTTTTCTCCATTAACAAGATAGATCACATGCTTATAAACTACCTTGTACCTTGAAACCCTATAATAATCTAGAATATAAGTATCAATTTTGAAATTCCTACTCTTCATAGCAGAATGAGCATGAACACATGGGAGTCATGTGAGTTCCCATCTTCTGCATGAACATATATGATCTTTCAGGTTCATAACAAACTTGTCAGCTTGATTTTCTAGGTGCCTTACTTCAAATATATGTTCATCAGACATCCTAAATAATTAAACAAACAAAATACATTAGTCACATGTATGTCATAGACATCCTAAAGAATTAATGTATGATGTAAACATACCTTACTAGCCAGTTGTTGGTGTATGTGCTTGTGACATCATGTTTCTTTCTAATATTGGGCAAAATATCATTCTCATCCAAAGTACCGAATCTCATTCTGTTATTTGCCCATCTCTCCATCATGTATGTTCTGATGTCTTCTAACATAGTGATTAGAGGTTTTGCCCCTACTTCAAGAATGACACTATTAAAGGACTCAGACATGTTGTTAGGAACAACATCACATTTGTTTTCAGTCCTAAAGTAAGATCTACTCCAAAACCTTGGTGGGGTCTTCATCATATGTTTAAATGCTTCTTCATTGATGACCCTCATTCCCTTCATCTCTCTTTCCCATGCCTGTGGCTATGTTGACTTGGAAGCCTTCCATATTATGTCCTTCAACATCTTTCTAGGAAACGTTTTCCTAAAATTGTTATAGAGGTGCCTAACACAAAACCTGTGCTCCACCCTTGGCAGTTGCTTATCCATAGTAGGTAGTAGACCATACAATAACATACAATGTAGCATTACAATATAGCATAACAGGAATAGCATAACATAAACACATAAAACCATAAGAATAAATGAAAAACTTGCCTTTTGTTGGTCTGAGATAAAAGTGTAAGTCAGGCATTCATCTTTGCCTCCAAGGTCATCAATTAACAGCTCTAAAAACCAAGTCCATCTATCCTTGTTTTCACTCTCCACAACTGCATATGCTATGGGAAGCATTTGATCATTAGGATCCCTCCCAATGGCAGCTAGAATCTGCCCTCCACACAATCCCTTAAGAAAACACCTGTCTAGACCTATTACATGCCTACACAACTTAAAGCTTTCCTTACACGCAACATAACATATGTAAAGCCTTCTAAAATATGGTCTTTCATCCTCATCACCTACTTGTACAGGCTTAACATTGAGCTTAACTGTTGGCCCTGGATTGGCTCTTAACAATTCATGACAGTAGTCATAGACCCTTGTGTAATCTCCCAAAAAGGAACCATCAACATAGTCTCTAGCTGCAAATCTTGCTCTTATAGCTTTGGTTTTGTTGACCCCAACATTCCACTTTTTTGTGCCTTCTCCTTGATATCCTTTATACTCAACCTTGGATTGTTTTTCAAGCTATTTTGAATTCTTTTACTCAACCACTTTGTACTCATCAGCTTCACATTATACTCTCTACTACAACTGTGTTTGTCAATTACTTTCCTGAGTTGCCAAGTGTCTTCATTTGACAACTTGCTACAATAAGCCTCCCACTCACAACCAACTTTACATCTAACTCTTACCCTAACTCTGTCGTTTTTTACAAACCTTAGGTCTCTACCATTTTGCACAGCATAAGTTGTTATTGCTTCCCTAAAATCACCCTTTGAACTAAAGTACATTCTCACATCCCACTTGTAATCTGACATGTCTTTTGCCTGTCTGAAAATTGGATGTTTTTTTCTTAGAACTCCACTGCTATCATCACTGTCACAACCACTTTGCATGTCCTCACTGTCATTGTCACTCCCTTTACCATCATTTTCTAGGATTTCTCTATTACCATCATTTTCATGACCAACTAGGGTATCAAGTTCACCCTCCTCAATCTCATCACATCCGTCAGACTCATCCTTAAAAGAAACATCTTGTGCGCTATCATAATTGTAGTCCTCATATACACTATCATCAGATGATAAACTTAAGTCATCATACATTGCAACTTTACCTTTTTTAACTCCAACATTACCTTTTTCCCCTGCAGGATTCCCTTTTTCAACTCCAACATTACCTTCTTCACCTGCAGGATTCCCTTGTTCAACTCCAACAGTATGTTCATCCACTGCAGGATCCTCATCAACTCTAACATCCCCTGCAGGATTCCCTTCCTCCAACCCAGCAGTGACTTCATCAACTCTAAGATCACTTTCCTCCAACCCAACAGTGGCTTCATCAACTCTAACATCACCTTCCTCCAACCCAACAGTGGTTATATTTATTATTACTATTATTGTTACTATTATTATTTATTATTATTAACTATTTATTATCTTTTTTATGTCATTTTATTTTCTTTTATCTTTGATTCATTTTATCTTGTCATATAATAAAAAATGAACAAAAATATGATAAAATTGAAAAGATCAAAAAGCCTCAATCCTTCTCCTTAGGACCTAAAAGTGAGATGTAATCGACTTGTGAGAATTCATTGGACCTTGTGTATGCCCTAAGCTTGACATGGAGAACTGTTATGGACTTATGATCTTAATTACAAGTTGAGTTATTCATGACACCACCCTAAGAGAAGAAACTTGGATTCCAATACTCAATACTTAGCTTAGGACACTTTGTACACACATGGTTTTCTCTTAGGTTACCTTACAATGAGACCTTTTATTTCTTGCATCTATATCTCTTGTAATTTTTCATGTATCCCTCCCCCATTTGGTGTACTTTTTCTTCCTTATTTTCTTTTAGTTTGTCGTTTATTGTTAGTTAAATCCTACGGACTAAGGTGAGCCTCACCATTTCTAAACAATCAAAAACCCTTGATCCAACATCAAGTGACATTTTCCTAAACAAATTCAAAAACACTTAAAATACGATTAGAATTGTGTGTTTCGAGGCTTAAGTAATGGAGAAAGAGTGAGAATGAAGCATTATTACCCTCATTCTGAATGTTTTGAACACAGGACACTTGGCCCGGTCGTTTGTAGTATTCGTATCCACTCATAGACTTTAGTGCAATTCAAATCAAGACGATTTTCTTTTCAAAACCTAAAATCAACATCAACTCATCAAATTCTTTTTGCGCCTTAAGGCATCATTCGAAAAACCCTTTTTCAAGGTATAAAATCAATCAATACACACTTATTTTCTACTCTGAGCTACGGAGCTCTAATTTCTGTATTGCACCATGAGGATAGGTAGGCACAACATTGCGAGATCATGGCGAGCACACTAATTTAAAATCTCTTTTTTCCCCTTTTACAAGTAACCTTTAGATAGTAGCACCCATTCGCGTATAGGACAATCAAGATGGTTCTCGGTAAGTACAACGGATGTTAGGGGTGCTAAAATCTTCTCCTTGCATAACCGACATCCGAACTCGAATTCAATTTCGACAACCATTTTCTTAACCTTTAGGGAGTTTTATTGATATTTTCTCTTTCCTTTGAAATGGTGACTCTGTATTTTTCACGTAGCAATAACTTTTGCCAGTGGCGGAGCCAGAACCTTAGATAAAAGGGTTCAAACTTTTAACATAATAAATATACTATCGTCTAGATGGACCCATGCCTGAAATAATAAGATATTGTTATGTTAACTTAATTTTTATTTTAAAAATTGAAAAAATTTGTAAATCTAAAAAGTTATTAATTGTGTAAATATGAGATAACAATTATTTTTTATTTAAAAATAAGGTAACCAACTTTCATTTGCAGCCTTTAATTATTTTTCTGGAATGTTTAAAAGAAATGAATGTTAAAATAGAAAATAAAATAGGCGACACCTAAAGGGTCCATTTGGTGCGCATGATAAGAGACATTATAAGATATTTTTATTATATTCTATTTCAATTTAGTGTTTGATGACACAATAAGATATGCTAAGTTAATCTTGAAATTTATCCTATTCTGCCTCACTAGTTCAAATTTTATTCTGAATAGGATAAGAAAATAATTTACAAATTTACCCCTATAAAATACATTTTAAAATAAAAAATTTAATATAATAAAATATAAATAAAGATTAATTTGATATTCAATTAAAAAATATCTATAAATATTTTTTTAAAAAATATTTACAATTTTGTCATAAAGGTAATTTTGTAACTTTATATAATATAAAAAAATTAAAACCTAATAAATTAGAAGTATTAAAAATAAAATAGTTAGTATAATTTTAAAAATATGGATATTAATTTTATTTTTTTATTAAATTAAATATATTTTCATGTAAGGGTAGTTTTGTCATTTACATATTATATATACATATTTTTATTTTGTTTGTCTAATATGTGTAAAAGAATTAACGATCTTTTTAAAAAACTGAAATTGTTTATTCAATAGTGTCAATGAATTGTTTATATATATATATATATATATATATATATATATATATATATATATATATATATATATATATATATATATATATATATATATATATATAATATGTTATCTTATTTGGTATTATGTGTGAAACACGTGATCAGATAAGTCTTATCATGTCTATATCATATCTTATTTTTATCATATTTTATATCCTATCATATCTCTATCATATAATGTGCACCTAACGGCCCAAAAAATTTTACTTTTATAAGTTGTTATAGATGAAATTTAAAAACAAAATATCTTAAGTTTAAAATTGTTAAAACAATTTAAAATTTAAAATTAGAGAAATATGGGGATTCACTTTAACAAAATATATATTGCCAAATAAAATATTGTTATATATTGTCAAATAAAATATTGTACATGATTATAAAGATTTATTTAATTTACTTTCTATTTTATACTCTTTTTACACATAAAAACATCTAATATTATTTTATAGAGTATATTTTTGGAGATTATTTTTCTCACTCTAAGAGTTGCTCTCACATCCTAAAAGAGTAATAGAATTCCCTGTCTTGTTTCATATCTCAGTGGCGTATATATACAATAGTGTTTGAATCATATTGATTCTTTAACAGACAAGCCTATTTAATTTACATAATGATATTACTAAAGATAGAGATTGACTAACAATATATCATATTCTATTGTTGTTAATAATATATTCTAATATACCCCCGTAGTCGAAACTAGAGGTGGACGAATGTTGAGACTATCTCTGAAGTCATCGAACAACTGCAGCGGAAGTCCCTTTGTAAAAATGTCAGCTATTTGGTAGCGTGACGGAACATGTAGTACTCGAACCTGACCACGAGCAACTTTTTCACGCACAAAATGAATATCCATCTCAATGTGTTTTGTGCGTTGGTGATGGATGGGATTACCTGATAAGTACACAGCGCTAACATTATCACAGTATACTATAGTGGATTTGATGACTGGACATTGAAGTTCTAATAGTAAGTTGCGAAGCCAGCAAGATTCAGAAACAACATTAGCAACACCACGATATTCTGCTTCTGCACTAGAACGGGAAAGAGTTGGTTTTCGTTTAGCAGACCATGAAACTAAATTGTCTCCAAGGTAAACACAATAGCCGGATGTGGACCTGCGTGTGTCTGGACATCCTCCCCAATCAGCATCAGTGTATGTGGTGAGTTTGTCAGCCGAGGAGAGAGAGAGATATAAGCCGTGAGTGCTTGTGCCTTTGATGTATCTAGGGATTCGCTTCAAGGCAGTCATGTGTTGCATTTTTGGATCGTGCATGAAAAGGCATACCTGTTGAACGGCATAAGAAATATCAGGTTGTGTGAAAGTAAGGTATTCCAGTGCACCAGCAAGACTCCTATATTCAGAGGGATCATGATACGGATTGCCTGAGTTTCCACTAAGTTTGGCTTTTGTATCCACTGGAGTAGAAATTGGTTTGCAGGAGGACATGGCAGCTCTCTCGATGATTTCTTCGGCATATTTATGTTGAGAGAGAAACATACTACCTGAATGTCTTGTAACTGATATACCTAGGAAGTAGCTGAGAGGACCCAAATCTTTCATAGCAAATTCGGAACTCAGTTTAGACATGATAGATTGACGAAGAGTATCGGATGATGCGGTGAGAATGATATCATCCACATAAAGAAGGATATAGGCAGTGTTATCTCCATGATGATAGATAAATAATGAGTGATCACATACGCTATGAGTGAAGTCTAAAGTAGCAACAAAGTCAGTGAAACGTTGGTACCAAGCACGAGGCGCCTGTTTAAGACCATAGAGGGATTTCTTTATCAAACACACATAATCAGGGTGGTCGCGATCGCGAAAACCGGGAGGTTGGAACATGTATACAGTTTCATTAAGATTCCCATGTAAGAAGGCATTTTTGACATCTAATTGACGTAAACACCATGATTTTGAAAGAGCAATACTGAGAACCGTCTGTATAGTTGCAGGTTTAACTACCAGACTGAAAGTTTCACCACAATCAACACCTGTTTGTTGATTAGAGCCATTACCGACTAACCGAGCCTTGTATCTCTCAAAGGAACCATCAGCTTTCTTCTTATGCCTGAAAATCCATAAGCGTTGTATAATGTTAGCATTAGAAGGACGTGGTACTAATTCCCACGTCTTATTTACAATAAGAGCATCATATTCATCTTTCATGGCCATTTTCCAATTTAGGTCTTGTAATGCATTAATAGGATTGGTAGGTAAAGGAGAAATTTGGTGTGAACTAGAGGCGTGGAGATTAAATGGTTGGTGAGGCTTAAAGATGCCATGTTGTGCTCGGGTTGTCATTTGAGGAGAGAGTGGAGGATTTTCTAAAGGAGGGTTAGTTGTAGGTGTTTGATGGGCAGAGACCGTGTTAGGTGTAGTGGTGGCGTGTGGAGTGGAATTTTGTAATTGCAGAGTTGGAGGTAATGTTGGTTGGTGTGTAGTCTTGCTGATGGAAGATGGCGGGGTGAGTGATGTTGCTGTGGTAGAGGGAGGTTGGTTGTGTGGGTTAGGTTCATTTGTAGGGAAGGTTGATGTAGATTGAAGCAAATGATAAGGAAATGGTGTATCACTTGTATCTAAAAAATTATAGAAGAAGGACTCGGGAGCATTGAATTTTGAGAAAGGAAAAATATTTTCGTCAAATGTGACGTGCCTAGAAATGATGATTTTACGACTTGAAAGCTCAAAACATTTGTAACCTCTATGATTGGATGGATATCCTAAAAAAAACACATGGTGTGGATCTTGCTTGAAGCTTATTTCTTGTAGTGGAAGGGATGAAGGGAAAACATAGACAACCAAAAATTTTAAGATGAGAGTAGGATGAAGATTTTTGGTAAAGAATATTGGTTGGTGTTTGAAGAGCTAGTTTCTTGTTGGGTAGGATATTTAAGAGATAAGTAGCCATTTAAAGTGCGTGATGCCAAAAAGAAGGTGGCATTGACGCATGAGCAAGGAGAGTGCGAATGATATTATTTATAGTACGAATTTTTCGCTCGGCTTTTCCATTTTGAGGTGATGTGTGAGGACATGAAAATCGGAATATCATTCCGTTTTGCTTGCAAAATTGATGAAAAAGAGAGTTGTCATATTCCTTTCACTTATCACATTGAAAACATTTAATGTCCTTTTCAAATTGTGTTTTAATGTGATTACGAAATTGTAAAAAAATGGAGTGAGTTTGTGATTTGTTTGCTAGAGGAAAAGTCCATAAAAAGTTGGTAAAATCATCAAGAAATAAAATGTAATAACGATGACCACCAGAACTAAGAGTTGGTGATGTCCATATATCACTGTGCATAATATCAAAGGGTAATAAGGTAGACGACAATGAATCATAAAAAGGTAACTTTATTTGTATTCCGAGCTGACAGGACTGCCAGAAGAAATTGTTTCAAAACTTATTACATGAGATAGAATTGTTTCGGTGAAGAGATTTAAAAATAGATGCTCCTGGATGTCCTAAACGATTATGCCATGTTTCTTGGGATAAAGCGGCAAAAGTAGACGGTGTTGAGCTTGGATTGCATGGTCTTGTGGTTAGAGGGTAAAGATCACCAGAGCTATTACATCTCATTAAAGGCATCCCTGTCTGAAAATCCTTCACAGAAAAACCAAAAGGATCAAATTCAATAGAAACTTCATTGTCGATGGTAAATTTTCTCACAGAAACAAGATTTTTGATTAATTTGGATGCATGCAAGACATTGTTTAAGGTTAAGGGATATTGAGGGTTCTGTAATAATGCATTACCACAACCAATAACTGGAATTTTATGGCCACTACCGACAGTAATATTATTGCTAATATTGGAATAAGACGTAAGATTACCTCCGTTTGTTGTCATGTGAGATGTAGCCCCGGTATCCATGTACCACTGATCGTCGGGAGGAGCAAGAGACAGAGTGTGCATAGCAGCTTGAATGTCTGTTGGTGCATATGATGATTTGGAGTTGTTGGCCTTTGCCAACCGGTTGTAGGATAAGGGCAAGGGGGAATGGCCCACGGCTGCCACTGTGCATTCCAAGGATGAGTGGCCCACTGATGTTGTGATGTTTGTGTTTGCTGCCATGGTCCTTGTTGATGATAATGAGATTTTCCACCTCGACCTCCTCCTCATCCGCGACCTCGACTACCACGGTTATGACTAGAACCTCCACGACCATTGCGACCTCCATTGTTGTTGTTATTGTTGCGATTGGGAGGATGAGAAGGTGAATAACCTGAATTGTTATCTTCCTTAGCGACCAAGAAGGTGGAATTTGCAGTGGTAACAGCCGTTCGTTTTGCATGTGTCGTTTCTTCCAAGACAACCATAGAGCGGGCTTTGTAAAAAGGGGGAAGAGTATCAGAATGAAGGATTTGAGACCCGACAGTAGCATAATCATCGGAGAGACCGGAGACAAGTTGAAGCACCATACGTTCGTTGGAAACAGGTGCATCGACATTGAAGAGTTGGTCGGAAAGAGACTTGATGTGTTGGCAGTATGATGAGGCATCCGAAAATTGTTCCATGCTAACTCTGGAAAATTCTTGCTCTAGGTAGAGAGCTCTTGAATTTTTGTTATCAAAATATATATCAAACAGATGATCCCATGCAAGTTAAGCGGTGGAGTCGCGTTCAATAATTGTATGAATAAGATCGATGGATATAGTTCCATAAATCCATTGCAAAACAATGGCATCGAGGCGTTTCCATAGAGATGGATCGGTTTCTTTGAGAGAGGGTGATGAAGTGGAATCGATTTGTGATGGGGGGATGATGTGATCGAGAACTTCGTATGCTTGGGCATGTATTTTAAACAGTTCAGACCATGTGTTGTACTGGATTTTCTCAATGTCAAGGGTGACTTTGATGAAATTTGTGATATTTGAAACAGTAAGTGCAGGATGAATAGGAGAGATGATGGTTGGGGTTGCTGTTTTTGTGGATTTGGGAGAAGGAGTAGGGGAAATGTCGGCCATGGTAATTAGAAGGATTATGGCCGGCAGAAAGAAATAGTTGTTTTAGGAATCTAAACATGCTCTTGATACCATAAAGGAGTAATAGAATTCCCTGTCTTGTTTCATATCTTAGTGGTGTATATATACAACAGTGTTTGAATCATATTGATTCTTTAAAAGACAAGCCTATTTAATTTACATAATGATATTACTAAAGATAGAGATTGACTAACAATATATCATATTCTATTGTTGCTAATAATATATTCTAATACATCCTATTAAAAAACTAAAATTACTTTTGAAATATAAAAATATATTTTCGGACGCACCTCATTCACACACAATTTATTGAAGAAGACCCTAATTTTATGTCAAAAATTAATACATAAATGCATCTCCGTATAACTTAGGAAAATGCACATTCAGACGAGTTTTTAATAAAAAATGTATCTAACTCTTCTTTTTCCTCATTTCTCTTTTACTCTCTCAAACTCTCTCAAAATATCAAACTTTAAAACTCTCTCAACTTACTTCCAAGTTTCTACTCTTAATATTCAATCATTAAAGAGCTCAACATCAAACTCACATTGATAAGTTTTTTTTTATTTCTCTATACATTTATAGAAATTGAATATTAGATTCTATAATAGGTAGTTTAGATAGGTTATTTAACTGGGCAATATGTTTGATAGATAGTTTAGATGAGCAATGCATTTTAAGAATGATAGATTTTCATGCATTTCTATCATTTTTCGTTTTTTCTGAGTTGCAAGTTAATACGGAAATGCATTTGCATATTTGGTATGTCTGCATTATTTGACTTGATTTTTACTATGTTTCACCTGAGTTTAATTTTTTCTATTATTTATTACTTGTGTGGTTTGGTTATAGACATTATGGCTGATAATCAATATAGATCGAGGCTTAGCAGAGTGTCACGACATGCACCGGTTCGAACGGAAACATCCCGACCCTCGCAACCACCAGTCGTTTCTAGTTCAGTTGATGTAGAGAAATCAACTTATATGGTTTGGGCATCTCCGAGTTCATCTTCCAAGAGGAGGCATTTGTCACCTCCTGATGCCGAGAAGCCTCACCCGTCTAGGTTGAGGCCCCTAAGATTGAGGTGTCTGATGTCGATGTAGTCATTCCCGAGGAGTTTGGAGGAGGCCCGTATGACTTATCATTGCCGCCTCTATATTCGGACCATGCTACTAGGCATGTGTGAGATGAAGAGGTAAAATTTATTTGTATTTATTCTTTGAAACAAATGTGTTATGATATTTGAACTTTTTGATGTTAATTTATTTTTCAATAGTATGTGATGCTTTAAAATGCATCAACCATGGTTAGACGTTTGCAAGGTTGTAGCATCTTGATGAGTAGTGGTTTCACGATACAATGTGGCTATCTGAGCTACGAGACTTACGCATGACTAATTGTTCACCATGGCATGTTGTTTGTGTTCATTAAGAGATGACACTCTGAGACGTCATCTTTCATCTTCCACATGGTGAGATGCCCATTACACTTGATGATGTGTTATGCCTACTGCTTCTTCCGATTAAGGGAAGATTATTATACCACTCTAGGATTACTAGAGATAATGAGTTAGAGATGATGGTGACCTTTTTTAAAGATGACCCAGAGGATACCCTAAAGGAAATATGAGACATCCAAGGGTGTCATGGAGAGGTTGTATGCACACGAGCAGATTGAGGTCGAGCAGGTCGATGGGGATGCTGAACAAGTTATGCACCATAGAGCATATGCATTAAGATCATACATGTTATACTTGGTTTGAACGTACGTATTTGTGGACAAGACTGCCTATTACGTGGATGGGGTGTATCTTAGATACTTCGCTGGCTTGAAGAGGATTTACGAGTACAACTAGAGGGTGCTTGTTTGATTTATATGTACTCCAAGTTAGCTCAAGGTTGTCTCTGGAAGACTAGGAAAATGACTACTAATTGCACACTATTGACAATAATATATTTGTTTTCTTTACTATTTATCTATCATTTTCATAACATTTGTGATACGCTATTACTAACAATTCGTATGTAACATTTTTAGGTATGGATCCTTTAGCACTTCTCACACATTTCAGGTTAGTCATATTTTAATGGCTACATTGAAGATATGCCACATGCTTGTGCATTTGTCCTGCTAAGAGGGAATTATTCGACAGAGCCTTTCTTGATTGCATTGTACATGATGATATACGCTTCCAGGAATATGACCTTCATCGTCAGACGCGTCCCTTGGATGACATAGCCTTCTACTTTAGATGATTGGCTTATGGTGTTGGACAAGTGACTTCAAGCACGAGGGGGGGGGGGGGGGTAACTGCGGTATTTATAAATCGCGATTGCTTAAGTGATATTTTTAATTTACTTAAAATTATTTTAGTCATTTATTTTGAGTTGAGTAAACGTCAGCAGAAAAAAAAAAGTAAAAGTAAATAGTAGAAAATAAAGAGGATAAGGGTTAGAGAGATTGCATAAGAGAGTTATCTAGATTTGGCCAAATATTGACCTAGTATTGTGCCCAAGAATTCTTCTTGAGATTTTGACTATAACGTTAAGTTTATACAAGTTATGTCCACAAAACCTTACTACAATAGGATCTTGCAATTTTTACAGGCTTATGCCCATCCAAATATAGTTTTTACCACAAGTTAAGCTAACAAACCATTTAGATATTTTCAGGCTTATCTCAATAACGTAAACATTACTTTTTCCAACAAAGTTCAAGAAACCAAAGTAGAGATTTTATAAATGGTTTTCCTCTCAAACCAAATTCAATTTCTCAAGAGTATCACACTTTCAAGGATAAAACAACATCAAAACCCCTTACAAACTTTTTACTCACAAGTAAGTTTTCACTCAAAAACATTAAGGCAACTTAAGTGAAGAAGAAATATTTCTAAGAGAAATAGTGGAAAATAGAGAAATAAATTTCAAAATAAATGTAAAACTCTAGAAAGTGGTGTGAAATGAAGACCAGGCAAGCCTCCTTTGTATAGGAGAAGTAAAAACCAGAAAAGAAAATGATCATTGGTAGAATTGATGTGCTAATCAATTGGCTTAATGCCCAATCGATTGGATGACCTGTTTTTAATCAATTGTCTTACCCAATATGGAAATATTTGATAGAGTGTCATTACAATTCATTAAGGTGATGTCCTAATTGATTAGTTAATTGATTAGACCATCTTCAATCAAATAACTTAATGCTCCAATTGATTGGTTGGTTCAAAAAGTTTTCCCAATCGACTGACTTGGGTCTCCAATCGATTGGTTAGTTCAAAAATCTTTTTAAATGATAATGGGTATCTTCTTAATCATTTGTCTTGGTTTTGAAAATTTTTTAAAGATATAAAACAATTTAGAAAAAGATTTTTAATTGTGTATGTGTGTGGGTGCGCGCACGCGCGCGCGCGCGCCCGTGTGTGTGTGTGTGCGAGAGAGAGAGAGAGAGAGAGAGAGAGAGAGAGAGAGAGAGAGAGAGAGAGAGAGAGAGAGAGAGAGAGAGAGAGAGAGAGAGAGAGAGTTATCTTAGAACTTAGGAGCTACTTTCTTACTTTTACAAAACTCTAACCACTCAGACAACACAACATGACAATCTTTCACATTTTATCTAAAGCTTCAAGATTCTTTTCCATATGCATCGATTATATAAGAACTTAAATCTTGAGTGTCTTTTCTTGATGAGGATTTGATATGTTTTTCTAGTTGGTTCACCATCATCAGAGTATTAAAAGTTATTGTTACCAACTTCATAATCACAATTGACTTTAATATCGCGGTTGTTGACGTTGTCGTCATCAAAACTTCAGAGAAGATCTTTTACAGGATTATCAACTTTATATCTACAAGCACATAGATCCACATGTTTGTCACGTTTGATGTCCATATCTTTCTAATAGAGTCATGCGTCAGTTCGGGTATATGTTATTGGTTCTAAGAGACTCCTCTGAATCCACTCCTCATACTATAATTCGTAGAGATGTAGATGTCATGTATGATGATTTCCTAATCATTTGGTACCACCTGAAGCACAAGGTATTGTAGCTCCTAACGATTGAAATTGTGCATACAACTACGTCCAGTGATACTTTAGAGTGTCACATCCTTATATGGCACCGCATGTCGAGGGATAAGCACCTAGGCCAGCTCATCAGGAGATATTAGAGAAGGAGTAGGTTATGACAGATCATGTTGTTGATGTGTTATATGTTTATCGTCGTATTATGGATCTTTTACAATAGGGTGTAGATAGAGAAAACTTTACGGAAAGAACTTCTGGAAGGACCATTGTATATGTCATTCTTACATGAGACACATACGACATTGCAGTACAAGAAGCAGCAAAGAAACAAGAGGTCTGATATACACAATAGTATTATATTTGTATTGTATGTATTTTGTTATTTTTATTATATTATGGATAATATTATCATTTATATATGTGATGACGAGAAAACGCATCGATTATATCGCTAGATTTCATTGACGTTTTATCGCGCATTCACCGTTTTAACGCTCGATTTTTCGAGTTTTTCTTACTATTTTGCAGGTACATCGTCATGTGAGGCCGAATCATGAATTAAGAAGAAAGGAACGAAAGAAACCACAAGAAATGAAGCAAGGCAGAAGCCTGCAAAAAGTCTGCATAATTTGTTACGGCCACGGTCGTTACAAGGGTGTCACGACCGTGACACCTTACTTTGGGCCATCACGACCGTGAGGAAGTAGTCACGACCGTGACACTTGAAATCATCAAATAACGAGCGTGAAGACCTTGTCACGCCCGTGACAAGGATAAAACTTGGTTTTGACTCAGACTACGTCAAGCCACCACTAAAGACCACTCCTCCTAGTAATTCTCCTCAAGGCAGCACGTGAGGACGACTTCTCCCATTTTTGCTGCCACTTTCCAACATTTTCTCAACCACTTCAGCAAAGCCCAAGAAGCAAAAGACCAAGGCACCAGCCCATTGGAAGCTCTATAAATAGGACCAGCTCAGGAGAACTCAGGAGAGACTTCATTATCCAAATTTCCTGCGGAAGCTCTGCCGAATTACCTTACCACCAGAATTATTATTCCAGCATTATTTTGCTTTCTGTCTTATTTTATTTGTATCCAAACCAACCGTGTAACAATTTCCAACATTAGGGAATTGTTATACTTTTATTTGTTTCCAACCTTCAGCATTCGTTTTAATTTTTATTTCCGCCTACTCCAAGCCTTCCGGTCTGTGGAAGAAGGAGTCTACTCAGATATTTGTTAATCAGGTTTCTCAATTTATTGCACTTTTAATTTAATTATAATGTCTATTTATTTTTCTGCCATTAGTAAGTTATTATTTAACTCTGTGTCTGATTCAACCTCGATGAGTAGCTAAATACCTTAGGGCGGTATGTAGTTATAACCAACTTAACCGGTAAAATATAACCATAGGCTAAAATAATTAATCACTTAACATTCTGGCTGATACTTTTTAATTGAATTAGACCTTTTCGTTACGAGAGTAAGAAAAGGGTATTAGGTTGGGTCAAGACCACGAGAGTGTGAGATTTAACCAGATAGCTAAAGTTAGGCATTTAAATTAAACACAGCGAGAGCGCTTTAAGATAAATTAGAATTATTTAGTTTCCAAAAATTACCTCTAAACACTTATGGGCTAGCGAGAGCAGGCATAGGGCTTTAGGGATAAGATCTGATACAAGACCACGAGAGTGTGAGTTGAGGGTATTTAAACTGGTAATCTCTACCGAATAGATTAAGTGAACATCTTTATAAGCCTAGGTTAGATCGACCCACCTAAGTTGGTATAATTACATACCGACCGCCTTAGTATTATTTTATTAAAAACTTAAATTTAATTCCGCCTTCAATAGTCTTAGAAAACCAACAACAATCGTGACAACTATTCGCCTTAACTAAACTAGAAGTTCATCTAGCACTAAGTAACGATAGAATCCCTGTGGATCGATAATCTTAAATATTACTTCGATAGGCTGTGCACTTGCAGTAAGATACCGCTAGACGCATAAGTAAACACGTCTTTAACCCATCAATATGACACTTTCATCTTATTACATCGGTGTTTGGCTTAATTAATAATTAAAATTTTATGATAGTATAATTATAATATATGGTTTATTACGGTGTTTTTCTGGGGAAAATGTCAAAATTTACTAAGTTTAAGTTGACTATAGAAGTGTATATCTATATTTGATACAGAGATGCATCTTCGGATTAATCTATATCAAAAATATGGGTGTCTCAGTTAAGAATTGTTTGGGTGCATATAAAGTGAATTTATAAATGTATCCCTGAATTAATTTCGGACAAAAACGTAGGTGTGTCTTGTTTGCACGTGGATTTGATGTGAAATTGGTGCGTCCAAAATAGATTTTTGAATTTACAAAAGTATTTTTGAATTTTTATAAGATGGATCTCAAGGTGAAAAACAACCCCCTATTTTTATTCAATCCAATTAGTCAATGATGCAATTGTTCTACCGCGCAAGAAAGTTTACCCAATACTTTTGCCTTCAAAACCCAAACCTATTTTTTCAAAAAAAAAAAATCCAAGCTCGCCTATTAATCGTTAAAACAAATTTTGTCTCTATAAAACTCTAGAATGTTTCAGAATTTCAAGACCCCGTAACAAAATGAATCAACTAAAAGCACTTTCTGGATAGTACGGGATTATTCCTATGTCCTTTTATATATCTGTGCTTCCCAACAATGTGAATCCCACTAATCATCGATAGCATTTCGCACTCAATTCTTCTCAATTTACACAGTTTTCAACTGCATCAAACATGTCTTTGATTCCAAGTTTCTTTGGCAACCGAAGGAGCAACGTATACGATCCATTCTCTCTCGACGTTTGGGACCCCTTGAAGGATTTTCCATTTCCAAGTTCTGCACTCTCTGCTTCATTCCCTCGGGAGAATTCTGCGTTTGTGAGTACACGAGTGGACTGGAAGGAGACCCCAGAAGCACACGTGTTCAAGGCTGATCTTCCTGGACTGAAGAAGGAGGAAGTGAAAGTTGAAGTTGAAGATGATAAGGTCCTACAGATAAGCGGAGAGAGAAGTGTGGAGAAAGAAGATAAGAATGATGAATGGCATCGCGTGGAGCGTAGTAGTGGAAAGTTCTTGAGGAGGTTCAGATTACCTGAGAATGCTAAAATGGATCAAGTGAAAGCTTCCATGGAAAATGGTGTTCTTACTGTTACCGTTCCTAAGGACGAGATCAAGAAGCCGGATGTTAAGTCCATTGAGATCTCTGGTTGAACTCAGAATGAGCTATGTTACTCTGTCGCTTTGAATCGTGTGATTTTCTTGGTTATAATGGTCATGTAATTGTAAAATGTTAATGCATAAATAAATTAGTAAATCGTTGTTGTTCTATTCCTATTCTAATGAATGTTTAGTTGAATGAAAATTAAACAAAAGCTGCTATATATAGAGCTTCGTATTTTAAGAAAATTAAGCAACAATATTTTGAGGACTTGCAAAAAGAGCAGACCAAATAAATGCCTTAATCTTCACCTTTCCACATTTAATACTAGTTTTAAATCTCAAACTCTATAGCACTTTGATATTGAATGTTGTAAAACAGAGTAAGGTTGACTTCACCATTCACCTTCTCTATGAATTTCCCTAACAAATAAATGCGAGTTGGTAGACAAATATGATTATATGACTTCGGTGTTGCAAATTGATTGGTAACATACTTGGTGGATTCAAAAGGCTAAAATTCATTGAATGAGAGACAGTTTGGAATATTAATTTTTTTATTAAAAAATCAATATTTTAAAAATCGAACTGGTCATTAAATTGGTGAGAGCATTGAATTACTGGTTTATTATTGGATCATTAATTAAACCGCATGATTAAATTGGATAAAATCGAACAACTCAGTTGAATAAATCTATTACAATAACAAAATTATATAGATATTAAATTGATCGAATCAGATGATTGAATATAAAAAGAATTACTAATATTTAAAAAATTTAAAAATATTATAAAATTCACAAGTTTATAGTCAATTATAAACTTGAGTAAGTGATTGATTTAAAAATTTAATCAAAGTATCAATCTCAATTATAAACTTATTTGTTATCTATCAAACATGCATTAACATTTATCTTATGCAATACCATTAACATTTATCTTATGCAATACCCTAGCTTAGTTAATAGAAACCAATGATATCAATCACATATGAGAGAACTAGAGTATGTTTAAATTCTACAACTTATCAATGCTATAATACTACAATAGCTTCTATTTACTATATTTAACATCATTGTCACCAAATTTTAAAAGAAAGAATATCAACTTTCTCTTCTTTTTTTTTTTTTTAAATGAAAAACGACGCCATTTTATTTCTTTTAAAGCATTTAAATCGCCAATTTTCCAAAATCGTCAATTTTTCAGTTTTAACCGATTTTCATCAATTCAATTATATACTCGATCCAACAATTGAATCAGATCAATTACCACTTTGGTTCTCGATTCAACAGACCGGTCTGGTCCGATTTTTAAAACTATGAAAAAAACTACTCAAAAAAGAAATCAAAATAGGATAAGATGCATTGAGAAAGTCAGAAATCACTTACAAAGAAGAGGAGATTCATGATATTACCTTATAGTTTTACAGAAACTAAATAAGAGCATAGAACCTTATTATTAACTCGAACTTAATTATTTGGGATTAATGGTTGAGAGAAAGTGAGAGAGTTCTCATATTTAAAAAGAGTCTTAAATAGAAAGTCATTTGGATTGGGAAGAGGTATTGAACATCTTGGGGTTGATGTTCTTATAAGACTTATTATTCTAATTCAACATAATTGAATTCTTTTCTTGGGTAGAGTGCCCCCAAACATAAGTATGGTTTCATCGAACTGAATTATCAATTCTTTGTGTTATTTATTGCTTTTCTACTTCATCATCTTGAATAAGTTAATATGTCATAACTTGGTTGTGTAATTGGTTTTTACTTTCTGGTATACAATGTTTGAAACATCGTGTCTGACACCTGTCCCCAGAATTTGTTATCTACCATAAATTAGTTGCACACGTTGTCCCAAGTATCAAGTCCAACATCTATCTTTCTAAGAACATAATTTTAAATGTCGTACAAGATGTCATGACATTATACTGCGACAACATAAGTGGTATTAATATTTCGAAGAATCTTGTTCAACACAGTCGAACAAAACCCATTGAAACTTGACATCATTTCATCAGGAAACTTGTTGAAGATAAAATTGTAAACCTTGAACATGTAGTAATTCAGAATTAACTAGCTGAAATATTCACTAGAACTTTAGATGCAACTTATTAGTTTGAAAAAGCTAGGGGTGGTCTTTGTATTTACATATGTGAGAATTTAAAGCAATTAATGCAGAGGAGGCATGCATGAATAGAGAAATACTTTCTCTCTCTTATGATCATTGTTGCACATGAAGTAAGGTTGATTATTCCTATTTCAAAATCTCCTCATAATTGCTCCATTTTTATAAGGAAGAAAAAACTACATCTCTCTCTCTCTCTATTATTCTCACAAAGTTGTTCATTCACTTTTCTCTTAAGTTCTTCAATCTCTTACAAATATGAGTCAAACATATGAAGAAGTTGAGACAAATGAATCTATTTCAAATGCTAATGAGGTAAGAATGCTTGGAGTTAAGTTAGGGAAGAAAGTTACAACAAAGAAATATAGGATTTCTGAGTCAAGTTGCAAGCTTGACAAACAAGACGTTATGCCTCTTAGGATCATTGTCCCAGCTGATATCTCAAAGAAAAGAGAAAATAAGGATGACTTGGAGAAGAATGAAACAAAGGTAAGAAGGATGACTTGGAGAAGAATGAAACAAAGGTAAGTCCCTTTGGAGAAAAAAAAAACTTATGTGCATTCTTGTAAGCATGTGTATTATTAAAATTTTTAAATAAATTAAGAAAAATGCTATAAACAAAACTAAATACATTAAAAAAAATGAGATTGTTAAAATAAAATAATTATAATTAAAATTTACTTTTATCAATATATAATTATATTTTTATGTGTTATTTTTAATTATTATAATCATATATTTTTTTAATTTTGATTCATTTTTAAATTAGGGTTGGACCTCCAGTTTGATTGGGTCGGTCCTGATCTCAAATATAGATTCCAACATTTCTTATAATCCAATAGCTGCCATATATTTTTCACTTGGGTCCTATTGGAAAAAAAAGTAGATTTAATTCTATTTGATGTGTTACACAACTGCTGAAAAGTGTCCAGCAGTATAGTAGTTATGTTGTTGAACTTGTATCCTTTTTCACTAATATGAATATGACTCTTTAAGGTTAAATATTATCTAAATATATTAAATTGACATATTCATTCTCCGTTAGGTTTACTTTGCGATGGTTTACGTTTAGGCAAGATGAAGCAACAATACACATATGCTTGGAAGTGAATGGCTTGATGAAGCAACATTACACATGCGTTTTGCTATCATAGTTTAATGCTCGTGCTTTGAATTTTATCCTAGTGTCTTTCTATTTAGGTCTCCCATTAATATGAGAACCCCTCTCACTTTCTTTTAATCACTAATCTCATGTGATCACTACAATAATCAATATCAAGAATGTTGAATTACAACTCAACTAAACAAATCAACGAATATGCCTTATGTTCGGAATTTAGGCGTTAATGTGGTTTACAAGTAACAACATGAACAAAGGACTTAAATTAGACCCTGACATGCATATCTTCAACTCTTGTTCACTTCAAAAGTTAGGTTTGAGTCTCTTTAAATAGCAATACAGAATATGGGCTTTTTCAATGGGCATTTGAGCACGTCCAGAATTGTAGGGCATCTTGTTAAAATTTGTCTTTAAAATATCCTCCAAAAAATATTTGATTTGATTTAAACTTCAATCTCCATTTAAATTGATTTTATTGCATCCAATCTAAAATATATCAACAAATCTAATTGGAACAACCAGAAAATAACGTACAGAACAACTACAACATTGAGACGCTGTCAAGGACCAGATATTGCATACATGCTGGGATATTTGTTCCCACATGTACTCTTTCTTCACAAAAACAGCTTGAACATACCATGTTGTTTTGCATAATGCAGCCAATCCAAAAAGGAACAACAGTCCCCCCTTTGGCAAAACAACACTTTTCAAAAACATACAAGATGTGCAACATAAGTTGAGCGATAAGCACACCACACACAAGCACACAGAGCAAACAACAGCAGCAGCAGAAGTAACACAATTAGAAAACCTGAAATATGGTTGTTATAACACAATGCTCCATACAGTCAAGCACACAATCAGTCAGCATGCACACGAACATAGACAGTGGTTGTCATATAGGTCAAAAGTCAACACACACCATAAATAATGCATATTAGAACATTAGAGTTCATACACAGTCAGTAGATCACCTCACACATGCTCATAATTGAAGGCCAGATGCTCAATCATGTGAGCATAAAATCTCATCAGATGAGATTACAACCAAAAGCAAACCAGAGAAAACATCTATCAATCATGATGTATGCACAGAACATATATCATTATTACTCCCTTTTTCCACAATTTGGAAATGGTGCGAAAAGAAAGAAAACCAGAGAAATACCACAAAGCATGTACCATTGAAATTTGCAGAGAACTACAATAGCTGGAATACAGACCCAAGAACATTATATGCCCAAATACAAGGGTCAAAAAATAATCATAACATCTTTCTTCATAAATAGCATAAACAGCTCTAGCCTGATGACTTCAGTATTCAGAGCTTGATTCTTCTTCTTCACTTGAGGATTATCCACCTTCCTTGATGAGTAGATATTTACTCTTGAGGTCTAAGTCTTCACAATGGAAATAAACTCCTTATATAGCCACAAAAGTCCAGCTCTAAAAATCCACAAGGATTTAGGTCATGAATTTAGTTGAACTTCTAAAAATCACACGAGATCAATATTCAACAATAATGATTTCCAATATTGACTAATCTCTTTGAATAAATATTATTCTTTATGTATTTGATTCATATCAAATCCTCCAAAAACACACACAATCAATAAAATATTTATTAGGAAGATTGAGATATTTGTAACTAGTATGAGGAAAATTTCTCATAGATTGTTCATTTTTATAAGGAAGAAAAATCTCCTATTTCAAAATCTCATCATAATTGCTCCATTTTTATAAGGAAGAAAATTATACATCTCTCTCTCTCTCTCTCTCTCTCTCTCTCTCTCTCTCTCTCTCTCTCTCTCTCTCTCTCTCTCTCTCTTATTCTCACAAAGTTGTTCATTCACTTTTCTCTTAAGTTCTTCAATCTCTTACAAATATGAGTCAAACATATGAAGAAGTTGAGACAAATGAATCTATTTCAAATGCTAATGAGGTAAGAATGCTTGGAGTTAAGTTAGGGAAGAAAGTTACAACAAAGAAATATAGGATTCCTTAGTCAAGTTGCAAGCTTGACGAACAAGACGTTGTGCCTCTTAGGATGATTGTCCTAACTGATGTCTCAAAGAAAAGAGAAAATAAGGATGACTCTGAGAAGAATGAAACAAAGGCAAGTCCCTCTGGAGAAACAAACTTATGTGCATACTCATAAGCATGTGGATTATGTGAATATAGACTATGTGGCTAATAAAGTTGATACCTCTCCTACTCAGAATACTAGAAAATCTACTGAAGTTACGATTAACTCACATGGTGAAACATATGATGAACCATTTGTGACTGGGAAGGAGGAAACTCCAAAAGGAAGTTTGTAGCAAAGAAAAGAAATGCAAAAGGAAAAGTTGTTGACAAGAAGTATTTGAAGAGAAAGCTTGTACAATCAAATGATTCTGACACAGATGTTGATAAATACTGGTTGATTTGGCTATTGTCAAGTGTTTTGTTCTAGACACAATTGTTTCAGTTTTATTATGATTGAACCTTGTGTATGGGTCGGAAATGTTATTTGTGTTGCTGGTTCTGTAATGGCTGAAGGTGGCAAGAAACACAAGAAAGGGGGATTTGAGTTGGGTTTCTAAAAATCAAATATTTTTTAAAACCAATTCAACAAGCAATAACACAAACAGTAAAAATAAGAAGTTATTTTTATACTGGTTCAGTGTTAATGAAGCTACCTCTAGTCCACCCTACCAAGGTGACTTTTTATTCTTAACAAGGACTTAATCCACTATAATCGAAATTGATTACAAACACCACAAAGATAACCATCTCTGTCTTCTCGAGTATATCTGACTAAACCCTAGTCACTCAAGGAAACCACTCAAACAAGATTGAGATTTACAAGATGTGTTTACAAAGAACGCTTCTTAGAAAGAAGATTAACATAAGTTAATACAATGAAAATTTCACACAAATAACGAGCAAAAACTCTTTATGTGTTTGCAGAGAATATACACAAAAATAATATTTACTTCAGTAAGTGTGTGTGTTCAATAACATAAGCAATGTAATAGCAACTAGCATGAGCATTAGCTTCTTCTTCCAATCATCCAAGTCTTCTTTATATAGGCAAATAAAAGATTTGTTGGAGGGTAGCATTATAATTGCGAATAACATCTGTCTCTTTCATAACGGTTTGCAAATGGGATGCAAAATGGTACAATAGTATTGTCCTTAGCCCATAAAATAAGGGTAGCGGAGTTGATCTTGTACTGTGTACGATTTTCCTGATGCAAAACTTTTTGAACTTATATTCTAATCTTCAGAGACTTTTGATAAAATGATGTTGAAACATACTTAGAAGGATCAAGAGACTTGTTGAGATAATCTTCAGAACTTTGATCTTCAGAGTCTTGACACAGTTTCTCAGAACTTGGTCTTCAGAGTCTTCAGATCTTTTTCTTCAGAATCTTCAGAACTTGAGTGCAGTATCTTGAAGGTAGACACTCCTTCAAAGGCTCTTCAATCAAAGTCATAGTCAAAATTTTTAACACAAACGTTCTTCAGAATCGTTGTCTAATTGCTTTTCAGAACTTAACAACATCTTGTAAAGCATTTACATCTCTTCAGAGTCAGGGTGTGTTGATTCAGAGTCTGATGATGTCATATGTCAAAGCTTTGGAGTCAGAACCTATTAAGCAAAAGCTACACATTAGACACAAAATCATTAGTGTACAAAATTATTCTCTAACAAATAATATATTGTTATCATCAAAATTAAAGACCAAATACAGAATCAGATCTTGTTCTAACAATCTCCCTTTTTTGAAGTGCACTTCTACCTTAATCAAAAATTGAGGAAGAAACATTTTTAGATGTTTTTTCAATAACATATGATTCTTATTTATTCAACTTTGAGCTCACTCTAGACCACACAAAATGGTTGGTGCAATCACCGTCGTATAAAACTATTGGCAAAATCATAACACGTTGAAATTTGCATTACCGAAAATTATGCATTGGTTAAAATTTTTGGTATCACATGATACATTTTGAAAATATTGATATTATTTCAAAAGTACCGATTTTTTTATCAAACGGTATAAATTTATACCGAAATTTTTAACTTATACCAGAAATTTTCAATGACCTGTCTAAATTTTCATTTGCACATTTTGATCCAATTTTTTTCGAACAGTTTTAGAATTATAAAGAAATGTAGGGTGCAATGTATATTTTTTGAGGTGTCACGTTAAATTCCAAGTTAACCCAAGTTTGGGCTTCAAAACCCAAACCTACTTTCATTCAAAAACAACCCAAGCCCTCCTGTATATGTTGAACAGTTAAAATAAAATCTAGAAAATTTCAGATATCTGTAGAACTCTAGAATATTTCAGAATTTTCGAGACTGTAACAAAATGAATAAAGTAACAGCACTTTCTCGATAATACAAGACTATTCCTCCATCTCCTTTATATACCTCGAGGGCCTTTGAACAATGTCATTCATGCATACTCAGCATCCATATCTATTCGCTTACACAACTCTAAATTTACAGACTTCTCATAAACTACATTCAAAATGTCTTTGATTCCAAGCTTCTTTGGTGGCCGAAGGAGCAATGTATACGATCCATTCTCTCTTGACGTTTGGGATCCCTTGAAGGATTTTCCATTTCCAGGTTCTGCACTTTCTGCTTCATTCCCTCGGGAGAATTCTGCGTTTGTAAGCACAAGAGTGGACTGGAAGGAGACCCCAGAAGCTCACGTGTTCAAGGCTGATCTTCCTGGGCTGAAGAAGGAGGAAGTGAAAGTTGAAGTTGAAGATGATAGAGTTCTTCAGATCAGCGGAGAAAGGAGCGTGGAGAAAGAAGATAAGAACGATGAATGGCATCGCGTGGAGCGTAGCAGCGGAAAGTTCTTGAGGAGGTTCAGGTTACCTGAGAATGCAAAAATAGATCAAGTGAAAGCTTCAATGGAAAATGGTGTTCTCACTGTCACCGTTCCAAAAGAAGAGATCAAGAAGCCTGAGGTTAAATCCATAGAAATCTCTGGTTGAATTTAGAATGAGCTCTGTTACTATGTTGCTTTAATTAATCGTATGCTTACCTTGTGGCATGTGCAAGAAATGTATGGTGATGTAATTCTGAAATGTTAATGCACAAATAAATTAGTGGTTGTTGGTTCACTGGGTTTTATTTATTCATGTTCTAATAAATATAATGAATGTTTAGTTGAATGAGAATTAAACAAAAGCTGTTATAAACAGAGCTTCATGTTTTGAAATAATTAAGCAATATTATATTTTGAGGACTTGCAAACCCAAAAAATGCCTTAATCTTCATCCTTTTCACCTTTAACACAAATTTTAATTCTCAAGCTCTAAATAGCACTTTGATATTGAATCTTGTAAAATAGAGTAAGGTTGACTTCACCATTCACCCTATCTTTGAATTTCCTTAACAAAATAATTTGATCTTGTAATACTTTATAGTGTGAGTTGGTGACAAATATGATTATATGACTTTGGTATTGCAAATTGATTGGGAGTAAAAGTGTGTGTTGCCTCACTCTGTTTCAAATAAGACTGAATATATGTTTCTCACCCAAATGATTTCACTAGAGTGATAGAATCAATCGGGGAGAAAAATCTCCATTAGCTACAAATAATGGCCAGTTAAATTCTTTTGCTATATTAATGTGATCCAAAAGAGTTTTAATTTTCTTTTATATATAGAGGATTAAATAAAAATGGACTTCAGTAAAAAAAAATTAAAACATTTAAATAAATAATAAATAAATTTTATTAATTATAAAAATACAGTATTTTTATTAATAAAATTTAGTCTCATTAGAATTAAATTAATTCAATATACATATTCAACATATTATGATATATATTTTATACGGAATCAAAATAGTCATACTACTATTTATAAAATTAATAAATTAATTTTAAAATATTTGAATCTATTCAGAAAAATTTCTTTGACGGTAATTCTAAAATTTAGGAGTTGATGACTTTTGTGGTTCTTCTTCAACGGGTATTCTTTTGTCTCTGATATATTAGAGATCATACCCTATATATATATATATATATATATATATATATATATATATATATATATATATATATATATATATATATATATATATATATATATATATATATATATATATATATATATATATATATGTATGATGGTCAATTAGGATTTTATATTCTCAAATGAATTATCCTAAATAAAATTTAAATATTCTTTTAAGAAATTTATTTGATAAAATAGTTAACATTATAAATAAATTTATTTGACTATATAATAATTAAAATATTAATATAATATGAAATTATTAAAATATTTCAACAATCTCCCACTTGGTCAATATATTTTAATAATTATATCATGATTTTTTTGGCGCGCATCCGAATGTTATCTATCTTATATTTCAACTTTACAATTTGGTCCACCTCATACATCAATAACGGGACCATCGCGGCTGTTATCACTAACTTATAACATGACATAACCCCGACGACCACTACATCAACGTACTTGATGATATAGATCGATATGGATGAGCGACATGAAAATTTATGCAATGTGATCTTTGAATCATGCATACTTTCAATTTGTCTTACTGGAATCTTTATTGAGATCAAACTGAAATTCCTTAGGTGCAATTCAAAATCACAATATTTGCACATAACAAAAAAAATTGATATTGTTATAATGATAATACCTCATAAGTTTTTATTTCTATAGAAAATTACACATAACATAAAGTTTGTACCAAAATAAAACCGAAGCATAAAACATAGAAAATTAAGAAAAAAACGCTCACTAATCTAAGGCAATCTCAAAATCAAGACCCATATGAGCAACATGCCCATGAAAAGCCTTAGGTGTTAAACCTTTGGTTAGTGGATTAGCTAGCATTAAGTCTGTCCCGATATGTTCTATCAAAATTTGTTTCTTCTGAACTCTTTTTTTTATAACAAGACACTTGATATCAATAAATTTTGATTTTGTAGAACTCATATTGTTGTTGGAGTTAAGTACAGTTGCACTATTGTCACAATAAACCTTCAAGGGTCTTTCAATGCTCCCAATGATGTGTAGGCTTGTGACAACGTTCCGCAACCAAATTGTATGATTTGGTGCCTCAAAGCAAGCCGCAAACTATGTTGTCATGGTGGAAGAAGCCACTAAAGTCTGTTTGGAATACTTTCGGGAGACGACTCCTACATCCAAGAGAAATATGTAACCAAATGTGGAAGTCTACTATCCGGGCGTCCAGAATATCCAATTATTTTCAAGTTATCTGACTTCCGATAAGTGAGCACAAAGTCTCTTGTTCTCTTCAAGTAGCGCATTACACGCTTACTACTATCCAGGGTTGCTTAGATATCTGCCAGAACTCCTACATTGAATCTTAAGTCATGACGGATGCAAACTTGAGCATACATAAGACTTCCCACAGCTGAAGCATATAGAACCTTATGCATTTATTCCTTTTTAAGATCCATAGTGGGGCACTGTTTGAGACAAAACTTGTCTCCTTTAGCAACGGGTGTGCCTCCTGATTTACTATCTTTCATGGAAAATCTATCCAGAACTGTATCAATATAGCTCCTTTGCGATAATCCTAAAATACCTCGAGAACAGTCTCTAAGTATTTGAATTCCTAAGACAAAGGAAGCATCCCAAGGTCTTTCATCTCAAATTTATTTGTGAAAAATCTCTTGGTTTCGTGCAATAAGTCTATATTGTTGCTTGCCAAAAGGATATCATCTACATATAGTACCAAGAAAATGAATTTACTCCCACTGAACTTTTGGTATACACATTTATCAACCAGATTAGCCTCAAAAACAAATGAGAATATTACTTGATGAAATTTGTAATACCGTTGACGGGAAGCCTGTTTAAGGCCATAGATAGATTTTGTGAGTTTGCAAACCATAAAATTTGAGTCTCCTAACACAAAGTTTTCTGGTTGTACCATATATATTGTCTCTTCAATGTTTCCATTTAGAAACGTAGTATCTACATCCATCTGATGAAACTCTAAATCAAAATGAGCTACCAATACCATCATGACCCTAAGAGAGTCCTTCGAAGAAACTGGAGAGAAAGTTTTTTTATAATCAATTCTTTCCTTTTGAGTAAAACCTTTTGCGACAAGACGAGCTTTATATCTCTCAATGTTACCCTTTGAATCTATTTTGGTTTTAAATATCCATTTACAACCAATGGGTTTCTTTTTTTCAGGTAATTTAACGAGATCCCAAACACCATTGTCAGCCATCGACTTCATCTCATCCTTCATGGTATCAACCAACATAAGAGAGTTTGGACTCCGCATAGCTTGACTAAAGTTGATAGGATATTCCTCAGTAAAACCAATGTCATCCTCACGTTCCTGAAGAAATACAACGTAATCATCTGAAATTTCACTATTCCTCTCTCTAGTGGATCTTCTTAATTGTGGCTCTTGAGGTTTTTCAATTTGAATTATAGGTGGTGCTTGAGGAAGAAACTCAATATTGTCTTGTTCTTGAGGTATGTTAGGACTAACATCATTGTTTATTTCAGGATCTATTTTTGGAACAAAGATAGGTACAAAGACTTGATCATTGTGAGAAGGAGATTCTTCATGTAAGGAAAATCTCCTTATGTTTCCTTCCCCTCCAAACTCTACATCCTCAAGGAATCTTGCATTTCCCGTTTCAAATATTGTTCTAGTGATGGGATTATAAAACTTGTACTCGTAAGAGCGTTCAGCGTATCCAATAAAATAGCAGCTAATTGTCTTTGCATCCAACTTACCTTCATGAGGCTTATAAGGCCTCGTTTCAGCTGGACATCCCCAAATGTGAAGGTGTTTAATGTTGGGCTTTTTCCCAATACATAGCTCATCAGTAGTCTTAGCTACTACTTTACTAGGTACTATATTAAGGATATAAACTGCAGTCTTTAATGCTTCTCCCCAAAATGACTTTAGAAGAGAAAAATGACTAATCATACTTCTTACCATGTCCTTACGAGTACGGTTTCATCGTTCTACAACTCCATTCATGCCAAGTTTTCCTGGAATTGTGTATTGTGGAACAATTCCCCAGTCATTGAGGAAAAGCGTAAAGGGCCATAAACGTTGCTCCCCTGATCCATCATACCGACCATAGTATTCACCACCACGATCGGATTTGACAGCTTTTAGTTTCTTTCCAAGTTGAAGTTCGACTTCAGCTTTGAATGACTTGAACACGTCCAAAGATTGAGATTTCTCGTGAATCAAATACAAGTAGTCATACCTCAAGTAATCATCTATAAACGTAATAAAACACTGTTATACATCCTTAGCCCTTTCAGTATGGAAATTCTTCTTATTTGTCTGCTTACCCTTGATACACTGAATGCAAACTTGAAAGTTCGATAAATCAAGGGATCTAAGAATATCATCCGACATAAGCCTTTGAATTCTTTGTTTGGATATATGTCCTAATCGCTTATGCCATAAAGTGGCGGAATTCTCATTTAATTTTCGTTTTGTACCATATGACTTTATTTGCATTATTTTGTTATAAGGACATTCAATATCAAGCATATAAATATTATCATTCAAAGAACTAAAACCAAAAACATTTGAATCATATGAGAGGCTAAATTTATTATTTCCAAATGAATAAGTATAACATGATTTGTCCAAAATAGAAATAGAAATTAAATTTCGTCTAATACACGGTGCAAAAAAGGTTTTAATCAAATCCAAATGAAAATCGGTCTTTAATAATAATCTAAAAATCCTTATATCCTCTACTGCAACTTTATTGCCATCACCCACATAGATGAATCTTTCAGCATCACTTGGCGAAAGACTCCACAGGAAACTCATCATGGACATACTAATGTGAGTAGTAGCATGTTAAAAAATATAGTCGGGAGTGTTTTATCGTTTTCGCAGGGATTGTACGAGAATATTTGATGCTTGCCGTTCAATATTTTAGTGACTTAAGTAAAGAGGTTTTCAAATGGTTTCTATTTGGTAACATAAGTTTGTAAGAAGTAAAACAAGGTAAAAGTTGGTTCTTGTTTGATAAAAAAACATGTCAAGATTAGGTTTCACTAATATATCTTAAATGTATCCAATCAATCGAATATGTGAATGATCCGCTGTCGCTCGCGGATCAAAAACGAGTAATTTTAGGAAAATGTAGTACAACGACAGTGACTCGGAATATCGTCTCACAAGGATTCTTGTAGGAATAATCAAATACAATAACGAAATATGGGGGGTTTTGATTAAGATAAAATAAACAAAAAATAAGTGATTAGAAAAAGTGATTGTAGTAATGAGTTGAAACGGCTAATCTACGTTTCCCAACTTATCATCGATCCTAATAATTCCTAAGCGGATTCTATCCCCTTTCCGATTATAATAACAATCAACAAGCGCAATTGATATTATACGATACACGTTCCTAATTTCTGAATTAAGCAAACAGATAAAATAGTAACCGTGAATTAAGCAAACACGAGAAACATACATGGATTAAGCAACCGCGATTAAAGTATAAGAACATGCAATCATCGAAATAAATCAATCATCCCTAAGATAAATCAAATTAAGCAAACAAAATATCATAGAGAAGAATTGAAAGGAAATAGATTTTATTGGAAATTAAAAGAACCTCAAAGTGTTGGCGGGAACCGATTACAGCAGATTAATCCAAAGGAATTAGTTCTTCATAATTCATACAAAGCTCCAACAAATATTTTCATGAATAGTGAATAGGGTCCGGTAAACGAGGTTTCCCCTCAAAATAAAACAATGGATTCAGTTCATAACCCAACTGGGTCAAAACATAACCCAAGCTCAAAACAAGATCAAAACTAAAACAGAATTCTAATGCTGTAACTTAAAACGAAATTCTGGAATTTTGAGTTCCGAATCTGACTTTGACTCCAACAGGAAAGTCGTAGCTCTCTCTCTTAGCTTTCCGACGATTTTTAGAACGCCTCAAACGGATTCTCGGAACTCTAGTTATGATCGTTTCCGTGCAGACTGCTAAAGCTGAAAAATAGTTGCGAAAATTAAATTAAACCAAAAATAAAATAAAATAAGAAAACATAATAAAATATAATAATAAACAAAATAAAATAAAGAAATGCCTAAGTAAAAATGTAGGAGAATGTGCATAAATATGCACTGATCAAATTCCCCCGGACTTGAACTTTTGCACTCCGGACAAAATTAAAACAAAACAAAGAAAGCACACACACATCAATAGTTACTCATTCCAGGCTACAAGTCTTCTTCGCCTAAGTTTGCATTGATAGGTACTAATCTTACACACTAAGGATATCGTAGGAACATTAATCCACAATTGTGCGGTCATAAGGCTCCCTCCTATACAAACCAATCCAAATCATGTCGTTATGCCTAAGTCTAACTTACTCATCCTCTCTTTTGCTCTCTTTCATTCTAGTGCAATCACATTAAACCCTTTATCTATTCACACACATGGTAACTGAGCTTGTTAGTGACTATGATCCATTTTTTTTAACAAATAGTAATAATATTCTTTTTTTCTTTTCTTTTTTCACTTTTTGTCTTTTTCTGTTTTTCTTTTCTTTTTTCTTCTTCTTTTTCTTTCTTCTTATTAAGCACATGATCATTCACTTATTTGCATCAGCTCAACTACTTAGCATGTGATTTCTAGATGGTGCTGACTGCTAGATAAACTACTTAAAGCTATTAGAGGATGAGAACTCAAGACTATGCCATAACAACTATCTAACTCGACTTCCACATTTGGGAGACTCAAGGTGTTAAAACGATATCGATCTTATGAACTGTTCCCAAGTCTCTGCAAACTAATCCCAAATTAGACTATAGCCCAGAACTTTCAAAAAGATGCAAATTTTTTTATATTTTTATTATAATAACTGAAAAAAAACAAACAAAATAAAATGTAAAGCAAAGGTTTCCCTCCCCCAGACTTAAAACAAGCATTGTCCTCAATGAAAGGACATCAATATAAAATAAGAGTGAGGGAAAGGAAAGAACACACCCGACGAGTCAAGGTGGATAAGTGATCACATATGCATCCTTTCCCAAAGAGAGATTTCCTGCAGTCTCCTCTTCCAAAGTGGGGAGTAACTTTGGATAGCATCCATCGCCCTTGAAATTTGTATTAGTGCCTTCACCTTTTATTTCAGGATCAAATAAGAATCTTCGATAAATAAAAGTGTCGAATGGGCACGAGAATTTGATATCCTTTTCCACAACATCAGAGATCAATGGGTTAAGGGGTTGCTTCACTGCTTTTCTTCCCACTTACATCGAGGTCCATCCAATTCCCTTCTTATGTTTCTTCAAAACCTGTAAAAGTTTATTATCTTCATCAAAATCAAGGTTAGAAGAAATTATAACTAGAAGCTTTTTATCCATATCTGAATAAGCATAATTCAGATTGGTATGAAGTGGTTTAAGCTCCAAGGGGGAGGTTGTTCAATGGATGGTGAGGTTGGGGCAGCCATGATGTTAAGAGTTTTAGCTACGTAAATAACTTCATCTGCATGAAAAACATCACTTTGTACGGCATCATTAATCTCAGCACAAACAGAGCAAATGTTAGTGTCGGTACATGAATCACAAGAGTAAGTATCATCAAAATCTGCTAATGATGGAAAATCAAAACACAATTCAGAATAAGTATCATCAACTAAATTAGAAGGAAACTCTTTTGGATTCACTACTGTTTCGGCAGATGGTTGGTTTGAATCTTGAGCTTGCTGCATGGCATTCACTATAGTGGCAAGTTGTTTAATATGTGTCTGCAAAGCTTGAAGACTTGAATTTGTTTGTTGCTGAAACTGAAGATCATTTATAGCCATTTGCTTGACAAGGTCCTCTAGTGAAGGTTCAGAAGGTGTATAGCACACAATTTGGAATTCATTCATATGCTTATTCAGATCCTCACCTGCAAGTCCATTAAACCTTGACAACAAGTGTATTAAACCAGATTCCGATTCGAAAGGAACAACAACATCATCATATTCAATACACAAGCTATTATGTTTTACATCAGGGGCAGCTAATTGTCTTAAGGTTCTATTATCAGCCATTTCAAAATCAAGTTCAGTATCCGAAGCAAACAAGTTATGCAGATAGTCAGACTCAGACTCAGACTCAAACACAATGATGGAAAACAATTAATTAAATTTCAAAAAAATAAAATAACACCAGAATTAAACTAATTAAGCAAACTAACAATTACCGGACGATTTTTCTGCTTCTCGTAGGCAAAACAGTTTTACGATCGGACACAATTTTTCCAAAAACAGATTTTTTACGATTTGGACTGTAAAACGCGAATTGGACGAAACCGCGAGGAAACTAAGATCTAGACTCGAGGATACTAACTAAACCTATGACTCTAAAATTGATTAATAACGACAAGAATCCCCGGCAACGGCGCCAATTTGATCCGCTGTCGCTCGCGGATCAAAAACGAGTAATTTTAGGAAAATGCAGTACAACGACAGTGACTCGGAATATCGTCTCACAAGGATTCTTGTAGGAATAATCAAATACAGTAACGAAATATGGGGGGTTTTGATTAAGATAAAATAAACGAAAAATAAGTGATTAGAAAAAGTGATTGTAGTAATGAGTTGAAACGGCTATTCTACTGTTTTCGTTTCCCAACTTATCATCGATCCTAATAATTTCCAATTCCTAAGCGGATTCTATCCCCTTTCCGATTATAATAACAATCAACAAGCGCAATTGATATTATACGATACACGTTCCTAATTTCTGAATTAAGCAAACAGATAAAATAGTAACCGTGAATTAAGCAAACACGAGAAACATACGCGGATTAAGCAACCGCGATTAAAGTATAAGAACATGCAATCATCGAAATAAATCAATCATCCCTAAGATGAATCGAATTAAGCAAACAAAATATCATAGTGAAGAATTGAAAGGAAATAGATTTTATTGGAAATTAAAAGAACCTCAAAGTGTTGGCGGGAACCGATTACAGCAGATTAATCCAAAGGAATTAGTTCTCCATAATTCATACAAATCTCCAACAAATATTTTCGTGAATAGTGAATAGGGTCCGGTAAACGAGGTTTCCCCTCAAAATAAAACAATGGATTCAGTTCATAACCCAACTGGGTCAAAACATAACCCAGACCCAAAACAAGATCAAAACTAAAACAGAATTCTAATGCTGTAACTTGAAACGAAATTCTGGATTTTTGAGCTCCGAATCTGACTTTGACTCCAACACTAAAGTCGTAGCTCTCTCTCTTAGCTTTCCGGCGATTTTTAGAACGCCTCAAACGGATTCTCGGAACTCCAGTTATGATCGTTTCCGTGCAGACTGCTAAAGCTGAAAAATAGTTGCGAAAATTAAATTAAACCAAAAATAAAATAAAATAAGAAAACATAATAAAATATAATAATAAACAAAATAAAATAAAGAAATGCCTAAGTAAAAATGTAGGAGAATGTGAATAAATATGCACTGATCAGTGAACCTTAGTTTCAACCAATATAATCGTGTATCCTCGCAAAACTGTTTATCTCTAAAGTGATTTCGTGAATATTATTATTTCGACCGTTAAATGATCTCTCGAAATAACACCCGAAACAATAATCGTTAAGATCAATACAATGCAAATATCAATTTCCAAATCTATGTCTAGATTTTGTTAGTTGATAGATGAAGAAATTAGGTCAAGACTTGAAAAGTTTATGTCTAAAGCAATCCAAACCATAAATACAACAAAATATAGCAAATAACTTCATCTATATTGATCAAAACTTTATTCACAAACAAAAGATTAAAAGAAATATATAAAATCAAAATTAGCTACTGTAATACCCCAAATTTTGCCCCAAGATTTGGTCGTCTCGTATCCCATTGCATTTGTTGCATTGCGTTTTACTAAACACTAACGGGTTGTGCAGTTGGTTGGTTTTTACAGGAAAACGGTCATTTGTTTGCAGTCGGCTGTCAAATTGTGAATTTTGGGCTGTAATCAGAGAATTTGGGCCGTTTATCTTAATTGATGTGAATCAGGGCCGAGGTAGCTGGAATGGTTTGATTATGAGAGATTTTGAGCGGTTGAACTCAATCGATTCGAGGTTGGGTTGTTGGTAGAGATTACGAGCATTTGAGTTTAAGCAGGCAGTTGTAATTGGATAAATTATTTAGTTGACTGTAAGTTATAACGTCAATTAAGGGAGTTTATTCATTTGAGTTTTTGTGGAAGGAGCTTAGCCAAGTAAAATATTAACTGGCTGAGTTTATGCGGGAATTTGAGTGGAGATAAGATCAATGTATTGGAGTAGTGTAACCATATGAATTTTTTTATTAATCTCATTTTACATTCCTTACAGCTAACATCCTTATATCATTAAAGGAAACCAGTACAGATGACATATCATATTTTACCGCTCAATATTGGTATCATCCCAAAGTGGCACCACAAATCAATGAGAAAAAAAACTGAAATGAAAAACTACCTATAGATGACTTATGCATGATACATTCAAATTCTGATGATGGAAACTCGAGATGGATAATACAAATATTAGGACTAAAACATGTTGAACTTGGTTTCTTCCAATGGAATTAGAATCTGCAGCAGACCAACCATACAAGCCACCAAGTGCGGCTCATCCTTCTAATGATTGCTAATTGTAGCAGAAACTACATTCTGGATCAGCCAGCTCTTCATCGAAGCAACATAAGCCATTGGCACTTTCTTCTGACAGTAACATACAAGTTCCAGTTCCATCGGTTATTTCAGGTCTTATAGCTACACTCGCACAGCGTGCTGCTGTCGCTCCCAACCATCACCAACTGCAGATGCATTCTGAGTCATTAAGCGCGTCTCAACATTGGTTCGTTTACAACTAATCAAAAGCCTGGAAATAGTGTTGCTTCTCAAGTCAGTACAAGCACCTCAATGTCTCAAGGTCCTGTGGAGTCAGCTAGCGTGTTAGCAGTTGCTACTACCGCGTCTTCTCCGTAGAAAACATCAGAGCCACTGCTCTCGACAAGGGTCCGCCTGCCAAAAGTCAAGAACAGACAGCACTAAAACAATTAGAATATATTCAATATAAGCATTTTATTTTGGGACCCCTGAGACATTTTGAAGAGGTGTTCATTGGGAAAGTTTCTGAAAAATAATGACAAACCCAACACTGATGCAACCAGAAAGATGATGAAAATAAAGATGGGCATCTTACTCATGGTGAAATGACAACACTGAAGTCAGTTTGAAGGGATTGATCTGGACCACGATGAGGCTGTAACAAAAATTATGGCGGATTTTGATACTTCTCGTAATCAATTTATTGACGAAACAGGGTTTGTTGACATAATCTCCAGATAGCTTCAAGGGGCCACGCGTTCTAAAGTTCAAGGTGACGAAGCCACCGAGGAAGTTGAGAATGTTGGACCAAAGCGGGACTGTTGCTGCTACCAGGTGCCCTTATCGCCGTTGCATTCGTTGACCCTCTGGTTGGTACGGTCGATGATTTCTCTACTGCTTTGTCACATGCCGGTAACATTGTTGAATGAACAAACCTGCATAGAAGACAACCAGCAATCAAATCATTCACAGTGATAACAATAAAGATAAACAAGAACATAAGAAACTAACAGCAGAATATTATATCTCCTTCACTTCTTCATTTTTTCAGCAACATCTAAGAGTAGCAACCTGCAAAACAAGACAGACAAACTTGAATCGGTTAATTGTTTAGTTCGACACCCTCAGAACGGTGTCATCACCGGGTGTCCTTCCTCGGCCAGTGGCCTATCCGGCAACAACCTGCTCTTACCGAAAGCTACCGAAAAGATGAAGAGGAAAAGTTTTGTTTCAAGATAAGTTGTGAGCGGAAGAGTTTATTCGAAAGTCATTTTTGGAAGAAAGTGATTTTTGTCGGAGGCGGTTTGCTCAAAAGATTGAACCGTAACTCCAATCCTCCGAGAAAAATCAAATTCAACATCAAAATAGTTCAAGCAAATAAACTCAGTTTAATCCAAAAACCAGTTCAGAATCCAACGGAGGAAAAACCAGTTCAGAAATTTGTTCAGAATCCAGTTCAAGATCTGGTTTAGAGTAAACTCCCACGAGAACTAGTTCAAACCAGCCAAAATGGTTCACTGAACCAGGTCAGACCAGTTCCAAATAAATAACTAAGTTAGCCACACGTGACCTGTCCAAAACCAGTCAAACAAACATGTGAGTCCGAAATGCTCGTAACAGCAAGTCATGAACATAGCTATAACAAACGAAAAACCAGCGCTACGATTCCTAAAAAGCAGGCAACAAAACGGTGAAGAAAGGTTCTTAACAACCATCATAAATCCGGCCCATCAAAGAGATCACAGGGATATAAATATCACCATAAAGGGTTTTATGACCCTAACTCAGAAAGGTACAAAAAACGGCAACCATAAGAGTAGTGGAAAAGAGAACAAACTCAGTTCCAAAGGTGACGGCAAACCCTAAACCCTTCAGAAGCTCCGAAAACTTCATCATCAGGGGCATCCATGGATTCAGAAGTTTAGAAACTTCATCATCATCACCATCAAACAAAGAAGCAGAAGGCGAAGTGCCCGAAGCCACCGCGGGTCGCCATCGCCGTTTGCTACGCAGACCGCGGGTAACTCAGATCATCTCCTCAGCCGTGCCATCATCGGAGTAGAAAGAAGAAGAGGGTTCAAAACATCACCGGTCATAAACGCAGCGCCGTCGAAATCGCGGAAGCCCCACAGAAAATAAAGGTAAGATTCGAAGGTTACGGTTTGATTTTGTTTATTGGGGCTGTTCTGTTTCAGGTGCGAAGGAACCGTATGAATAAGATAAAGATTTTGGGAAGAGGATTCTGTGAAGATTCCATGACCGCGACATAAGCAGAGAGAAGCCAATTGAAGAAACCCTCGGGGAAATGAAGGGGACGATAGCATCTGCTGTCCTTTTGTTTCTCATGTTTTTATTTTATTATTTCTTTTGGTATTATTGCTTTGCGTTAATTTAATCTTTAATGAATGTAAATAGGAAAATGTTTTACCTTTAAACCATGCTAATTAAAGCTAAACAATTTTTTAAATTGGCAAAAAAAAACTTTTCTTTCATTTATATTTAATTTTATGGAAATATGGCGTTAACAGCTTGGAGTCTGAGGTCTTTTTGTCAAAAAAATTTAAATTAATAGTTTGTGTAAATGAATTATCGTTTAAGTTAAGATATTTTATGAAAATTAGGATGTTCTTTTCTTTCCACAATATAGCACCTTTCATTGTTAAAATTTAGAACATTTTATCATTAATCAAAACTTAAATATTTTCTTAATAAAATCCAAAACATTTTTAATAATCAAAATTAAAGCCATTTTTTATTTAGAGACTAACAAATTGTGTAAATAAAAATTAAAGCATTTTCTAGAATTAAAATTAAAACATCATTTGTTGTTTGTTTTGTTGCATTTAAAATTAAAACATTTTTAGCATTTAAAATTAAAATATTTTTAGCATTTAAAATTCCTCTCTTGCCCGCCGTTCGTGTGCGTTTAACTCTCGTCAATAAATTTGTTTCAGCTTATTATCCATTTCATTCGTCTGTTGGTTCCATGGATGTAATTAACGCGAGGCCATGGTCGCGATTTATTTTATTTCGCATTTTTGGGAATTTGTAATTTACGCGAGTGGTCGCGATGCTTTCATTTACTGCTTGCTTTATATTCATTTTTTATGCCTGCCATGTAATAATTCTGTTGCTCATGTTTTTACCGTTATATTTCCCTCCGAAGGAATTAGGTAACAGTTTGACCGCCGAGTCAATACCATAGTTTCAATCGTTTCAAACCCTATTTGGCCTAGGCGTCCGCCATGGACAAAAATACCCTTTACCCTAGCTTTAGGTCAAAGAGTCGCCGTACTCTGTTTAGGGTTTCCCGCCGTGGAATCCCTAATTTAACCCTAATTTCAATAACAAGTTCAACGTAGAAATAGGAGTTCTAAGACTCCACGTAAGCATGTCCTTAAGATATGCTTATTCCCCATTGAAACCTTGACCATAGTCAAGAAGTTTCTAATCTCCCTGTCGAGGGGAACTACAATTACTCTGATTCCATTCCCGTCAGGATATGTAGGCACAAGATGCGACGTCTTGCCGAGTAAACTTAGGACTAACCCTTAGGTCTTTAGGTCACTTTATCCCTTAATTCAGTATCTACAGATAATAATAAATAAAATAAAATAAAAAGCATACAATAAACAAAAGGTTCCTGTAGAGTACTACAGAAGTTTAGGGTGCTAGTACCTTCCCTAAATTTAACCAACCCCTTACCTAGGTCTCTCCCCGCATTGTGTTTACGATGCAAAAATAGGTTTTTCCTCTTTTGACCTTTTCCTTCGGATAAATCAAAGAGCGGTTGTGAATTAAGAATTGTGATTCAAACTAATTAATAGTTTGATATCCTATTTCCACCGCAACAGAAAATGGCGACTTCACTGGGGAATATGATCTAATTGTTTTAAGGGTTTCCCCTACTTTATTGTTGTATGATATTTATTTTATTCATTATCTGTATATATTATTGTATATTATGGGGATATCTCTCTATTGTGAGATAAGTCCTAACCCGGACTTGAGTGACCTTATTATAGGAAGGTGAGATATTCGACGAAGCTTGCCGGGAGTGAGTCCCTACCAAGTTGACTCGAGAATCACCGCTCAGTTGAGACCCTGTTGAAAATGGTTCGGTTGATCGAGTTAGTCGTGAAAACTTTTACTATTTTCGATTGGAGTCCGTGATATTGAGGACCGTAGTTACCTTAACACCACCTTGGCCTTATGTAGGACGTAGTGCGGGAACTATGTGGGAGTAGTCCTACGATGGTTGCTACGCGATACTACACTCAAAAGAGGTTATCTTGAGAATATTATCGGCCTCCAAGTTAGTTGGAAAGTTGATAATATCCGAAGGATGGACTAATGACTTTGGGCACTTCTTTAGAACCCTTGTTCTGCAGGTACAACTAACCGTAGTACATACCTTATGGGGATGGGTAGACCCTAACTCCTTGCACATACCTTTAACCTAGGACTTGCGAATATATATACATTGCATCCATTAAAGCATCACATTACATTACACTTCATGGAATTCAAATCTTATTTATGAATATTGCAGGATTATGGATTACAATAGAAGAAAGACTTTGAAATATACTTTTAAAAGACCTAAACTAGATGACTTAAGGAAGCTAGGATCTTTAGTCCAAGATCGAGAAGGATTCTGTAACCGGTATGGAAATTTGTTATCTCTATTGGAATATAAAGTAAACGAGGAACTGCTCTCGGTTTTGCTACAGTTCTATGATCCCGAGTACCACTGCTTCACATTCCCCGATTATCAGCTATTACCCACTTTGGAAGAATATTCTCAGCTTGTAGGGTTACCTATCCTGGATAAGTCTCCTTTCCCTTTTTTGGAGACGGACCCTAAAGAACAGGATATTGCTAAAGCCACATGTTTGAAGGTATCTGACATTAAGGAGAATATGACTCATAAAGGTGAAATCTTTGGGTTACCTACGAAGTTCCTAATCAAGAAGTCCCAATATTATGCCGATTACTTGAGCATGCCTACCTTTGAGATGATTCTTGCTTTGCTTATCTATGGAGTGCTGCTTTTCCCTAATTTTGAAGGATTTGTGGACCTTAACGCCATCAAGATCTTCATGCAAAGGAATCCAGTACCGACCTTATTGGGTAATACTTATCACTCAGTCCATCTCCGAAACCTCCGTGGTGGAGGGGTGATTACTTGTTGTGTGCCGTTACTGTACAAGTGGTTTATTTCGCACTTGCCTAAGTCTGGTCCTTTTTGGAGTCCCACTCAAGGACGTTGGTCACAAAAGGTTATGGCTTTAACTCACTCTGATATCGATTGGTACAATCGCAGGTACGATGGAATACTACTCATTGATGGTTGTAGAGACTTCGCTAACATGCCTTTACTCGGTTTTAATGGAGGAATTAGCTACAATCCCGTCCTAGCTCGCCGACAGTTAGGGTATCCCTTAAAAGAACCGCCTAAAAGTATCTACGTAAAGAAGATCTTCTTCGAACTCAACAAAGAGCTTCAGGATCAGATTGTATCTTCTTGGGGACACTTGCATATGAAAGGTCGAGAAAGTCTGGGTAGGCCAAATTGCATTTCCATGGAGCCCTATCTTCAGTGGGTCCGAGAAAGAGCTTCCAAATTAAAGATGCCCTATCCTCGCCAAGATCCTCTGCCTCCGAGAGAGGAACCAGTCCAGTATTTCATGTCCGAGGCTGAAACGTTGAAGATCGAATTGAAAAAAGCTCATCACGAAGCAGAAACATGGAAAGACAAATACCAGGTGATGGTCAGCGAGTACAACGAACTTCAGAAACAGCTTCAGTCAAGGAATGAAGAGTTGCTCTCCTACAAGAAGAGAAGACTCTACGAGGATTTATTTTCCTCCGATTCTCCGCCTAATCGCCAAAATCATGAATAATGCTTCCTTAGGGTTCTTAGAATTTTAGTTGTTTATTTTCATCGAGATTTTTTCTTTTAAGAATATTATTTGTAATCCATTTTTCAATCAATAAAATTTTTCGTTATCCGCAATACTCATAAAACACTTGAATTCCATGAAGTCATGTCATTCGCATTTTGCATCATATCTTTACATTACATGCGTCTCTCGGTTTCTCATACTCGGTTCTCTCGCCTTCCAGTTTTGTCACCCTGACTCGTTACAACACTAGAGCTCAAGCTCGAAAAAGGATGGAAGAACATGCTCAAGAGATGGATCGCTTTAACAACGAGCTAGCAGACTTTCGAGGGAGTATTGGAACAATCATGGAATTGCTCCATGTCATGAATGCAAAGATGGATACTCAGCCTACCGTGGTTTCGGAGATTAACGCTACTGCTGCTGTAGATCCTCCGGTTGTCTCTGTGCCAAACCCGTTTCCTTATGGCCTCTCACAAGATTTTTTGCATCCTCCTGTTGTTACATCAGCTCACCAGGCTGTTCCTAACACTACATCAGTTCAACCGGTTGTTCCTGTTATTCAGAATGTACAACAGACTGTGCCTTTGGTTTCTGAGCCTCACAAAGTGGTCCCTACTTTCACACAAGCTAATGTCCGCACTCATGTGCAGCCTTATCTTAATGAGCCTGTTTACGAAATTCTGGATGATGATGATGGAGGATGCCAACCACGGGATAGGCTTCGCGAAGAGGTGGTTACTATTGATAAAAGATTGAGAAAGATGGAAGGAGACCAAATCTTTGGTGCTGCTGCTAGAGATATCTGTTTGGTTTCCGGTTTGGTTATTCCGCCAAAGTTCAAAACCCCGAACTTTGACTGCTATGAAGGGACTACTTGCCCGAAAAGCCATTTGATAATGTACTACCGCAGGATGGCTGCTCATGTGGAAAATGACAAGTTGATGATTCACTGTTTCCAAGATAGTCTGAAAGGTGCTTCGTCGAAGTGGTATTTAACATTAGACCAGTCTCGCATCAAGTCTTTTCAGGATTTGTCTGATGCTTTTATTAAGCACTATAAGTACAATATGGATCTAGCTCCCGACAGGAGACAACTGTTGAGTATGGCGCAGAAAAGTTCTGAGACCTTTAAGGAATATGCCCAACGATGGAGAGAGATTGCTTCTCAGGTTGAGCCTCCGTTGACGGACAAGGAACTGGCTGATTGGTTTGTGGACACCGTCCGCCCTGAATTTTACGAGAGGATGGTGGGTAGTGTAACCACGAATTTTGCTGATATTGTTGCTGTTGGAGTAAAAGTTGAACTAGCTATGAAAAATGGAAAGATGTCTAGTGGTTCTAGCAGCACGAGTTCAAAGGACCAAACTAAGAAACCCTCTTTCAATTCTCAGAAAAAGAAGGAAGGAGAGACTCATGCTGTATCCTCCGATAGAAGGGGAAAACACCAATATCAATATCCGCCACCGTACGCGCAACCTCATGGTTACCCAGTTCAGTATGCTCCGCCTCCCTACGTGGCCGCTGTTGCACCATCTTTTAATCAGCAAGCCCCACAAGCTCCTGCTTATCAGCCTATGCAACAGGCTCCTATTTACCCGCCTCCCGCTTATCATCATCCTCCATCCAACTACCAGCAAGCACCCAACGTTCCTGCTAATCAACAACAGAGGAATCCGACACCTCGCCCAAATGCTCCGAGGAGACAATATAAGCCGTGTCCTCCGATTCCAATGACGTTCACCGAGTTGTACCCTTACCTAGTACAGCGAGGTTTGATCACCACCCGAGCTTTGGGACCGCCTCCGAATCCTTTGCCAGCCAACTACAACGCTGCCGCTCATTGTTTATTTCATGAGGGTGCGCCAGGCCATGATTTGGAGAATTGTTATGCTTTGAAGAATATTGTGAGAGATCTGATGGAAAAGAAGATCTTGTCGTTCGATGATCCATCTCCCAATGTTAAAACCAATCCTCTGCCTACACATGCGAATGTTAATGCTGTTGATGATTCGTCTTACGAGGGTTTTATTCGTGATGTATCCCAGATTAAGACTCCTCTCAAGGCGTTCCATGCAAAGCTGTTTGAAGTAGGTCTGGTGCCTATTTCCCATGCTGATTGTATAAGTTGTAAAGGAGGTGATAAAGGGTGCGTTATGGTTCAGAAAGATGTTCAGAGATTGATGGATGATGGATTCCTACAAGTAGTTAACAAGGCGAAGGAAGTTGCTGCAATTGAGCCTACCTTCAACCTGCCCGAACCAAGGGGCAGGATGCCAGTGTTTAATCTGCCAACGCCAAAGTCTGTCATGCCAATGTTCAGCATACCGATTCCTGTTACTCCAGCAGTGGACCCACCTAAGCCCTTGATCATTCAGAAACCGAGTCCGTTTCCATTCAGTGATCCCAAAGCTGTACCTTGGAAGTATGATGTAACCGCGATTGATAAGGAATCTGGGAAGGTCATCCCAAGAGAAGAAGTGAAAGTTGATAGCGAAAATGTGACTAACATAGCTGGGGCAAGCAGGATGACTCGCAGTGGTCGTGTCTACACACCCCGTTTGGATGAGGCTCCATCCAAGGAAACCACTACCAATACTGCTGTGTCGGCTGGAGATAAAGGTAAAGGGGCTGTTACTAATGAGGAAGACGCTGAATTCTTGAGGATAATCAGGAAGAGTGATTATAAAGTTATCGATCAGCTGCACCAGACTCCTTCGAAGATTTCCGTCCTATCCCTGTTATTGAATTCACCCGCGCATAGAGCCGCTTTGCAGAAGGTCTTGACTCAAGCTCATGTGGCTCAAGACATCACTATCGGCCAGTTTAATAGTGTGATTGCTAATATTACCGCCTGTAATACTCTCAGCTTCAGTAATGAAGAACTGCCGAAAGAGGGTCTGAATCATAACCGTGCTTTGCATATATCCGTGAAGTGTCAGGAAGATAATTTAGCAAGAGTACTTGTGGATACTGGTTCTTCGTTGAACGTTCTACCTATGAGGGTTCTCAGCAAGATGGCTTACAAGGATACTGTGGTGAAGCCTACTTCTTTAATTGTCAAGGCTTTTGATGGTTCGCGTAGATCGGTGGTTGGAGAAGTTGACCTTCCAATTCTGATCGGCCCACACGTGTTCCCAATCACATTCCAAATTATGGACATTAATCCTAATTACAGTTGTCTACTAGGAAGACCTTGGATCCATGCCGCTGGGGCAGTAACTTCTACCTTGCACCAAAAGATGAAGTTTGTGGTTGACGACAAGCTGGTGATCATACATGGTGAAGAGGATTTAATGGTTAGTAATTTATCATCGTACCGGTATATTGAGGCTGATGAAGACGCTTTGGAGACTTCTTTCCAAGCACTTGAAATTGCCAATGTTGTTCTAGTGGAAGTCGAAGAAACTGCGGGAGTCCAGAGTAGCCCATCTTTTGCATCGTTGAAGAGTACCAAATCGACAATCGACAGGGGCATTCCTGAAGGTTGGGGAGAAGTAATCAACGTCAAGGCAAAGACTAATCGCTATGGGTTGGGTTACAAGCCAATTCATGTTGAAGGACATCCGAAGGTTTTCCAAGAGGTGTTCGTTAGTGGAGGTTATCAGGTCAATGCCATCGGTGACTATGACGAAGATGAAGATTTGAACAACTTGGTGTTTCAGGGTAATGTAGCATTGAGCAACTGGGAGGCCATAGAGATGCCAGTTATTTTTCCATTGTCAAAGTAATTTTTTCATTTTTCATTTTGTGTTTTCAAGTCCATAGCTCTGCCCAAGGCTACTGGATCACTTTGTAGGGCCTCCTTTTCATTTCAAACAATTATTAATAAATGCATTTTGTTTCCGCTCCATTTTGTTTCACTAAGCGTCTTTTTCGTTTTCACCTTTTAAAATGAAATTGGCAATCTCTTCAAAAACAAACTAAAAGCATTTTCATTTTCTTTTTGCGTTTTCATGGAACATTTGATAAAATAAGCCTTTCAAACACGCAGTGACGTTACAACCATTGTTGAATCCGATGACTCTATTGTCTCTCCTGATTGGGATTCACCCATTTATCAAGCTGAAGATGAGGGTGAAGAAGATTTTGAAGTACCCGCAGAACTGACTAGATTGGTTGAGTATGAGTACACAGAGCTTCAGCCACACAAGGAGCAGGTAGATTTAATTAATCTTGGCACAGATGAAGACAAGAAGGAGGTCAAGATTGGCGCAGCACTTGGGGCAGAGGTAAAGCAGAGATTGGTCGAGCTGTTGAAAGATTATGTTGATGTGTTTGCATGGTCATATCAAGATATGCCCGGTTTAGACACAGATATTGTAGTTCACAAGTTACCGCTTAAGCCCGAATGTCCGCCTGTCAAGCAGAAACTTCGAAGAACGAGACCTGACATGGCTTTGAAGATTCGAGACGAGGTTAAAAAGCAGTTGGATGCGGGTTTTCTTGCGGTTGCGAAGTATCCTGATTGGGTTGCCAACATTGTTCCCGTGCCCAAAAAGGACGGTAAGGTTAGAATGTGTGTGGATTATAGGGATCTGAACAAGGCTAGTCCAAAAGACGATTTCCCTTTGCCGCATATCGACACCCTTGTCGACAATACAGCTAGTTTTGCAGTTTTCTCATTCATGGATGGTTTCTCCGGTTATAATCAGATCAAGATGGATCCCGCTGACAGAGAAAAGACTACATTCATCACTCCTTGGGGGACCTTCTGTTACAAAGTTATGCCTTTCGGTCTGAAGAACGCAGGGGCAACCTATCAGCGTGCTATGACGACGCTCTTTCATGACATGATGCACAAAGAAATTGAAGTGTACGTGGATGATATGATTGCCAAATCTCATGATGAGGAGGAGCATTTGATCCATCTGTTGAAACTCTTTGAACGACTCCGAAAATATCAGTTGAAATTAAATCCTGCTAAGTGTACTTTTGGTGTCAGATCTGGAAAACTACTTGGTTTCATCGTCAGCCAACGAGGAATCGAGGTAGATCCTGATAAAGTCCGCGCCATCCAAGACATGCCGGCCCCGCAGACCGAAACCCAAGTCAGAGGCTTTCTGGGACGTTTGAACTACATCTCCAGGTTCATATCTAACCTGACCGCTACTTGTGAGCCGGTGTTCAAGTTGCTTTGCAAAGGTCAGACTGTTGATTGGAATCCAGATTGTCAGCGGGCGTTTGAAAAGATCAAAGATTACTTACAAAATCCTCCTATCTTGATGCCTCCTGTTCACGGAAGACCATTATTTATGTACCTCACTGTTCTTGAGAAGTCTATGGGTTGTGTGCTTGGGCAACACGATGAGACCGGACGAAAGGAACACGCTATATACTATTTAAGCAAGAAGTTTACTGATTGTGAGAACCGATATTCACTGTTGGAGAAGACCTGTTGTGCGCTAGCATGGGCTGCTAGGCGTCTCCGGCAATATATGATGGGTCATACTACCTTGTTGATTTCGAAGATGGACCCAATAAAGTACATTTTCGAAAAGCCTGCTCAGACAGGGAGGCTTGCTCGTTGGCATATGTTGTTGTCGGAATATGACATCCAATATGTACCTCAGAAAGCTATCAAAGGAAGTATATTGTCAGAGTATCTTGCAGACCAACCAGTCGGAGATTATGAGCCTCTTAAGTTTGACTTTCCAGACGAAGACATTATGTGGATAAATGATTTCGATGAGCCAGAGCTAGAGCCCGAGGATGGCCCCGAACCGGGTCTCTGGTGGAAGATGATGTTTGATGGTTCCTCCAATTACAGTGGGCATGGCATAGGTGCCGTTTTGATGAATCCAAAAGGTGGCTATACCCCATTTACCGCAAGGTTAGAGTTTGAGTGCACAAACAATGTCGCCGAGTATGAAGCATGCATCCTTGGTCTTGAAGCAGCTATTGATCTCCGGATCAAACTTCTTGAAGTAAGCGGGGATTCAGCGTTGGTTATATATCAAGTGAAAGGTGAGTGGGAAACCAAGAATGAGAAGTTGGTCCCTTACAAAGCCTACATTGTGGAGTTAATTAAGTACTTTGATGAGATCAAGTTCGAACATATTCCGAGAACTGAAAATCATATTGCTGACGCCTTAGCCATGCTAGCATCCATGTGGAAGGTCAAGTTTGTCAATGAAGCTCCGCTCATTCGAATCGAGCGTAGAAGGGAACCCGCCCACTGTCTGTTGATTGAAGAAGGTGAAATTGATGAAAAGCCTTGGTTTCATGATATCAAGAATTATTTGCTCACGCAAGAATATCCAGCAGATGCTTCTTATCTTGACAAAAGGACCTTGAGAAGACTAGCATCTAAGTTCTTCATCAGCAACGACGTACTATACAAACGAAACCATGACATGGTTCTGCTTAGGTGTGTGGATAGACGGGAAGCAGACAGGCTACTCCAGGAAATTCATGAAGGGACGTTCGGAACTCATGCCAACGGTTATGCCATGTCCAAGAAACTCTTGAGGGCTGGATATTACTGGTTAGCCATGGAATCCGACTGTATCCGATACGCTAGGAAGTGTCATAAGTGCCAAATCTATGCGGACAAAATGCATGTTCCTCCTTCACCATTGAATGTTCTGACTTCGCCGTGGCCTTTCTCTATGTGGGGTCTTGATATGATTGGGGCAATTGAGCCGAAAGCTTCCAATGGTCATCGTTTCATTCTCGTCGCTATTGACTACTTCACCAAGTGGGTGGAAGCTGCTTCCTACGCTAATGTGACCAAACAAGTAGTTGCTCGATTTATCAGAAAAGATATTATCTGCCGTTATGGGGTTCCGAGTCGGATCATCACTGACAATGGTACCAACGTGAATAACAAGACTATGAAGGAGTTGTGTGAAACTTTCAAGATTGCGCATCATAATTCTTCTCCGTACCGTCCTAAGATGAATGGAGCTGTGGAAGCTGCAAATAAGAATATCAAGAAGATCCTGCAAAAAATGGGTTAAGACTTACAAGGATTGGCATGAAATGTTACCATTTGCTTTGCATGGGTACAGAACTACTGTTCGAACTTCAACAGGGGCAACCCCTTTCTCATTGGTATATGGGATGGACGCCGTTCTTCCCATTGAAGTTGAGTTGCCATCTTTAAGGGTGTTGATGGAAGCGAAGTTAGATGAAGCAGATTGGGTTCAAGATAGATATGACCAGCTGAATCTTATTGATGAGAAGCGCCTGGCGGCTGTATGCCACGGCCAGCTATATCAGAATCGAATGAAGAGAGCTTTTGACAAGAAAGTTCGACCCCGGGAGTTCCGTCAAGGAGAGCTCGTGCTCAAGAAGATCTTGCCAGTTCACAAAGACATGCGTGGGAAATGGATGCCCAATTACGACGGCCCATTTGTTGTTAAGACAGTTTTCTCCGGAGGATCGCTAATTCTTACTACAATGGACGGTGAAGAGCTCGCCCATCCTGTGAATTCCGATGCAGTCCGAAAATACTATGCCTAAAAATAAAATAAAAAAATAAAAAAATAATAAAAATAATAATAGAAATGAAAAAATGCGGCTCGCTAAGTTGAAAACCCGAAAGGGTGGCTTAGGCAAAAATGAGCGTCCCGGTGGATTGAAAACCCGAAAGGGCGGTCCAGGCAAAAGTTAGGGACAAAGGCATTTCACTGCATTGGACGACACCGAGCATTGCAGACGCTTTTACAGAAATTCATTTCAAATCCAATCACTCTCTTCAGAAGCAAGGTTGTGGGTAGTCTCAGTCGTCAGGGTCAATAGGTCGTTGGATTCAATGTAACCTTTCCCATATTGCCAATTTCAAATTTGTAATTTCCCATGGATCTATGCCTTTAGCAAGCTACCATTCTTTAATAAAATTTACCTTTTGCTTTTCAACGCCTTTGTGCACGTTATCTCCGTTTTATTTTTGTTATGCAATTTGCCGTTGTTAATAACTTGTGAGCATGAAAAGTGTTTTTCAAAACTAAAATATATTTTCTCGAAAATGCAATCGGAAATGAAAGTTACTTTGACTTATGGAAATTTGTGAAGGATCTCTTCGTCCCTAGTAAATCTCATTGTTGCATAAACATCCATTCGTTACCAGCATCTTCCCAGTAATAGTCCCCAGCGAGACTTTAAGCTGACAACACTTTTGGGATTCATCTGATAAATCCCCAGTGACTCTCAAGACTGCAGAGATATCCCCGGTATCCTCCAAGTGATATATGTTCTTGAACCCCATTCTCAGCTGAATTATCTGTTCCTCAGTGAAATTGTCTTACTTTCCTCAGGAAATACTTCCCAAGAGACTGCCGTATTCTCCCCAAGAGGTCAAGATACCTTCCCCAGGAATGTCTGTTGATTTCTCCCCAGTAAGTCTGATGAACTCTCCGCAAGGAAGTTTGATATATCTTATCCCTAGTCGGATATACCTTTTCCTCAGGAAGCCGAGGTACTTTTCCCAGGAAGACGCTACACTACCTCCATGAAGCTGTCTAGCTCCACACCTTCCCCATACATCGGATATTTATTTTATCCTCGGAAGTCTATGATCCAAGAGTTTTCGAGCTGATTATGGTTCATGATAGCAATCCCTCACGTGAAGTCATGACATCTTATCCCCATATGGAGGTCATGAATCCCAGTTGAAGTCAGGGCATCATATTCTCCGGTGAAGTCGTATCGCATCCCCATATGGAAGTCATGAGATTTTCTCCCCAGGGAAATTTTAACTTTGAAGCCAAATTCGGTCTTACCATCAACTATTCCTATCCTCTAATAGATGTACTGTTGCAGAGATCACTGGGTATTCCTGTCGAGATGTTTATTTTACCTCGTATCTCCTCTCTCATCTGTTTTGTCAGCATAAGCATAAACATGAGCATTACATACTCTTTTTCATTTCATTGTCATACACCTGAACATACACATTCGCATATACTTTGGCATACGCATTAGCATTTGCATGCCTGCTATTTGTCGTCATCCTTGTCGTTACCACCGAGTAACTGGGTTTGTTCGCTCTCTCCAAGTAGGTCGTCAGCCCTAAGCATAAATACCTATTTGTTTCCAGTTCCCCACATAGTTCAAACCTCGTGGACGATGGTTATTTCCGTTACCTTTCTGCATTAAGATAAGGTAGTCCCCATTCGAGTTCGTTTCCTCAGTGGAGTTTTATTTATCAGTTTCTTTCTAGTCCAATTCTGGATCAAATTTCAGGCCTGTCGATTGTCGAACATACCCTGGACGTGCATTTATTTTGCACTATATCTCAAGAAAAGCATTTACAATCCTTTGCAGATATGCGACAGTTCTCTCTTGAGAAGCTTATCACTACATTGCACAACAGACAAGCAACAGTTCCCAGCCGAAGAGCTTATCACCCACCTTACACTTTACAATACACTTTACGATTGATCTTCTCATACAAGGAGTTCATCATTACATTACAGTGATCTAGATGTTTGCCATCATCACAACAGTCTTGACAATTTACAATACAGTGATCTAGATGTTTGCCATCATCACGACCTTCTTTACAATTTACATTACCTGCTATCACTCAGTGATTTAGATGTTTTCCATCATCACAACTTTTTTTACAATTTACATTACCTCTACAAGCAGTTCTCACCCGAGAAGCTTATTATTGCCACTCTTGCAAATAAGCGGCATTTCTCGCCCGAGAAGCTCATCCTATCTTCGTTATGACTTACAACAAAGGGCCATCTCCAGCGAGCAGTTTGGTTTCCATTTCCTGTATCATTTTGAAGAAAGGGGAGTTTTGAACAAAATCATATTCAGGAGAGCACAGGTCTTGAAGTATGAAGAAGTTCGTTTACCCTTTAGTAAAAGAAGGAGCGGAATCATATTCAGGAGAGCACAGATCTTGAGGTATGAAGAAGTTCGTTTACCCTTTAGTAAAAGAAGGAGCGGGATCATATTCGGGAGAGCACCGATCTCGAATTATGAAGACGTTTATTTCATCCTTTAGCAAAAAAGAAACCACATCATGTCCAGGGAGCACAGACTTGAGACATGAAGCAGTTTATATTATCAATCAATATATAAGCAGCAGTCTCTTTATTTTAGAGCGTATCCAGTTTGGCATATAAGTCCCTTCCAACGATAAGTGGCAGTTCTCTCTCGAGAAAGCTTATTAGGGCATTTCCCATTAAAGTCCATTTATTTTGGCATACAGCCGGTTTTACCCTGTATATTTTCTACGAATTCCTAAATTCCGTTTGATCCTGTCGCGAGGGAGAGTTTCCAGAAGCTTGGATGTTATTCTTTGCTCAATGATCCAGCATCTTGTTAATCGACCCTACAGGCGTGCAGATCCAGTTTTATTTTCTTACTCTAGAGTATCAGCCGGTCACGCCTGAACCTGTTGATGATTACTCTTAAATTCCCCCAGTGGAGGCCGTCTCACCGGTGCCATCTCCATTGAGGATCCCGCTCTTACCATTCCTTTTCCTAAAGTGATAATTGGTCGTACTCACACCAGTTGACTATCACTTTAGACTTCCCCAGTGTCGTGTTGTCACCCAATGCGTCGTATTCTCAGTGTGGTTCGTTTGTCGCGTATGTCCCCTATGTCGTCGTGTCGTCTGCGTCTCTGCATTTATCATTCCATCATACGCACCATACTAAGTTCATGGCATTGTCAACATTATAGTTTATTTCCGTTTTGTCCATAGCATTGCATATCACTGCATCTAAGGGCAAAATTTTCGGTTATCTATATTTAAATCCCTCCACCATGATTTCACGAGCCTTCGTCGCTCAAATCATCCGGTGAAGCTCTTTAAATAGGGGCAACTGTAATACCCCAAATTTTGCCCCAAGATTTGGTCGTCTCGTATCCCATTGCATTTGTTGCATTGCGTTTTACTAAACACTAACGGGTTGTGCAGTTGGTTGGTTTTTACAGGAAAACGGTCATTTGTTTGCAGTCGGCTGTCAAATTGTGAATTTTGGGCTGTAATCAGAGAATTTGGGCCGTTTATCTTAATTGATGTGAATCAGGGCCGAGGTAGCTGGAATGGTTTGATTATGAGAGATTTTGAGCGGTTGAACTCAATCGATTCGAGGTTGGGTTGTTGGTAGAGATTACGAGCATTTGAGTTTAAGCAGGCAGTTGTAATTGGATAAATTATTTAGTTGACTGTAAGTTATAACGTCAATTAAGGGAGTTTATTCATTTGAGTTTTTGTGGAAGGAGCTTAGCCAAGTAAAATATTAACTGGCTGAGTTTATGCGGGAATTTGAGTGGAGATAAGATCAATGTATTGGAGTAGTGTAACCATATGAATTTGTTTATTAATCTCATTTTACATTCCTTACAGCTAACATCTTTATATCATTAAAGGAAACCAGTACAGATGACATATCATATTTTACCGCTCAATATTGGTATCATCCCAAAGTGGCACCACAAATCAATGACAAAAAAAACTGAAATGAAAAACTACCTATAGATGACTTATGCATGATACATTCAAATTCTGATGATGGAAACTCGAGATGGATAATACAAATATTAGGACTAAAACATGTTGAACTTGGTTTCTTCCAATGGAATTAGAATCTGCAGCAGACCAACCATACAAGCCACCAAGTGCGACTCATCCTTCTAATGATTGCTAATTGTAGCAGAAACTACATTCTGGATCAGCCAGCTCTTCATCGAAGCAACATAAGCCATTGGCACTTTCTTCTGACAGTAACATACAAGTTCCAGTTCCATCGGTTATTTCAGGTCTTATAGCTACACTCGCACAGCGTGCTGCTGTCGCTCCCAACCATCACCAACTGCAGATGCATTCTGAGTCATTAAGCGCGTCTCAACATTGGTTCGTTTACAACTAATCAAAAGCCTGGAAATAGTGTTGCTTCTCAAGTCAGTACAAGCACCTCAATGTCTCAAGGTCCTGTGGAGTCAGCTAGCGTGTTAGCAGTTGCTACTACCGCGTCTTCTCCGTAGAAAACATCAGAGCCACTGCTCTCGACAAGGGTCCGCCTGCCAAAAGTCAAGAACAGACAGCACTAAAACAATTAGAATATATTCAATATAAGCATTTTATTTTGGGACCCCTGAGACATTTTGAAGAGGTGTTCATTGGGAAAGTTTCTGAAAAATAATGACAAACCCAACACTGATGCAACCAGAAAGATGATGAAAATAAAGATGGGCATCTTACTCATGGTGAAATGACAACACTGAAGTCAGTTTGAAGGGATTGATCTGGACCACGATGAGGCTGTAACAAAAATTATGGCGGATTTTGATACTTCTCGTAATCAATTTATTGACGAAACAGGGTTTGTTGACATAATCTCCAGATAGCTTCAAGGGGCCACGCGTTCTAAAGTTCAAGGTGACGAAGCCACCGAGGAAGTTGAGAATGTTGGACCAAAGCGGGACTGTTGCTGCTACCAGGTGCCCTTATCGCCGTTGCATTCGTTGACCCTCTGGTTGGTACGGTCGATGATTTCTCTACTGCTTTGTCACATGCCGGTAACATTGTTGAATGAACAAACCTGCATAGAAGACAACCAGCAATCAAATCATTCACAGTGATAACAATAAAGATAAACAAGAACATAAGAAACTAACAGCAGAATATTATATCTCCTTCACTTCTTCATTTTTTCAGCAACATCTAAGAGTAGCAACCTGCAAAACAAGACAGACAAACTTGAATCGGTTAATTGTTTAGTTCGACACCCTCAGAACGGTGTCATCACCGGGTGTCCTTCCTCGGCCAGTGGCCTATCCGGCAACAACCTGCTCTTACCGAAAGCTACCGAAAAGATGAAGAGGAAAAGTTTTGTTTCAAGATAAGTTGTGAGCGGAAGAGTTTATTCGAAAGTCATTTTTGGAAGAAAGTGATTTTTGTCGGAGGCGGTTTGCTCAAAAGATTGAACCGTAACTCCAATCCTCCGAGAAAAATCAAATTCAACATCAAAATAGTTCAAGCAAATAAACTCAGTTTAATCCAAAAACCAGTTCAGAATCCAACGGAGGAAAAACCAGTTCAGAAATTTGTTCAGAATCCAGTTCAAGATCTGGTTTAGAGTAAACTCCCACGAGAACTAGTTCAAACCAGCCAAAATGGTTCACTGAACCAGGTCAGACCAGTTCCAAATAAATAACTAAGTTAGCCACACGTGACCTGTCCAAAACCAGTCAAACAAACATGTGAGTCCGAAATGCTCGTAACAACAAGTCATGAACATAGCTATAACAAATGAAAAACCAGCGCTACGATTCCTAAAAAGCAGGCAACAAAACGGTGAAGAAAGGTTCTTAACAACCATCATAAATCCGGCCCATCAAAGAGATCACAGGGATATAAATATCACCATAAAGGGTTTTATGACCCTAACTCAGAAAGGTACAAAAAACGGCAACCATAAGAGTAGTGGAAAAGAGAACAAACTCAGTTCCAAAGGTGACGGCAAACCCTAAACCCTTCAGAAGCTCCGAAAACTTCATCATCAGGGGCATCCATGGATTCAGAAGTTTAGAAACTTCATCATCATCACCATCAAACAAAGAAGCAGAAGGCGAAGTGCCCGAAGCCACCGCGGGTCGCCATCGCCGTTTGCTACGCAGACCGCGGGTAACTCAGATCATCTCCTCAGCCGTGCCATCATCGGAGTAGAAAGAAGAAGAGGGTTCAAAACATCACCGGTCATAAACGCAGCGCCGTCGAAATCGCGGAAGCCCCACAGAAAATAAAGGTAAGATTCGAAGGTTACGGTTTGATTTTGTTTATTGGGGATGTTCTGTTTCAGGTGCGAAGGAACCGTATGAATAAGATAAAGATTTTGGGAAGAGGATTCTGTGAAGATTCCATGACCGCGACATAAGCAGAGAGAAGCCAATTGAAGAAACCCTCGGGGAAATGAAGGGGACGATAGCATCTGCTGTCCTTTTGTTTCTCATGTTTTTATTTTATTATTTCTTTTGGTATTATTGCTTTGCGTTAATTTAATCTTTAATGAATATAAATAGGAAAATGTTTTACCTTTAAACCATGCTAATTAAAGCTAAACAATTTTTTAAATTGGCAAAAAAAAACTTTTCTTTCATTTATATTTAATTTTATGGAAATATGGCGTTAACAGCTTGGAGTCTGAGGTCTTTTTGTCAAAAAAATTTAAATTAATAGTTTGTGTAAATGCATTATCGTTTAAGTTAAGATATTTTATGAAAATTAGGATGTTCTTTTCTTTCCACAATATAGCACCTTTCATTGTTAAAATTTAGAACATTTTATCATTAATCAAAACTTAAATATTTTCTTAATAAAATCCAAAACATTTTTAATAATCAAAATTAAAGCCATTTTTTATTTAGAGACTAACAAATTGTGTAAATAAAAATTAAAGCATTTTCTAGAATTAAAATTAAAACATCATTTGTTGTTTGTTTTGTTGCATTTAAAATTAAAACATTTTTAGCATTTAAAATTAAAATATTTTTAGCATTTAAAATTCCTCTCTTGCCCGCCGTTCGTGTGCGTTTAACTCTCGTCAATAAATTTGTTTCAGCTTATTATCCATTTCATTCGTCTGTTGGTTCCATGGATGTAATTAACGCGAGGCCATGGTCGCGATTTATTTTATTTCGCATTTTTGGGAATTTGTAATTTACGCGAGTGGTCGCGATGCTTTCATTTACTGCTTGCTTTATATTCATTTTTTATGCCTGCCATGTAATAATTCTGTTGCTCATGTTTTTACCGTTATATTTCCCTCCGAAGGAATTAGGTAACAGTTTGACCGCCGAGTCAATACCATAGTTTCAATCGTTTCAAACCCTATTTGGCCTAGGCGTCCGCCATGGACAAAAATACCCTTTACCCTAGCTTTAGGTCAAAGAGTCGCCGTACTCTGTTTAGGGTTTCCCGCCGTGGAATCCCTAATTTAACCCTAATTTCAATAACAAGTTCAACGTAGAAATAGGAGTTCTAAGACTCCACGTAAGCATGTCCTTAAGATATGCTTATTCCCCATTGAAACCTTGACCATAGTCAAGAAGTTTCTAATCTCCCTGTCGAGGGGAACTACAATTACTCTGATTCCATTCCCGTCAGGATATGTAGGCACAAGATGCGACGTCTTGCCGAGTAAACTTAGGACTAACCCTTAGGTCTTTAGGTCACTTTATCCCTTAATTCAGTATCTACAGATAATAATAAATAAAATAAAATAAAAAGCATACAATAAACAAAAGGTTCCTGTAGAGTACTACAGAAGTTTAGGGTGCTAGTACCTTCCCTAAATTTAACCAACCCCTTACCTAGGTCTCTCCCCGCATTGTGTTTACGATGCAAAAATAGGTTTTTCCTCTTTTGACCTTTTCCTTCGGATAAATCAAAGAGCGGTTGTGAATTAAGAATTGTGATTCAAACTAATTAATAGTTTGATATCCTATTTCCACCGCAACAGCTACCTCTAATCTTGACACAAAAGGGGTTTAGCCATCCATTTTCATGGTAGCTTGAGCAACAAGTTTCGGAAGAAGGTTAATCAACATCCAAGTTGAAAATTTGAGATTGGATGGGAATCCACCTTCTTTTGGTGAAAGATGGCTAAGAGATGATGAAAATGGGAGAACTAGGGTTTTCTTGCTGAAAAATATGAAGTTATGAAAAGGTATCAAAAAGTGGTATGGGCTAAAAAGTGGTCTCAAGTACTTATACCCATGTTGCTGCTCTGCATGTTCGCCTAGCGAACATCCAAATGTGGCACTTAAAGTGCCTTTGTACAATTAAACCACCCTGAGACATTTCCTCATGTTCATTATACGAACAATCCTTCGCACTACAAAGCCTTTGCCAGAAACTTCGCACAACGAGTTTCTATCCAAATACCTACTGCCTCAAGTTTGGGACCATTCGCTAGAACTTCGCTACTTCTTTGCTCCAACGAACCATTTGCTAACTTCTTTGCAAAGCGAGTTTTTGTCCTTTTCTCCTCTGTGTGAAAAGTACCAAGCTTCCAGGGGTCTTTGCTAGCAAGTTCGTTGTGCGAACTTGTTGATGAATTTTCTAGGGAACTTCGCTAGGAGCTTCTCACGACAAACTTCATGATGTTTTTCTGCTGTCCTTTTCCTTGCCAATATTCTTGTGTCTTACTCTTCACTTGTTTTGTGCCTAATTCATGCACAATAGCACACAAATCAAAGCAACCAAGGCATTTTCAAACAATGAAGCATATCATCCAAAACATAAGTGATTCTAATTAATTTATCCACAAAAAGAATGAAAGATGTCAATATTTGATAGAGAAATAAAGCAATGTTTGACATATAACATAGTACCAGAATCTATCCACCAAGTATCCTTAGGTACATAAATTAAATTAATTTCAGAGCAAACAAAAGTGAGAAAATTACCCTTGTTTTCACGCCATGCGCATACCTGGACTACTCCTTCTTCATGTGTTCATCCTTTTTGCAAAAGAAGCAAATGGTCACCTTAGGTTGTTCCTTTGCCTTGTTATTTTGAGAAAAATTTCCCTCAAGTTTCTTTCTTTTATTCAAAGAACTGGTAGTCAAGTGAGCGCTTTCAATCTTCTCTCTCTTTAGCCTTTCTTCCTCCTGCACACAGTGAGATATGAGCTCACTAAGAGACCATTTGTCCTTCTGAATATTGTAACTCACTTTGAATTGCCCAAAGTGTGTCGGGTGAGAGATCAAAACCAAGTGCGCAATCAAATCCTCAGGAAGTTGTAACTCCAATGCCTTGAGTTTCAATGCGAGATTAGACATCTCCATGATGTACTCCCTTATATTTCATTTGTCTTTATAAACCATTGAAATGAGTTTGGACAAGGCGCTACTTATCTCAACCTTATCATTTTTAGAAAAGAATTGATCCACGGTTTTGAGGAACTTCTTGGCACTTTCACTCTCAACAATCAAGCCCCTAATCGTTTCAGGTATGGATCTTTTGATCATTATGAGACACATTCGGTTATAGATTGGTCCCATTTTTCTATTTTAGTTTTATTTGGGTTCTCAGCAGTGGCGGTGGGACGCTCCTCCATCAAAGATAAGTCTAAATCCATACATCCAAGCACGATCTCCACAGGTTCTTTCCAAGACTTAAAGCTCATCCCACTCAGCATAGGGATAGAGTTAATCTGAGCAAAGAAATTTGGAGCGTTAGTAGCGGCTACTGGACCCATTGAAAAGAACAACAAACATATAATAACATTAGTAGACATGTTAAATAATCATATAGACATGCACAATATTCTTTATATGTAAACTAAATAAGACCTAAAGAAGATACCAAAAACACCATTAATTATCAATCTTTGATTGTAAGAATTAACTGTAAGCGGTACTCTCACGTAATGATCAAACATTAGTAATAAGTTCTGTCAGATAATGGATGTCTTTGACATCAATCATTAGCCACATGGATAAACTTGATAATTACTACATATTTACCATCACATATATGCAAATTTTTGGCCAAACTGTGTCTTTCTTTTGGCCGACCATAACAGTTCGTATGAAAAATTACACACACACCATCTTTTATAATTCTAATTGAATCAAATTTAAATAACAGAGACTACTTTTACAACTTGTTGTTTCAACTAATCTAATCAAAGTTACTGGACATTTATAATTTATTAAATAAAATGGGAAAGTCTTTAAAATTCACATAAATATTACCTACATATATAATGTCAAAATTATATATTTACTGATTGCTTAATAATATTGTTTATATCATACACATACCAGTATAAAAAAACCAATCGTACTCGAAGGGGAAAAAAAATAATAAAACAAACACATAAAACTGTGTTTAAGCATATGATAATATGATATAAAAAAAACTTGATCCAATTTAACCACAAAAAATAAAAATATAAAATAAAATAAATAAGTAAATATACAGAATCTAGCATATACTGTTACGGCAATTATATTACATAATATAATTTAGCATATAGGAAAATCTTTGTTGTGTAACTTTTTGGATTTGGATCCTCTCCTTTTTTATATATCATGTCATCTCTCATGTTTCTAATCTAACGGTTCAGAATTTATAATGAATAATTAAATAAAAAAATCATTTAATAGGAGAGAGAAATGGATAAGTAATTTGTCTTTGTTATTTAATTATTCATTATAAATTATGAACCGTTAGATTATAAACATGAGAGATGACATGATATATAAAAAAGGAGAGGATCCAAATCCGTAACTTTATGTATGTGTTTTAATGCAATTAGGTTACTGTTACGACAATTACGGTGATACTAAAAGGAAAATATATGAAAATTTAATTACATTTAGCATATCTTGTTATCGTAATTTCAATTTATAAATTGTTTGAGAGTATCGTAAATTGTTGCAGGATTATCTGGAGTCCAATCTTTACGTTAACAATTCTAGTATTCATTACGATAATTATAATAACTTGAACGATATATTATATTTAAATTAATAATTTAATCATAATCTTTTAATACTATTTGTTAGAATTAAATCAATTTAATATATATGACAACATACTATGACATATATTTTATGCGGAATTAAAATAGTCATACACACATGTATAAAATTATAGAATCGATAAATTAATTTTAAAATACCTAGATCCATTGAGAAAAATTTCTTTGACGGTAATCCTAAAATTCAGAAGTTGATGATTTTTGTGGTTCTTGTTCAACCTGTACTCCTTATCCCTAGAATGTTCTTCAGATGTGGAGAAGAGATAATTTGTTTGGGAAGGTATATTGAGACCATAGCCTATATATATATAGGTGAATAATTGGGTCATCATGACATCTATTCATATTTAAGTCTATATTTAATTATTTAATCAATTAACTAATTAAATAATTCTTAAATAAAATATAAATAGTCTTTTTAACATTATTTGATCACATAATTTATTTAAGACACTTTATTTAATAAAATAACTAATATAATTATATATATATATATATATATATATATATATATATATATATATATATATATATATATATATATTTGGCCTAATAATTATTAAAATAATAATATAATATTAAATTATTAAAATATTCCAACACATCTATATACTTTCTTTCTGAATTGATGCCACAAGATCATATTCCTCTCAAATTGTAATGTGATAAATAATCTCCTTTTTAATCCTGTTATCAAATTTTAGATAATATATTTTATTTATCTTATCTAACTCTAAGGGTGTGTTTGGTTCGGGGTAGATGGAGGGGAGGGGAGGGGAGGGGAGGAGAAATTTTTAATTAAATATGTTTGGTTCACATTTTAGGAGGGGAGGGGAGGGGAGCAAAATCCCTCTAAAACACACTTTTTGGTTCCCTCCGAATTGGGGGGATTTGGAGGAGAGGAGAGGAAATATGAGTTTTAATATTTAAAAATTATTATATTTACTAAAATATCCTCAATTTAATTTTATTATTTCAAAACTATTTGTTATCTTTTGTGTTACTGTTTTTTCTCGATTGTTTTAATCAACTTATTATAATTGTTCTCCACTTTCAAATTATTTTATAATTTTTATAATTAATATAAATCATAATCATTGTCTTTTTATTATTAAAAAATTATGTTTCGTTATATTCGTTTTTTTCTTTTAATTTTGTTATGTAATCTATCATATTTTCTTTTATATCAAATTGTAAACCATATCATTTTATTTATTTTTATTTATTCATTTTATTAAATATTTTGAACCATTAATATTTAGTAATAAGTTATTTTATATATTTGTTTTGTTATATGATTCATCACAATTTAAACGATGTTATTGGCATATAGTTTAATTTATGTTGGAAAGTTATAAGTCGAACCGATTGTACTCAATTTTTTTAACTTTATGTGACAAATAAATATTTTTTTAATCACTCAATATTAGAAATTTTATTACCAACAAAAATACGCACGACTTTTTCACATTTTAATATCATATGACTTATATAAGATCATAAGGATAAAAATGTAAATTATTAATAAAACCCCTCCCCTCCCCTTCTGAACCAAACACATTTTTAATTAAAATCCTTCCCCTCCCCTCCCCTCCTCTCTTTTGAAACAAACACTTATTTGATTAAAAAATTCCTTTCTCTCCCCTCTCCTCCCCTCCCCTTCATTAAAATTCCTCTCATCCCCTCCCCCTCATTTGAACCAAACAGACCCTAAATAAAACTATTAACTAACTAATTGTTTAATCCATTACTTAACTAACAAATAAAATATTTTAATTAATAACAGTAGACCTATCAACACTTTTTCTTTTCAAACAGTCACCTTATCTTCAAGGTGAAAGATTATGTATATTTCACAGACCCGACGCTGTGTACAGGTCTGATCCTGTGCAGGAGCAGCAGACTTTATAATACATAACTTAAATTTTGGAGGACTCCAAAATTTTAAAAAAAATTCAATTTTTTTATATTAATATTAATAAGTATAAGAAGAGTTATTAAAAAATTTAAATAGATTTTAAAAAAATGCTATAAACAAAACTCAATACATTAAAAAAATGAGATTGATAAAATTAAAATAATTATAATTAAATTTATTTTTATCAATATATAATTATATTTTTATGTGTTATTTTTAATTATTATAATTTTTTTTAACTTTGATTCATTTTTAAATTAGCATTGGACCTCCCGTTTGATTTGATCGGCCCTGATCTCAAATATAGATTCCAACGTTTCTTATAATCCAATAGCTGTCATATATTTTTCACCTGGGTCCTATTGAAAAAAGAAGTAGATATAATTCTATTTGATGTGTTACACAACTGCTGAAAAGTGTCCAACAGTATAGTAGTTATGTTGTTGAACTTGTATCCTTTTTCACTAATATGAATATGACTTTTTAAGGTTAAATATTAGCTAAATATATCAAATTGACATATTCATTCTCCGTTAGGTTTACTCTGCGATGGCTTACGCTTAGGCAAGATGAAGCAACAATACACATATGCTTGGAAGTGAATGGCTTCATGAAGCAACATTACACATGCACTTTGCTATCATTTGAGAGTTGAAGGTTTGAATCGGTTGTAATCATAAACCTCTACCTTGATTCAAAAGGATAGCTTTATCAACCATCTTGTGCATCTTTCATCCTTTGGCCTAGCTTTAGTAGTTTACTGACTTCACGTGTTGTCATCATTAAAACCACATCAAGTGTTGTTATCATTAAAACCAAGTAGTCATCATTAAGAACACGCACCATCATAACTAAACACTTGCTTGTTCACTTGTATCTAGCTATCTATAAGCTTCATCTTCTTAGATCACTTCTTGATTACACCTGTAAGTATAGTTTCACAACTTCTTCATAAAAAAAATAATTTTTAATTCAGAGTCTGATTACTCAAATATAATTTAAAAATAATCTCAAAGACAATATCATTAAGAGGAAGTATTGGTTGTTTCAAACAACAAAAAGAGATTCGAAGCAGTTCTGAAACCATCTAGAAAACCATTAAAGAATCATAACTGCAATTTTGTGAGCCAAATTAAGAATGTGAACCCTTCCAAGGCCCAACTCTTTGATTTCTAGGAGTATCCACCACCTCAAAGAAATTATGCTCTTATTTTCACTTGCTTGAATTGTGGAAAATCGAGTCATATGACTAGGAGATGTAAGAGAATGCCTAAACCTTCAGTTGGCTCTACGGTACATGTTAACCTGCCTGGTGAGGAAATTATTACCATGATCAATAAAATCAATATGATTGGTGGACCTAATGGTTGGTGGATATACATCGACACCTCTTGTAATGTATGTTATGTTTGTGTTATGTTCAAATCATACATGAATGTTGAAGATAAGAAAGTTGTGAAATTTTGTTTTCAAGAGGAGAGATGTTGAACACAGTGTCTAGGGTAACGCGTAAAACTATTTTCTAACATATGATAGATTCTTCATAGGACAGATGTTAGAAAAGAAATCCGGGGCATCGAATACCAGGAAAAAACAAAAACTTTAAATTAAATTTGGCTCTATGCAGGGGAACATGTTGGACCAGATGCATAAGCCAATGTGTTCAACATCCTATACCAGAATTAAAAGACAATAGAAAATAGAATGATAAATCATAAAGCAATAAAGAACACAAAAAAATAATTTACCCGGTTTGGTGCAACCTCACCTACGTCTGGGGGGTTTCTAACCCAAGAAAATAAATGCACTCTTTATAGAACTAGTACAAAGTATCTTATAAGAACAACTCATAGTTCAATGCCCATCCTCTGACTTTTATCCTAGTGTCTTTCTATTTAGGTTTCCCCATTAACATGAGAATCCCTCTCACTTTCTTTCAATCACTAATCTCATGTGATCACTATAATAATCAATATCAAGAATGTTGAATTACAACTCAACTAAACAAATCAACAACTATGCCTTATGATCGGAATTTAGGCGCTAACATGGTTTACAAGTAACAACATGAGCAAAGGACCCAAATTAGACCCTAACACGCATATCTTCAACTTTTGTCCACTTCAAACGTTAGGTTTGAGTCTCTTTAAATAGCAATACAGAATATGGGCTTTTCCAATGGGCATTTGATCACATCCAGAATTGTAGGACATCTTGTTAAGATTTGTCTTTAAAATATCCTCCAAAAAATATTTGATTTGATTCAAATTTAAATATCTATTTAAATTGATTTGATTACATACAATCTAAAATATAACAACAAATATGATTGGAACAACCAGAAAATAACGCACAGAACAACTACAACATTGAGATGCTGTCAAGGCCAGATATTGCATACATGCTGGGATATTTGTTCCCACATGTGCTCTTTCTTCATAAAAACAACTTGAACATACCATGTTATTTTTCATAATGTAACCAATCCAGAAAGGAACAACAATCCCCCCTTTAACAAAACAACACTTTTCGAAAACATACAAGATGTGCAACATAAGTTGAACAATAAGCACACCACACACAAGCACACAGAGCAAACAACAACAACAACAAAAGTAGCACAATTAGAAAACCTGAATTATGGTTGTTATAACACAATGCTCCATATAGTCAAGCACACAATCCGTCAGCATGCATACGAACATAGACAGTGGTTGTCATATAGGTCAAAAGTCAACACACACTACAAATAATGCATATCATAACATTAGAGTTCATACACTGTCAGTAGATCACCTTACACGTGCCCATAGTTGAAGGCCAGATGCTCCATCATGTGAGCATAAAATCTCATCATATGAGATTACAACCAAAAGCAAACCAGAGTAAACATCTATCAATCATGATGTATGCACAGAACATATATCATTGTTACTCCATTTTTCCAAAATTTGGAAATGGTATGAAAAGAAAGAAAACTAGAGAAATACCATAAAGCATGTACCATTGAAATTTTCAGAGAATCACAATAGTTGGAATACAGACCCAGGAACATTATATGCCTAAATACAAGGGTAAAAAAAAACAATCATAACATCTTTCTTCATAAATAGCACAAACAACTCCAGCCTGATGACTTCAGTATTCAGAGCTTGATTCTTCTTCTTCACTTGAGGATTATACACCTTCCTCGCTGAGTAGATATTTACTCTTGAGGTCTAAGTCTTCACAATAAAGATAAACTCCTTATATAGCCACAAAAGTCCAGCTCCAAAAATCCACAAGGATTCAGGTCATGAATTTAGTTAAACTTCTAAAAATCACACGAGATCAATATTCAACAATAATGATTTCTAATATTGACTAATCTCTTTGAATAAATATTATTCTTTATGTATTTGATTCAGATCACATCCTCCAAAAACACACATGATCAATCAAATATTTATTAGGAAGATTGAGATCTTTCTAACTAGTATGAGGAAAATTTCTCATAGATTATGGAACATTTGGCTTGACATCTATCCACGTAACAAAATTTTGAATCTTGAACAAATAAAATAAAATCTTTACTTGATAAAAATCATCAAAGTAAACGATTCATAATAAATCTTTTATGATTCATCATATCACCATCTCCCCCTAGATTTATCAAAAATGGGCAAGGGGTAACAGAAATATCAAGCCCAGAATTGGCACAAGTACTAGATAACAAGAACACAAGTACATATACCCAAAAATTGAAGTAGCGAAAATTTTGTTCTTCAACTGCACATATGCCAAACACAATGTTTGGCACAATGTGTATGAAAATGTACTTATGTAGTAGCAACTAAAAGATAAGGTGGAAAAGCTCCAACATTTCTGCAGGCCAGTTTCATCAACATGAGCACGAATGTTGGACATAATTTCTGCCACATCTTTCCCAATATTTAGTTTGTAACTCAAGGTAAAAACACTTGGGGCAACACCTAATTCATCATAAATTTCAATGTATTTCTTTTGAACACTCAAAATAGAACATATTAGAGAGGTAACACCAATAAGTGGTTAGATGCCTTGAGACTTAACATGTATAACCCATTGACAAAGGAAACATTATCCATATTCCCAGGTAGCATGTGTTCCTACATGGTACATAATATTAATGATGCCATAGTAGATTACTTCTAATTGCAGACTTAGCGTTATATCAAAACCAGCTTCATCAATAACAAGACCATTTGAAGGACTAATGTCTAGGACATCTTTCCCAACAAACAGCTCACAATTGAAATTCAATAACCAAAGAGTAATACCATCATTCATTACCCCTCAACCTAAATAGTTTAAACCAATAGGAAATTTTACCATTAATTCCTGCACTGACTTAGGATAACAAGATCTAACATTTAGCTTTGTCTTCAACAACTAAGCATCACTAAGAAGCTCCATCAATTCATTATATTTCAGTGCTTTAGCATAATGTTCTTTTTCAAGAGCCATTCTCTTATGACGAGCAACATTCCTTTTCCTCCTAGCTGATTTCTTACTAACAACCACATATTTCTTCTTCTTCTTAGGTGTCTTCTTTTCCTTGGTAGAAGTATGGATCTTCTTGGAAGTATTCCTTTTATCCTTCGCTACAACCTTTCTAATTTCCGCCTTTTTATTTTACTTATTATCAGATCTTTTAATGAGACCAATATATTTAATTACACCTTCATTGATAGGAACAGATCCATCATGAACTTCATTGTTCTTAGGGATAAAGCCTTCATCAATACTGGAAGAATCATTCACAACATCTTCAATGCTGTCCCTCATATTATTCACCATATCATTTACTTCAGAATTAAGAAGGGCAACTTGCCAATCCTTCCTATGAATTGAATAATCAGTCACCAACATGTCATACATGTTGTTTATCACATCCTAGTTCACATATTTATTAACATCTTTAAAGGCATTAATATTATAACTAATCTCTTCAGTAATCTTGTCAATAGAAGGAACCTTGTTTGACTCTACAGACTTGCTTTTATCCAAATAGACATTAATTTCAACATGTTTGATATCCAAAGAAGCTGAGACCATGATATGGCATAAAAAAATTGGGCATATCAACCTCAAAATTGAAGAAGGAAAATAGTTCCAGATAGGCAAGCAGACAAAGATGTTCCACAAGAAGCTCCAGCATCTTACAACCTCTAAATTTTTAGAGTTACTTCACATAGATCTGATGGGGCCTATGCAAGTAGAAACTATGGTTGGGAAAAGATATGTATTTGTGTGTGTGGATGATTTCTCTAGGTATACTTGGGTCAAATTTATTAAAGAAAACTCTTACACTTTTGATGTCTTTAAAGAGCAATGTCAACATTTCTTAAGAGAAAAAAGGGAGTAGGGTAGTGAGGATAAGAAATGACCATGGAAAGTATTTTGAAAACTCTAAGTTCTCTAAGTTTTCTTTATCTGAAAGGATTGGTCATGAATTCTCAGTGCCTATCACACCTCAGCAAAATGGAGTGATTGAGAGGAAAAATAAGACCTTGCAAGAGTCAGCTAGAGTTATGTTGCATGTAAAAAAACCTACCTTACTACTTTTGCATTGAAATCATGAACACAAATTGTCACATTCACAATCGTGTGACCATAATATTTAGAACTAAAGAGACTCAGTTTGATCTTTATAAAGGAAGAAAATGCTATGTTAAATATTTTCATGTCTTTGGTAGCAAGTTCTACATCTTGGCATATCATGAGCAAAGAAGAAAGATGGGTCCAAAGAGGGATGATAGGATATTCCTATGTTATTCCACTAATATCATATCTCACAGGGTGTATAAAAAATGTACCAAGCAAATGATGTAGTCTATAAATGTTTTTATTGATGATACTCTTGAAGATAAGCAAGAAGACAAAGATGATGTATCTATTAAACATACTGATTTCCCAGCAGATGTCCCATACAAGGGGTCCGTCATTGAGTCTAAAAGCACAAATTCTGAAAACCCTCAAATCAACAAGGGACAATCTATCTTAATTCATAAGAATCATCTCATTGAAAATTTCATAGGAAATCCGGATGAAGGAGTTATAACTAGATCCAAAGATATGATTTCCACCTCTTGCTTCATTTCCAAGATTAAGCCCAAGAATATCAAAGGAACAATGATAGATGAATTATGGATAAATGTTACGCAAGAGGAACTATGTGAATTCAAAATAATTAATGTATGGTAATTAGTTCCAAGACCTAAAGATGTGAATGTCATTGGTACCAGATGGATTTACAAGAACAAATCTGATGAAAATGTTAATGTTACAAGGAATAAGGCATCGTTAGTTTCTCAAGAGTACACTCAAATAGAAGGATTTGATTTTGATGAGACATTTTATGCAGTATCTCATCTCGTATCTATTATATTATTACTGTGAATCTCTATCATGTTTAAATTCAAATTATTTCAAATGGATGTGAAAAGTGCCTTTTTGAATGGCCTTTTTAATGAGGAAGTTTATGTTGAGAAACCTAAGGTATTTATTGATCCTAGTTTTCCAATTCATGTGTACAAGTTAAAGAAAGCTCGGTATGGTTTAAACCAAGCCCCAAGAGTTATGTATGAAAGACTAACTGAGTTTATGGTCAACAAATGAAACAAAAGAGGTGGAATAGATAAAACTCTATTTGTAAAGAATGATGGAGGAAAGCTCATGATAGCCCAGATTTATGTTGATGACATAATATTTGGTGGGATGTCAGACCAAATGGTAGAACATTTTGTCCAACAAATGAAGTCTGAATTTGAGATGAGTCTTGTAGGAGAACCCACTTACTTTCTTGGTCTTCAAGTAAAGCAAATGAAATATAACATTTTTGTATCTCAAAGCAAGTATGTTAAGAGTATAATGAAGAAGTTTGGGCTTGAAAATGTAAGTTACAAAAGAACTTATGCTGCAACACGTGTGAAAGTAACCAAATATGAAAAAGGTGTTGATGTAGATTAATGTTTATACAGAAGCAAGATTAACAGTTGGCTCTACCTCACAACAAGCAGACCTGGCGTTACTTTCTTTGTAGGTGTTTATGAAAGATATCAAGTTAAACCCAAGGCTAGTCATCTTACTTAACTGGATCGAATTATGAAGTATATAAATGGAGCTTGTGACTATGGTATTCTCTATTATCACGGTACCAATTCAATTCTAGTAGGGTATTGTGATGTTGATTGAGTTAGAAATGCAGATGATAGAAAAAGTACATCTGGTGGATGTTTCTTTCTTAGAAATAATGTAATCTCTTGGTTCAACAAGCAGAATTATGTCACATTATCTACTGCTGAAGTTAAGTATATTGCTTCTACTGAACTAATGCCTTCCAAGACTAGAAGAGGAAAGTCTCCTCAGAAAGTTGTTTTTGTCTCTGTCATATCAGAAGGACCTAGAAGGAAGAAGAGATTGAGAAAAATATCTGATTTGGAAGAGGAGAAAGAGGAAGAGGAAGAAGATGTTGGTGTATCCTTGACCAGAGAGAAAAGGAATGCAGATGTCCCTGTTCAGAATGATAAAATTGGGCCTAGCTTTAAGTGTGCTCAACTTTTGGCATATGTAATATTGGATCAATCTTAGAAACCTGTTGAATTCACTGATGTTAGGAATCAAGAGACTGTTACTACTGATGAGCTGGAATCTGCTGAAGATCAAGCTATAGAGGTTATGGCTGGTTTGAAGACTGTTGTGTATGAAGCTCCTAGTGATTATGAAGAAGTTGTCTCAAAAGCTGTGAATACTCCAGAAGCTCTGAATGCTGATAGAACTGATATTAATTTGAATCTATTATCAAAATATGTTTTTGATTACTCCACCCTTAATAGAAAATAACCAACAACTTCACCAATTCCCTCAACTGTTCACTCTCCTATACAACCTTCATCACCCATTCCTGAACCCATGGGAGATCAAAACCAATTAGCTCTTTAAACTATGTATAATCACCCATCACCCATTAATATCATGAGAGAACCATCCATTGACATTTCTATTGGTAAAACTTCTTCATCTAGCCCTGAATCTGTCATGATGAAACAAGTCTTATGGATAAGATTAACATTATGTCTTTTACCTTTACACATGTCATCATCAACCCTATTTCTGCCATCCTCATCAGAACCTTCTCTCCCAAAGTCCAACCTTCTACGCAAACATGTTTTGCTTCTGAAGCTGAACATGTAATTTATGTCCAACCAAAAATAACCCCTCATACCAAAACACCTCAACCATCTCCTATACCATCACCTCAATCTTCACCCCTTACATCCCCTCAAAGAGAATCTACCCCAGTTCATAGTCAACCTCAGAATGAAGTTGTATTTGAAATTTAAAGTGAAACTGAACATATTCCTTTTGATTACCTTCACCCTGAAATACCCATTAACCTGCCTATCCATTTAAACCAATCCTCTAAACATGGGTCTCTCATATAAATCATCCACCAACATTACAAACTATCCAAACCAATCTTGTTGTAATAAAAAATGTCTTAGTGGATAGTATTCAGAATCTATTCCTTGATAAGTCCTTTATTTCAGACCCTTTAGCATACTCTGCTAAATGGGATTCAGTTAAGACTTTTGTTGCATCAGCCATTCAAAATCTGAAGGAAACAACTTCTGAGTCATCTTATTCTAGACAAGATGTTTTGGAGAAGAACTTGGACTCAGTTATTTCATCACAACTAGATATGGCTAACAAGCAGAAGTAAATGGATGATAGGATATGGTATATAAATGTCAAACAAGATTCTATGTGTACAGATCTCAGAGCCATTTTAATTTTATCTAAGAAACCTTAGTTTTATTATTTTAAAACCTTTTTATTTTTATCATGTCTTCTAAACTCTTTTTCATATATGCCATCTTGTCGTCGTCTTGCTTGGAGAACTCATTGTGCTTGAAGAAAAGAAGAGTTGAATGAAAAGATGAGAAATATGTTTCTGATGGCATGCTTTTATAATGATGGTTAAGTATCTTGAACGTTGGAATGGAAAAGTGAAACATCCGATCTTTTAATTCCAGCAATGATGACTTCTGATGATTGATATTCTTGAATGACGTGTGACATCTTGAGAAATGCAGAAAATAGTTCAACCATGTTTAGTTGTTTGTCTCTATTGGGAAGAGTAAAAGTTGTTCATACTATGTTTTTACCAGAATTAGTCCTTCCCATATATGTCTTTGTATTATTAAATATTTTTGTCTTCTTCTATGTTGACATCTCTAAAATCACTTTGTGTTGATGACAAAAGGGGGAGAAAATACATGGAAATATTTGAGAAGGTTAAAAGTATTTTTTTAATGCTTTTAATTTACCTGAACCCTAATTATTCATTATTTTGGTAAATGCTTTCTTCTGAACATATTAACTTTAATGAGAAATTTAAATAACATAAATAAGACTTAAGGGGAGCTTATAAACCTCAACTTAAGAACTATCAGACTAAAGGAGAAGCTTACGAACCTGAACCTAAGGTCTGTCAAACTCAGGGAGAGCTTACAAACCTCAGACCCTAATATTATAATTTTTTAATTAAATTAAAAGATAAAATTAACATAGAAATGTACTAAGATGGAACTTACAAACCTCAGCCTAAGGGTTGTCATATTCAGGGGGAGCTTACAAACCTCGTAGCCTGACATTAAACTCTATTAAGATTATCAACAACCATTGTTATTAAATACATTTGTTTGTCATCATAAAAAAAAGGGAGATTTTTGGAACAAGATTTGTCTATATCCTTAAAAGTTTTTGATGATAACAAATTATTTAAAGAACAATAGGATTTGCTAACATATGTTCAAGTGTGCAGGATCATAAGCTAAGAATTCATCATAAATTAATCTTATTGAAAACATTAGTGAAGAAGCAATGCTACTTAGATTCTGGATGATCAGAATCTGAACATGTTCATCATCATCTAAAGGTTCACACTCTGGTATGATGTTCAGCCTCTGATGACACCTAAGACTCTGAAGGCTTAAGAGCGTCTGATCCTTACTCTGCACAAAAGGTGACCAATCTTATCAAAGTGACAGATTTCTAAATAGAATCAACTATGTTTTGGTTTTGTAAGGCTCAAGGATGGTGATGTGACCTCTTCAGTCTGTACTACTTTTTGGGTAGATACCTAGTTACTCAAAAGGTGTTGTAGACATTGCTTTTATTCAGTGGACAAAGCTTCTGATTAGATACAACTCTCTAAAGTCTCTCTTGCTATACTTGTTCATTAAGTATGTTGTTGTTCAAACCTCCAACAACTCTTTTTCTATATCTATAAAAGGAAACTGAAGAATCAAAGGAAGGTTACAACATCACAACACATTGAAAGATCTTAGCATAACTATGAGCTATTATTGTAACTGTTATAACATAAGATCTTAAGAATTCTTATCTTAGATTTATCTTAGAAATCTTAGAAAGGTTGAAAAACTTTATGATTACTGCATAACTGTTATACTTATGATTTTGTATCAAAGTATAGTACTTATCTTTTCTACTTAACTGTTTGTTGAAAGTAGAGGAAGTCTCTTGCATGCATGCTTGAGAATTGAAGTCTCTTGTCTATGTACTTGAGAAAGAATTATTGAACCTAGAGTTTAAGCAGGAAGTCGTATTCAAGGTTGATTGAGCAGAAAGTCTTAAGAAGTGGCTTAAGCAAGGAAGTCTCATTCAAGGTTGATTGAGCAGGAAGTCTTAAACACTAACTTAAGCATTTGTAATAAATTTGGTTATAGAGAAAAGCCCTTGTTAAGGGAAGGGGACTGGACTACTCTCAATTGAGAAGAGGAACTGGAATAATCTTTGTGTGTTTCTTGCATTTACTTCTGAGCTTTATTATTTCGCTACTATTACACATTATGAAGTTCTGAGTTTAAAAGTGGAATGAATTTTGGAATACACAATTCAACCCCCCTTCTTGTGTTATTTTCTCTCCTTCATGTGCATGAGCATAAAATTATCTTACTTAAGAGTTTGAGCATTGGAAGTCTCTTGCTTGTGTGCTTAAGCATAAAAGTCTCTTACTTGTAGGTTTGAGCAGTGGAAGTTGCTTGCTTGGTGCTTGAGCATTTGTAATCAGTTTAGTAATAATTGAAATCCCTTGGAAGTACAAAGGGAATGGACTACTCTCAAGTTGCGAAAGGAACCAGGATTACTGTTTGTGTCTCTTTCTTTGGTTTATCTGCTTCTGAACTATATTCCACTGCTATCATTTATTTACCTCTGAGTCAAATTCTGTTTCAGAATCTGATAAGGATGTTCAAGAGTTCAGACTCTGAACTGAGTGATCCAAATCTGATTAAGATCAACCAAACGAAGAAAAAGAAGTTAGAGATAAAAAGAGGACATAATTTGTGTTTTTATCACCTTCAATGTTCAATCTTTTGATCCAGAACACTAACCAAAGTTACCAGATGTTAGAAAATTAAATGGGTAAAATTACGGATTTCTTTAGTGCTCCTCAAGTACCTAATCAGCCAATTCCTCAGGTCCAGAATGGTAGGCTGACAAGATAACTCCCACACGACAAAGAAATGTTCCTATGGTCCTCAAAATTATATGGGAAAGAACCCCATGACGAGGACACAATAACGTAGACATTAGACGAATAAAAAGGTAGCATATGAAGTTGCATGGTTGAAATCCAACAATAAAACACCTATAGGAAGAACCAGTGAAGCGTCTAAAAGGCATGTAAAACAAAGGTTGTTTCCTGCGTTACCACCAGTTAAGAAAAGTGATTTTGTTGATTCCACAATACAACCTAACTATGAATGGTCGCAAATAACTTCGACGTAGGGTCAAAAAATGATTTCGATGTCACTTGAATCATCGTGTCAGTCTTACCTAAGGAATTTGATTGCGCCTCTGAAGTCTTTGAGACAAAAGATGATATGTTGATCAAAGAAGTGGCGAATCAAAAGCTAAAATGTTACAAAGTAATGAACAATGGCATTGTCAAAGAGCAACATACATGTTTGAAAGGCTCGGTGCAAGTATGATGAATCATCTTAAGCCTTTGTTTATACAGAAAAAGTAGACAACATTGGCGTTAACAAAGTCTTTTTTGATGGAGGAGCATTAGTAAGTATGATGCCTCATTCCTTGTTAAAATAATGGGAGACCAAGGTGCCAAAGAAGGAACCATCCCACCAATTGGATGGGAGATGGATAATAATAATAATGACAGACTCGAACATCTTTGCTCGAATTTCGGCCTATATGGTCGAAAATAGAATAAAGGCGACCTTATAGGCTGACATTTCACAAAAGAAAATGGTTGTTGATGCCAAAATTGTCGAAAATATTGAAATAAAAAAAGATGGCCATTTTGGCCAAACATTAGCTTCATAAAGCTACAGGCTCGACTGCATCTACGACAACAAGAGTTTGGGATTTGCAAAGGGTCCAATGAACTCAACCATGAAAACCAAAGTCCAAGATTCTTTAGAAAAGATCGACTTGGGGGACAGTACACTCAAAAGACCAATTTACATAAGCACTAAAGTCGACCTAGACCAAAAGGAGCATACGACCTAGTTACTCAATGAGTTCAAGCATTGATTTGCTTGGGACTATAACGAGATGCCTTGTTTGATTCGAGACATGGTTGAGCTAAAGCTGCCAATTCGACTTGGTAAAAAACCAGTAAAGCAACTACCAAGGAGTTTCGTGTCATAGATAATGTCCAAGAGCAAAGAATATATCAAGAGACTCCTTAAAAGCAAGTTCATTAGAACTGCTAAGTATGTCAAATGACTGACTAATATAGTACCTGTCATTAAGAAAAATGGGACTCTTATGGTATGCATAGACTTTATGGATCTCAATAATGTTATGTATAAGGATGAATGTCGTATGTTTGTGGCTGAAATGTTAGTCGACTCGGTTGCAGGTTTTGACTACTTAAGCATACTAGACGGCTATTCAGAGTATAATCAAATCTTCATTACTGAAGAAGACGTACCAAAAATGGGTTTTCAATGCCCATGGGCTTTAGGGACCTACAAATGGGTAATGATGTCTTTTTGTCTAAAAGATGTTGGTGCGATCTATCAAAGGGCTAAGAACTCTATGTCCCATGATTTTAGTGACACCTTCATGCAGGTTTACATTTATGACATTGTCATAAAATTCTCATCAAAATATGGTCATAGATACTACCTTCGACAATCCTTTGAAAGGATAAGGATATATGGATTAAAGATGAATCCATTGAAATGTATTTTTTGTGTCCTTGTGGGCGACTTCTTGGGTTTTGTAGTGCACAAAAAGACATTGAAATCGATCAAAATAAAACCAAAGCAATTCTGGACACAACACCTTCTTCGATAAAGAAACAACTTTAATATATGTTGGAAAGATAAACTTCCTAAGGAGGTTTATATCTAATTTGAGTGGCAAAACACAAGCAATTTCGCCTTTGCTTCGACTAAAGAATGAGGAAGGTTTTAGGTGAGAACCAAACCACCTAAAGGCGTTCGACGAAATCAAATCATATTTGACGAGGCCTCTTATTTTCTCACCTCCTACTAGAAATAAAGTCACAAAGTTGTGCATATCATCATTAGATCTGACTACAGGAAGCACTTTAGCTCAAGAAGATAATAATGGCGTCGTAAGAGCCATCTTTTATCTTTGTCGAGTCTTGAATGATGCTGAAACTAGATATAGTTCAATAGAAAAGTTATGTCTTTGCTTGTACTTTTCATGTAGCAAATTAAAGCATTATATAAAGTCAGTTGATGTCTTTGTTTATTCTCATTTTGATATAATTTAGCATATGTTATATAAACACATTCTACATGGTCGAATCAAGAATTGGGCGCTAGCCCTCACTGAATATTCATTAACTTACTCACCCTTAAAGGCCATAAAAGACCATATTGTCACATATTTTATCGCCGACCATTCATTGGTCAAAGTGACAAAAAATTACGTGAGTAAGAAACCTTGAGAATTGCACTTCAATAGTTCCAAGCACAAGGATGGAACTGGATTGGACTTCTCATAATCTCCCCAAAGGAGATACCAACGCTGTTCAAATTCAGAATCAAGGGTCATTGCTCTAATAATGAGGCTAAATATGAAGCTTTGGTAGTATGCCTTAGGATTTCATTGGATTTGGGAGTAAAGGAAGTTGAAATAAAAGGGGATTCAGAACTGATGGTGAAGAAATTAACAAAAGAATATAAATGTATCAAGGAGAATTTGATGATGTACTCGATAAGGTCCTAGTTCACCTTTCCATCAGTATCAATCAAGCCTGCACGAAACTCGATCTTACCCAACTTTCTGTTCTCGTTGTCAGGAAACAAATCATTCAACATGGATCTCAAGACGGCGAGACATGTGTTGTCCTTTGAAAGCTGAAATTCTATAGGAGTTTGTTCCTGTTGAAGTGGACTTCTTAATCAAAAATTGAGGAAGAAGCATTTTTAGATGTTTTTCTCAATGACATATGACCCCTATTTATACAACTTTGGATTCATTCTAGACCACACAAAACGGTCGACGCAGTCATCACCGTACAAAATTGTCAGCACAATCGTAACAAATTTGAAATTTGCATTACCAAAAAATTTGCATTGGTTAAAATTTTCGATATCACATGATACATTTTAAAATACCAATATTATTTCAAATATATCAGAAACATAAAAAAAAATCCGAAAATTTTAACTTATACCAGTAATTTTCGATCAACTAGCAAAAATTTAATTCGTACATTTTAATCCAATTTTTTAAAGGCAGTTTAAAATTATAAAGAAATGTGGGGTGTCATACATATTTTTGAGAGTGTGAGGTTAAATTCCAAGCTAACCCAATTTTGGGCTTCAAAGCCCAAATCTACTTTCATTCAAAAACAACCCAAGCCCTCCTATTTATCGTTGAACAGTTAAAATAAAATCTAGAAAATTTCAGATGTCTGTAGAACTCTAGAATGTTTCAGAATTTCAAGACCCTTTCACAAAATAAATCAAGTAACAGCACTTTCTGGATAGTACAGGATTATTCTTCCATCTCCTTTATATACCTCGAGAGCCTTTCAACAATGTCATTCATACATACTCAGCATCCATATCTATTCGCTTACACCACTCTAAATTACAGAGTTCTTATAAGCTACATTCAAAATGTCTTTGATTCCAAGTTTCTTTGGTGGCCAAAGGAGCAATGTATACGATCCATTCTCTCTCGACGTTTGGGATCCCTTGAAGGATTTTCCATTTCCAAGTTCTGCACTTTCTGCTTCATTCCCTCGGGAGAATTCTGCGTTTGTGAGCACACGAGTTGACTGGAAGGAAACACCAGAAGCGCACGTGTTCAAGGCTGATCTTCCTGGGCTGAAGAAGGAGGAAGTGAAAGTTGAAGTTGAAGATGATAGGGTTCTACAGATAAGCGGAGAGAGAAGCGTCGAGAAAGAAGATAAGAACGACGAATGGCATCGCGTGGAACGTAGCAGTGGAAAGTTCTTGAGAAGGTTCAGATTGCCTGAGAATGCTAAAATGGAACAAGTAAAAGCTTCCATGGAGAATGGTGTTCTCACTGTCACCGTTCCAAAAGAAGAGATCAAGAAGCCTGAAGTTAAATCCATTGAAATCTCTGGTTAAACATAGAATGTGCTTTGTTACTCTGTCGCTTTAAATTGTGTGCTTTGTTGGTTATAATACTTAGTACTTTTTATGGCATGTGAAAGTAATGTATGGTGATGTAATTGTGAAATAAATGCTAATGCATAAATAAACTAGTTGTTGGTTCATCTGGGTTTTATTTATTCGTATTCTAATGAATATAAAGAATGTTTTGTTGAATGAGAATTAAACAAAAACTGTTATATATTAAGCAATAATGTTATATTTTGACGACTTACCAAAAGAGCAGACCCAAAAAATGCATTAATCTTCATCCTTTTCACCTTTAACACAAATTTTAAATCTCAAGCTCTAAATAGCAATTTGATATTGAATTTTTGTAAAATAGAGTAGGTTTGACTTCGCCATTCACCCTCTCTTTGAATTTCCTTAACAAAATAATTTGATCTTGTAATACTTCATATTGTGAGTTGGTGACAGATATGATTATATGACTTTGGTATTGCAAATTGATTGGGAATAAAAATGTGTGTTGCCTCACTATGTTTCAAGTAAGACTGAAAATATGTTTCTCACCCAAATGGGTTGACTAGAGTGATAGAATCAATTGGGGAGAAAAATCTCCATTAGCTACAAATATTCACTGTCCTCAAGGTGAAAGATTATTTATATCTCAAAATATAGATTCCAACATTTCTTATAATCCCATAGCTGTCATATATTTTTCATCTGGGTCCTATTGAAAAACAAAACTAGAAATGAAAAACAAAACTAGAAACAATTCTATTTGATGTGTTACGCAACTGCTGAAAAGTGTCCAGCAGTATAGTAGTTATGTTGTCGAACTTGTGTTCTTTTTACTAAGATGAATATGACTTTTCAAGGTTAAATATTAGCTTAATATATCAAATTGACATATTGATTCCCTGTTAGAGTTATTCTACTATGGTTTACGCTTAGGCAAGATGAAGCAACAGTATAAATATGCTTGGAAGTGAATGGCCTCATAAGCAACATTATTGCTTACAGATGCGTTTTACCATCATTTTTGAAAATTGAAGTTTTATCATCATTTTTGAAAATTGAATAATTTTTGAAAATTGAAGTTTTACCATCATTTTTAAAAATTGAAGATTTAAATCCGTTGTAGTAGTGTTTTAAAAATCAGATTGGATCGGCTGGTCGGACAGGTCGGACCGGAAACTGGGCTAGTGACTGGCCCAGTTTATTAGTTCGATATGCCATCAACCCGGGAGAAACCGGGTTGGACTGGGAAAAACCGGTTTTAGTGTTGGACTGGTTCTAATGCATTTTTTATTTTTTAATTAAAATTTAAATATAAAAGTTATAAAAATAAAAAAAAAATTCCAGGTCTTTCTCCACCATCGCGTAAGTTCGTTCTCTCCGCCGCAATATACTAACGATTCGCCATTCTGGTTTCTGTATCGTTTCAAAATTTCAAGTTCAATGCTCCTCTCTGTTTTAATTATTGTTGTGTTAATGTGTTAGAATGACATTGCTATGACCTCTGAATTGCTAGCATGCTATGAATGAATTTTGTTATGGAAGTTTGTGTTAGTCATGGAACCCAAACTGCTATGAGTGTATATGTTTGGAATTCTGTTATGTAGAAAACTTGTATATGGATTTGCTAGGTATGATAAATGGATGCATTGTCATGTGTGAATATGTTAACAACATTGTTATATTATAGGCCTAGAGTGTATTTTAATGATGTGCATTTTACATTTCACTTTGTTCTACATGCTGCAATAAGTAATGATTCTAAGTAAAGATTCTAATTGGTTTTCTGTAAAAAAATATATTCTGTTTTTCTCAGTAGTTCTATGATAAGATGTTTAATGCTAATAAAATCTTGAACTGTTTTGATGCTAATAAGATGTTTTGATGGAAAATCTTGAATTGTTTTGATAGAAAATCTTGAACTGTTTAATGCTAATACGTGAGACTAAAGTGTATTTTAATGTAGCAATTTTGAACTGTTTTACAGAAAAATGGCATCTTCTGAAACACCATCATCACAAGAAGCTTCTTCAACTCCTAATTTAGTTCAACATAGACAAAAGACTAATATAGCTTGGACACATTGTACTAAAAGTACTGATGAAAAAAATCTTGTTTGTATTTACTGTCACAAAGCGTTTGGTGGAGGTGGAATTCATAGGGTAAAGCAACACTTGACTGGAGTAGTAGGAAATGTTAAAATTTGTAAGTTAGTTCCTACAGAAATTCATTTTCGGATGAATCAATATCTTAATGAGCGGAGTAAGAAAAGAAAAACGCCAGATGTGGCTGAAAGTGAGTCATTTTCTGCAGAGGGGGTGAATTGCAAATGCAAATGCACCCACGAATTGGTGCATCTAAAAAGAATGATGCTCGCATTGGTACTTATTTTTTACCCAGAACAACTCCGGGAGCTCAACCTACTTTAAAAAGTGTGATGCAAAGTAAAGAAGTGCTAGAAAAGTGTGATCTGCTATTGCGAAGTGGTTTATTGATGCGTCTATTCCTTTCAATGATGCAAATTCGCCTTATTTTCAACCAGCAGTTGATGTTGTTTGTTGCATGGGTGTTGGATACAAAGTTCCTACTATGCATGCTCTTCGTGGTAATTTATTAAATAAGTGGGTTGATGACGTGAAGATACAGCTAGAGCAATATCGTTCTATTTGGAAGGATACAGGTTGTACTCGCAGATGGGTGGACTGGTCGTTGTAGAAGAACTCTTATCAACTTTTTAGTTTATTACCCCAAAGGAACTGTTTTCATAAAGTCTGTTGATGCCTCTGGTGCTTCTAAAACTGCAGACACATTGTTTAAGCTTTTCAAGGAAGTAGTGTTGTATGTTGGCCTAGAAAACATTGTTCAAATCGTTACAGATAATGCTGCAAATTATGTTGCTGCTGAAAAGTTGTTGGAAAAAGAGTTTCCTAAGTTGTATTGGTCTCCTTGTGCAGCACACTGTATTAACTTGATGTTGCAAGACATGGGGAAATTAGAGGAAGTAAGTGCGGCAGTGTCACATGCTTCAAAAATTACCAAAATCATTGTTTTGCATTGTATTTGATGAGACAAAATACAGGTGGAAGAGAAATACTTCGTCCTGCTCCAACCCGTTTTGCTACTAATTTTATTGCATTGCAAAGTATTTTGTCTCATAAAGATGCGCTAAGAGCCATGGTAACTTCCAAAGAGTGGACAACTACAACTTATTCCAAAGATGTCAAGGCAAAGCAATTTGTGTAACAAGTATTAGACTCAAGCTTTTGGTCTACATGTATTGACATAGTGAAAATTACAGAACCTCTTGTACGTGTGTCGCGTATTGTTGATAGTGAAGATAAACCGGCTATGGGATATCTCTATCGAGCTATGTATAAAGCAAGAGAGGAGATTGAGAAGAGGTTTAGAAGAAATAAGCTGAAAGTAGAGCCTTATTTGAGGATCTTAGATAACCGTTGGGATGCACAACTTCACATAAATTTTCATGCTGCTGGTTATTGGTTAAATCCATCTTGTAGATTCAGTCAAGAATATGAAAAACACAAGTCTACTACCCAAGGTCTTTTGGATGTCATTGAAAAGTATGCTTATGATAGTAAGGACTTGCGAACTAAATTAACTGTTGAGATGAGTTTATTCAAAAATTGTGAAGGTAGTTTTGGAAGGACAACGGCCGTAGAAAATCGAGATGAAGTTTTGCCAGGTAAAATTAGATGATAAACTTTATGCATTTTATTATAATTTCAATATGAATTTTAAAATATTTTCTAATTTTTTCACATGCACTATTCTAGATCAATGGTGGGAAACTTATGGAACCGAAGCGTCCAATTTGCAAAAGTTGGCTATTCAGATTTTAAGCCAAACTTGTAGTGCATCTGGTTGTGAACGAAATTGGAGTGTATTTGAGCACATTCATTCAAAAAAAAGAAATAGGTTGGAGCATCAAAAGCTTAATGATCTTGTCTTTGTTCGTTACAACCTACGACTACAAAACAGGTATTGCACTTATTATACTTTATATGTTATTGCTTATATACTTATGTTGTTTATGACTATGAATGATGAAAATTGGAAACAACTATATGTTGTTTGCTTATGATATTGTTTATACTACTAGCTATTGCTTGATATGTAGAAACTTGTTAATTTGATTCTCTATCTCAAAAAATAGTACTGAGATTGATTTGGAAACATTTAATTAGGAATTTGAGCATATGCTTTGGTTGTTGCTATTGCTTAATATGTTGCATTTTAGTACAATGTTAATATATATTTTATATTATTAATTTTTAAGCTAGTTAAGTTAGTTATATACTACTAGTTTTTAAGAATATTAATGAGTTTTATGTTTGACATTATCGTTAATGATTCATAGAAACAAGAAGAAACAAAATTATGATCCTATCAATATTGAAATACTTGGTGATCATTCTGATTAGATGTTGGAGGATTCACCGCCATTCTTAACCATTGAGGAGGTGGGAGCACTACGCAAAGATCTTGCTAGTATGACAATTCAACCTATGTCAAATGATATTGGTATGATATTAGTTATTCTGATAACAATTTTGTTACTTTAATTTATTACTATATGTTAATTGTTTAACTCTCTAATTTATTTGTTGTTACAGATCAATTAAATTTGGATGAGGTTGATGTCGAGGATGATGAACAACTTAATTCTGGAGAAAACAACCAAAATAATAATATCATTGATGGGGAAAATGTTGCAAATGCGATTGATTTTACTGCAGATGATTTTGATATTGAAGAAGGAGATCCCAATATTGAAATAATTTTACCTCATTGGAACTAAACTTAAGTAGACATTGGAGTTATTTTGTTATAAATTATTCAATTATATTATGTTGCAATTAGATTTTGTAATTTTGTATTATTTTGTTATGTGTGATACATTTGTTTAAAATTTGAATTTAAATTATGAACTTGTGAAATTATGATATGATATTTTCAAAAAATTTAAGTACTAGTTATATTTTTTTAGAAACTGAATCATCTGCTTCGGCCGACTTTATATCTATATAATGACAGGTCTATTCAACCGAGTTATCCGGTTTAGTCATGCGGTTCGACCAGTGACCCAGTGGTTCGACCGATAAACCAGTGACCCAATACCCTCATCGGTTTGATGACCGGTCCGGTTTTTAAAACACTGGGTTGTAGTCATAAATCTCTAGTTTGATTTTAAAGGATAACTTTATCAACCATCTTACGTATCTTTCACCGTTTGGTCTAGTTTTAGTAATTTATTGACTTCAAATGTTGCCATTATTAAAACCATATCAAGTATTGTTATCATTAAAACTGAGCAGTAATCATTAAAAAGTCATTATTAAGAACACACATCATCATAACTAAACACTTGCTTGTTCACTTGTATTTAGTTATCTATAGGCTTCATCTTTTTAGATCACTTCTTGATTACACATGTAAGTATAATTTCACAACTTCGTCACAAAACAAAAGAATTTTCAATTAAGTCTGATTACTCGCATCTAAATTGAAGAATAATCTCACAGACAATATAAAAAATATGAAGTATTGATGTTTCAAACAATAATAAGAGATTCAGAGCAGTTCTAAAGTCATCTGAAAAATCATTAAAGAATCATAATTGCAATGTTGTGAGCCAAATTAAGAATGTGAACCCTTCCAAGGCCCCAACATTTGATTGTTAGGAGTATCCACCACCTCAAAGAAATTACTCTCTTGTTTTCACTTGTTTTATTAATTTGTGGAAAATCGGATCACGTGACTAAGAGATGTAAGAGAATATCTAAACCTTCAGTTGGCTCTAGGGCACATGTTAATCTGTCTGGTGAGGAATTTATTACCATGATCAATAAAATCAGTATGATTGGTGGATTTGATGCTTGGAAGTGAATGACTTGATGAAGTAACACTACACGTGTGTTTTACTATCATTTGAGAGTTGAAGGTTTGAATCGGTTGTAATCATAAACCTCTAGCTTTATTTAAAAGGATAGCTTAATCAAGCATCTTGTGCATCTTTCAACGTTTGACCTAGCTTTAGTAGTTTATTGACTTCAAATGTTGTCATCATTAAAACCATATTAAGTGTTGTTATCATTAAAACCAAAGCAGACATCATTAAGAACATGCATTGTTGTGAATTGATGACGTTAAAAACAAACCAATATATGAGAAAAATATTGAGTTTCTTGAACAAACACAAGAAACCCTACTAGGTTTTACAAAAGGGGAAGAAGAAGAAACAAGAATAAGAATTGGTTAAATATTTTTTTTCTACTCACTTTCTCAATAAGGGTTCAAAGGTTATAAGTGAATACCAACAATTAACATCTCTCAACAACCTGAGAGAACTAGTCTATTTATAAACTACTAAACTAACTTAGAGTACAAGTAACTTAACAATTGGACTTAGAAGCAAGGCCAAATTCGACATACTAAAAGAGTTTGATCACCTCTCTCACTTTATTTCAATCACTAATCTCATTTAATCACTATAATAATCAATATCAAGAATGTTGAATTACAACTCAACTAAATAAATCAACAACTATGCCTTATGATTAGAATTTAGCGCTAACGTGGTGTACAAGTAACAACACGAACAATGGACTCAAATTAAACCCTAACACGCATATCTTCAACTCTTGTCCACTTCAAACATTAGGTTTGAGTCTATTTAAATATCAATAAAGAATATGGGCTTTTCCAATGGCCATTTAATCATGTCCAGAATTGTAGGATATCTTGTTAAAAATTGTTTTTAAAATATCCTTCAAAAAGATTTTATTTGATTAAAATTTAAATCTCAATTTAAATTGATTTGATCACGTCTAATCTAATTAAAAAATCCACATAAATGCATTGCTAGAAGATAGCAACAAATCTGACTGAAACAACCTGAAAATAACACACAGAATAACTACAACATTGACATGATGTCAAGGGCCAGATATTGCAAACATGCTGGGATGTGTGTTCCCACATGTGTCCTTTCTTCACAAAAATAGCTTGAACATACCATGTTGTTTTGTATAATGCAGCCAATCCAAAAAGGAACAACAATCTTCCCTTTGCCAAAACAACACTTTTAAAAAACATACAAGATGTGCAATATAAGTTGAGCATTAAGCACATCACACACAAGCACACATAGAAAAAAACAATAACAGCAGAAGTAGCACAATTAGAAACATTAAATATGGTTGTTATAAAAAAATGCTCCATACAATCAAGCACACAATCATTCAGCATGCACACAAATATAGACAATGGTTGTCATACAGTTCAGAAGTCAGCACACGCCATAACTACAAAATATTATAACATTAGAGTTCATACACAGTCAGTAGATCATCTTACACATTCTCATAGTTGAAGGCCAAATTCCTGGTCAAATGCTTCATCATGTGAGCATAAAATCTCATCATATGAGAGCACAACCAAAAGCAAACCAAAACAAACATCTATCAATCATAATGTATGCACATAACATATTTCACCATTACTCCTCCTTTTTTCCACAATTTGGAAAAGGTGTGAAAAGAAAGAAAACCATATAAATACCACAAAGCATGTACCGTTAACATTTGTAAAGATGCATTACAGCCCAAAAACATAATATGCCCAAATACAAGGGCCAAAAAACAATCATAACATCTTTCTTCAAAAATAGCACAAATAACTCTCGCCTGATGACTTCAGTCTTCAAAGCTTGATTCTTCTTCTTCACTTGAGGATTTTGCATCTTCCTCACTGAGTATATATTTACTCTTGAGATATGAGTCTTCAGAAAAGAGATAAACTCCTTATAAAGCCATAAATGTCCAGCTCCAAAAATCCATAAGGATTTAGGTCATGAGTTTGGTTGGACTTCTAAAAATCACATGAGATCAATCTTCAATAATAATGATTTCCAATATTTACTAATCTTTTTTAATAGATATTATTCTTTATGCATTTGATTTAGATTACATCCTCCAAAAATACACATGATCAATCAAATATTTATTAGAAAGATTGAGATCTTTGTAACTAGTATGAGGAAAATATCTCTCAGATCGTGGAACACTTGGCTTGACATCTAGCCATGTAACACAATTTTGAATCTTGAAAAAATAAAATAACATCTTTACTTGATAAACATCACAGTAAAAGATTCATGATAAATATCTTGTAAATCATCATATCACCATCTCCCCCTAGATTTCTGAAAATGGGCAACGGGTAACAGAAATATTCAGCCCAGAATTGGCACAAGTACTAAATAACAAGAACACAAGTACATATACCAAAAAATTGTAGTAGCAACAATTTTGTTTTTCAGGTGCACATATGCCAAACACAATGTCTGGCACAATGTGTATGAAAATGTACTTATGTAGCAGCAACAACAAGTTGAGGTTGAAAAGCTCTATCATTTCTCCAGGCCAATTTCATCAACAATAGCACGAATGTTGAACACAATGTCAGCCACATATTTTCCAAAATTTATTTGTAACTCAAGGCACCCAATTCATCATAATTGTCAATATATTTCTTTTAAACACTCAAAATATCACAAATTAGAGAAGAAACACCAATAAATGGTTAGATGCCTTGAGACTTAACATGTATAACCCATTGACAAAGGTAACATTCTCCACATTCAAAGGTAGCACGAGTTCTTACATGGTACATAAAACTAGTGATGCAATAGTAGATTACTTATGATTGCAAACTTAGCATTATACCAAAACCAGATTCGTCAATAACAGGACCATTGGAATGACTAATGTATAGGACATCTTTCCCAACAAACAGCTCACAACTAAAATTCAATAACCAAGGCCATATCATCACAGAATATTCATTAACTTAACATTATACCTCATTGAATATTCATTAACTTACTCACCTTTGAAGGCATAAAAGGCCATATCATCACAGGTTTTATCGTCGACCACTCATTGGTCGAAATGACACAAAATTAGGTGAGTAAGAAACCTTGAAAATTGCATTTCAATAGTTCTAGAGATAAGTATGGAACTGGATTGGAAGTCTCATAATCTCTCCAAAGGAGCTACCAACATTGTTTAAATTCATAATCAAAGGCTAATGCTCTAACAATGAGGGTGAATATGAAGCTTTGGTGGCCGGCCTTAGGATTTCATTGGATTTGGAAGCAAAGGAAGTTGAAATAAAAGGGAATTCAGAATTGATGGTGAAGAAATTAAGAAAAGAATACAAATGTATCAAGGAGAATTTGATGATGTACTCGATAAGGTCGTAGTTCACCTTTCCATCAGTACCAATCAAGTCTGCGTGAAACTCAATCTTACCTAACTTTCTATTCTCGGTGTCAGATAACAAATCATTCAACGTAGATCTCAAGACGGCGAGACATACAGTGTCCTTCTAAAGTCGAAATTTTATAGGAGGTTTTGCCCCATTGAAGTGCACTTCTTTCTTAATCAAAAATTAAGGAAGATGCACTTTTAGATGTTTTTCTCAATAATGTATGACACTTATTTATACAATTTTGGATTTGTTCTAGACCATACAAAACGATCGACACAATTACCGCCGTACAAAATTGTCGGTAAAATTCTAACAGTTTAAAATTTACACTACCAAAAATTTTGCATTAAATATCAATATTATTTCAAAGATACCAAAAATTTTAAAAAAATAATAAAACAAATTCATAGCGAAAATTTTAACTTTTTATACCAAAAAATTTCGATGACTACCAAAAATTTAATTTGTACATTTTGATCCAGTTATTTTTTTAAGGGTAGTTCTAAAATTATAAAGAAATGTGGGGTGCTATTTATAGTTTTCAGGGTGTCAGATTAAATAAGCTAACCCAAGTTTGGGCTTTAAAACCCAAACCTACTTTCATTCAAAAACAATCTAAGCACTTCTATTTATCGTTGAACACTTAAAACAAAATCTAGAGAATTTTAGATGTCTGTAGAACTCTAGAATGTTTCAGAATATTCAAGACCCTTTCACAAAATAAATCAAGTAACAGCACTTTCTGGATAGTACAGGATTATTCCTCCATCTCCTTTATATACCTCGAGAGCCTTTCAACATTGTCATTCATACATACTCAGCATCCATATCTATTCGCTTACACCATTCTAAATTTACAGAATTCTTATAAACTACATTCAAAATGTCTTTGATTCCAAGTTTCTTTGGTGGCCGAAGGAGCAACGTATACGATCCATTCTCTCTCGACCTTTGGGATCCCTTGAAGGATTTTCCATTTCCAAGTTCTGCACTCTCTGCTTCATTCCCTCGAGAGAATTCTGCATTTGTAAGCACACGAGTGGACTGGAAGGAGACCCCAGAAGCTCACGTGTTCAAGGCTGATCTCCCTGGACTGAAGAAGGAGGAAGTGAAAGTTGAAGTTGAAGATGATAGAGTTCTACAGATAAGCGGAGAGAGAAGCGTCGAGAAAGAAGATAAGAATGATGAATGGCATCGCGTGGAACGTAGCAGTGGAAAGTTCTTGAGAAGGTTCAGATTGCCTGAGAATGCGAAAATGGAACAAGTGAAAGCTTCCATGGAGAATGGTGTTCTCACTGTCACCGTTCCAAAAGAAGAGATCAAGAAGCCTGAAGTTAAATCCATTGAAATCTCTGGTTAAACTTAGGATGAGCTTTGTTACTCTGTTGCTTTAAGTTATGTACCTGTTTTGTCTTAATACTTTGTAATACTTCCGTTTTGTGATTTGTGTGTAAGAAATATATGATGATGTAATATGTGTAATTTTAATGAATAAATAAATAAATAATTAGTTGTTGTTCTTCTTCCAAGGAATAATCATGAATGCTTTGTTATATTATTATTATTACAAACATTACTTTTTAAACCGGCATGAAAAACCACCTGATCCAAAGCAGGAATAATTACCGTGCTTCTCATCAACGGAACCTTTCCAATCACTCTAAAAACATGAAATTTTTAGTGAGAATACTCAATACCATAATCTGCAGCTTATTTGACATATTTCATAATTTCACACTGGCACAATGCATGACTCATGAGAGTATACTTTAACATCGGGTCTGGTTTGTAAAAATATTATACACTGAAGGCTACATTGGGACTTCAAAGGTGTGCAAGACTTGCTTCATCCATAAGAGATCAGAGGTCAATCTCATGATTGTGCAACTGTGTCTTCTTTTAAGATATCCAAATATTGAGGGAAGAGCCTAAACAAAATGAAGAGACATGGAGTAGATTTGTCGGATATTGGAACAACAATAATAATAAGTAGGCTGAACGTATAGTTTGAGAGGAGTGGGCTGTGGTTTATGGCAGCCCTTACTTAATAACATTATGGGTACAGGGGACAGAGATCAATCATCATGCTGGAAGGACCTCTGTAAATTAGACTTAGATTTTGTGGAACTTCCAAATGAGTACTCAGCAAAAGATATTTATAATGGGTTAATCATGGATCTCCCTAGTCATACCAATCCGTTATGGTCAACAGCGTGAAATAAGGTGAGGTGATTCTGCTAAAAGAATTCCATTAAAAGAAAATCTAGCTACAAGAGGTGTGATACACTTAGGTTGCAGCGCCTGGAGCAGTTTGAAGATTTGATGGGCTATAGCATATCAAAGAAGAATGCGGTGGTGTGGTTCGCTAGCTGTGGAGTTTATGGAAAGCAAGAAAGATTTTCCGAAACAAAGAAAATTGTGTTGAAAAGATGGTAGAAGCGGCTAAATTGCTCTCTTGGAATGGTGTATGAATCCTAAGTCTTGCCTTGAAATTAAGAATGTACAAACATCGCCTATCTGAGCAATCAAGAGCTAGTTTGGGCAGTGGAATTTAGGTGTTTACATCGATCACAGACTTGTCTGTTTCTCTGTTTACATTGGAGAAAAATGATGCTAAACAGTCTGAATTTCCTGCCGTTTGAAAATCATACTATGTAGTGGCATGTCTAGCAATATTTGTTCTCGGCATTGCAGATCGTGCTTGTCTGCTGAAGATGCAGTCATTTTGAATGTTCGGTGATGGGGCCAAATTGCGGGTCTGACAGCTTGATGGTCTCTGTTTGGCGGTCGATCATCTCTAATGATTTAGTGGGTATGGAATTAGGGTTATCAGTTTTTTCTGCTGCTCTTAGTCTTCGTTACAGTTGAATTGTCATTTCAAGCATTAAGCCTATTATGTGATGTATTGCACCAATTGGTTTAGAGGTTGGGTGGTGTGAGATTATGGGTGTATTCTTTATGTAGGTCTGTTTCTGCCGTGGGCAATTTGGTGTGTAAGGAAATGTATAATGATGGTTATAACAGTAGTCCAGCCAGTTTTGCAGGATGAAAAATTGGATGGTCTTCTGAATTACAGAGGAGACTTCATCATGTTGTGTCCGGTTTCCATCGGAGTGTGTCAGTCCGTTGTGGAGCTGGGAGCCGCTTCAAAGCTAATTGCTCTATTAGAATTAAATATTCTACTGTTTTGTCTTATTCTATTGTTTGTCCTTTTCTCTTTTCACAGCTGTCAGTTTATTAAGGCACAGATTCTTTTATTCGCAGCTGTCAGTTTGTTAGGGCATAGCTGTAAGTTTGTTAGTGAGTTGTGCCAGCTATATATAGCTACTGTTTGTATTCTATTTTTCCAAGAGAATGAAATACAAATCAGATTATTTTCTCTCCTTCTATTATCTTAACATGGTATCTTGAGCCTTCTCTTTTTTTTTTTCTTTCCCGTGCTCCCATGGCTTCTCCTTTCAATTCTGAGGGTGTTTTTCCCTCTTCTCACATCAAACTTTCTCACCTTATCTCTGTCAAGCTTGATGAAAGAAACTTCAAGCAATGGAAACAACAGATTGAGGGTGTGATTCGCGGCCACAAACTGTAACGGTTTGTTACGAAGCCGATTGTTCCTCCCTGCTTCCTTCCCGGCGCAGATTCGGTCACCGGTGGTGCGAATCCCTTGTATCTTGACTGGAAACAGCAAGATGCGCTTATTTGTACTTGGCTCCTCTCCACTATCTCCGACTCCATTCTTCCGAAACTGATCGATTGCACGTACTCATGGCAAGTGTGGTCTGAAGTTCTGCGTTACTGCAACACCTTGCTCACTACCAAAGCGCGTCAACTTCGATCGGAGCTCCGAACTCTCACCAAAGGTTCGCGCACGATAACAGAATTCATGATTCGTGTTCGTGACATCAGCGAATCTCTGGTATCTATTGGCGACCTTGTTCCTCAACGGAATCTCATTGAAATCGTTCTCGATGCTCTTCCTGAAGAGTATGATCCTATTGTTGTTGCGATGAACAACAAAGAGGATCTCAATACGATTGAAGAGCTTGAATCGAGTCTCCTTGCTCATGAATCGCGTCTGGAGAAGAATCGTAAAGCTGTTGTTACTGAACCTGTTTCAGTGAATCTTGCTCAAGCACCACCATCTTCTCAGTCTTTCTCTACAGATGCTTCTGGTGTAGATACTGCCTCAACCTTTCCGGTTGGTACTAGCCATGCTAACGCCACTGCTGACAATCATGGTTATGGCTTTCGTGGTGGTAGGTCTGGTCGTGGTGGTGGAAGATTTGGACGTGGAGGTGGCAGATCTGGTAAAGTTTCTTGTCAAATCTGCCACAAACCTGGTCATGATGCATCAATATGTTATCATAGGTACTCATCTTCAGGTGCTCCGTCCTACCCTTCACCAAGAACTCCCTTCAATCCTTTCATGATGATGCCACGCTCACCATATCCTCCTTCTGCTTTTGGTTATGCTCCTGCTCCAAGGCCTACACCACCAAGGCAGCCTCAACCTCAAGCTTTCTTAGCAGGTTCTGATCCCAGCTTCAACAACCAATGGTGGTATCCAGATTCAGGTGCTTCGCATCATGTCACGCATGAGATTTCAAATTTGTCTGATGCTTCTTCACTGCCTGGAACTGAACAAGTGTTCATGGGGAATGGTCAAGGTTTGTTTATTGATTATGTAGATTCCATGAGTTTTCTTTCCTCTAACCCCTCTAATTCATCATTAGTCTTGCATAATCTTCTTCTTGTTCCTCATATAACTAAGAATTTCATCAGTGTCAGTAAATTTGCTCAGGATAATCGTGTCTATTTTGAATTTCATCCTAAATTTTGTGTTGTAAAATCGCAGGATACTTCTGAAATCCTTCTTCATGGCATTGTTGGAGCTGATGGACTCTACAGATTTGCCAAGCCCATTGCCTCTCTATCCAAGTCTATTAGTCCTAGTTCTAATTTCTGTTCTAGATTTAGTTATCCTTGTAATCCTGTTGCTACTAGCAACCATCTTTCCTATTGTAATGATGATTTTCACAATAATAAAACTGCATCTAACTTTATTTTCAATTCTCCTGCTGTACATTTAACTTCTGCTCTTAATTCCCACTCTAATTCTGCCATGTCTGACTCTGCCACTATATCAAATAGCAAGTATGCTCTATGGCATACTAGGCTTGGTCACCCTCACCATCATGCACTTCGTGAGGTTCTCAAACTCTGTCAAATTCCTTTCCCTCAAAAGCCTCCCACTGACCTATGTTCTGCTTGCTGTTTAGGAAAGTCTCACAGACTGCCATCAACACTGTCCACTATTATTTTCACTTGTCCCTTTGAACTCGTTGTGTGTGATCTTTAGGGCCCTGCACCCATGGTCTCCTCACGAGGTTACTCTTATTTCTTAACCTGTGTTGATGCTTTCTCAAGATTTGTTTGGGTTTTCCCTTTAAAACTAAAGTCTGACACCCTCACTCAATTTATACACTTCAAGTCTATGGTTGAACTTCAGTTCAACTGTAAAATTAAAGGCATCCAAAGTGATGGAGGTGGTGAGTTCAAACCTCTCACCAAGTTTCTTGCTCCCTTAGGAATTACTCATAGGTTCCCTTGCCCTTACACTCACCATCAAAATGGCATAGTGGAAAGGAAACATCGCCATATAGTTGAAACAGGCCTTGCTCTTCTTGCTCATTCTAAACTTCCTTTCAATTATTGGGATCATTCCTTTCTCACTGCAGCCTACCTTATCAATAGGTTACCTAGTGCTTCCCTTTAAAATAAATCTCCTTACTCCATTTTAATGCACAAACCTTCTGACTATTCCTCAGTTAGGGCTTTTGGCTGTGCCTGTTTCGCTTTCCTTAGACCCTATACCTCCCACAAACTTTCATTTAGATCTCAAGAGTGTATCTTTCTAGGATATTCCTCTGTTCACAAAGGCTACAAATGCCTTTCAGCTGATGGACACGTATATATATATATCTAAAGATGTCCTATTTCATGAAACTAAATTTCCCTACCCTGAGCTCTTTCCTAGCTCCTCCACTCCTGTGACTTCCCCTACTTTTGCCTCTTGGTTTCCTTCTGCCTCTCCACCTATTCCTACATTTCATATTCCCCCACTGCAACAGGTTTTCCCCCTATCTCCTCTCAGCCATCACCTTCTAATGATGCTTCCCACACTGCAGAACATTCTTATTCTCCTATCTCTGCTCAGCATATGTCTCCTATTGTCTCTAATGCAGACTCTCCCTCTTCTCCTTCTGACCTTTCTGATCTGGCTGAGGCCAGCACTATATCTCCTTCCTCTTCATCTCCTGTCCCTTCTTCTTCTTCTAATTCTGCTCTTATTCCTCCTATTCACCCTTTCTATGTTCATCCCATGCAAACTCGTGCCAAAAATGGCATTGTTCAGCCTTGAGTCAATCCTACTTTGCTCTTAACTCACATGGAGCCTACCTCAATCAAACAGGCCTTGACTACTCCTCACTGGTTTCAAGCTATACAAGATGAATATCAGGCCCTTTTGAAAAATCAGACTTGGTCTTTGGTGCCTCCACCTGCATCCAAGAAACCTATAGGCTGCAAATGGGTTTTTCGTGTGAAAGAAAACCCTGGTGGTACCATTCTTAAATACAAGGCGAGGTTGGTTGCCAAAGGTTTTCACCAACAGGCTGGGAGTGATTTCTCAGAGTAGTCAAACCTGTCACCATAAGACTTGTGTTAACCCTTGCTGTCACAAATAACTGGCAGATGCAGCAAATTGATGTCAATAATGCCTTCCTTAATGGGCTACTTGAAAAGGAGGTTTATATGATACAACCTCCTGGGTTTGAGGCTACTGATAAGTCTTTGGTTTGCAAGCTGAACAAAGCTTTATATGGTCTAAAGCAGGCTCCAAGAGCCTGGTTTGACAGACTCAAGGGTTCTCTTCTGACTCATGGACTACAGCCTAGCAAATGTGATCCCAGTTTGTTTTATCTTCACACCAGCAGCCTCATTATCATGGTCCTAATTTATGTTGATGATATCATCATCACAGGAAATTCCACTGCCTATATTGCTCAGCTTATTAAGAGTCTTAACTCTAATTTTGCCCTCAAAGACCTTGGTAAGTTGGATTATTTCCTAGGCGTTGAAGTCTCCCATCTGCCTAATGGTTCTATCATCTTATCTCAATCTAAGTATGTGAGTGACATGCTTACTAGAGTGAATATGGCCACAGCTAATCCTATGCCTACCCCTATGGTTTCTAGCAGTAAATTATCTAAATTTGGTTCAGCTACTGTTGCAGATCCCACCTTGTTTAGATCTGTTGTTGGAACATTGCAGTATGCAACATTGACCAGGCCTGAACTCTCCTTTGTTGTTAACAAGGTGTGCCAATTCTTATCCAATCCTTTGGAGGATCACTAGAAAGCTGTCAAGAGAATACTGAGATATCTCAGTGAGACACTTCACTATGGTCTTCTCATTCAACCTGCCCCTAAACAGCAGTCTCTTTCTCTCTTGGGTTTTTGTGATGCAGACTGGGCTGCAGATCCTGATGACAGGAGATCAACCTCAGGTGCTTGTGTTTTTCTTGGGCCTAATTTGATCTCTTGGTGGTCCAAGAAGCAACAACTTGTGGCTAGATCAAGTGCTGAAGCAGAGTACAGGAGCATGGCTCAGCTTGCCTCTGAGATGTTATGGGTACAATCTCTGCTCACTGAATTACACTGCACTTTTCAAATTCCCAAGATTCTATGTGATAACCTAAGCACAGTTACTTTAGCTCACAACCCTGTGCTTCATAACAGAACCAAACACATGGAATTAGACATTTTCTTCCTTAGAGAAAAAGTCATCAGCAAGAGTTTAACTGTGGTTCATGTTCCTGCTCAAGACCAATGGACAGATGCACTAACCAAACCTCTCTTTGCTGTCAAATTCCTACCTCTAAGAGACAAGCTCAGAGTTTTCAGTAAAAGGGAACTATTGAAGACACCCTCTGATTCTAAGGGGGACTATTAGAATAGAATATTCTACTGTTTTGTCTTATTCTATTGTTTGTCCTTTTCTCTTTTCACAGCTGTCAGTTTGTTAGGGCACAGATTCTTTTATTCACAGCTGTCAGTTTGTTAGGCCACAGCTGTAAGTTTGTTAGTGAGTTGTGCCAGCTATATATAGCTACTGTTTGTATTCTATTTTGCCAAGAGAATGAAATACAAATCAGATTATTTTCTCTCCTTCTGTTATCTTAACAAACAACATTTATTGTGAGGCGAGTGTTTTGTTACAGTTTTTAATTTTGGTTTGATGCAAGAGGTGTAACTTGGATCAGTTAAAATGGAGATATTTCTATGTGTCCTAGTGCAGGTGGAAATATCTCAAGCAGTTAGTTGTATTGTAACAGCCCAAATTTCATTAAATAATTAATTGTAGTAACTAATTTATCTAGTGGGATTTTATTAATGTTGGAAATTAATTTTTATTAATTGGGATTAATAGAGAATTGAGAAGGAAATTGGAAGGAAGGAAAATGAAGGAAATATATATAAGAGAGAAAAGAAAAGAAAAGAAAGATAGAAAAACATTTGGAAAGAAAGAGGAAAGAAGAAGAAAGGAGAGAAAGAGAAGAGAAGAAGAGGGAAAGTGGAAATCATCAAGAACCAACATCAAAGCTCCGATTAATCGAGGTAAGGGTGAGAAATGTTTCTATTTGATCATTGTATGATGTTATGTATGTTGGGTTGGGGTTTTGGTAGAGTTTTCATCACTTTCCAATTAGGGCAAAAGTTGGAATAATCGGTAGATTGATGATTTAATCGGTTGGAACTTGGAAATAATGTCGTAGAATAGTCGGGTAACATGAGGGTATGATGTTTGTACTGATTTTGTTGTGTGAGAAGTTGGATGATGGTGGATTGTGGAGGAGGAACAGAATAGGGTTCTGTTCTGCGCAGGTTCGCTGGCTCTCGCCAGGCGAGCGAAGGCGAAGCTTCGCCAGGCGAAGCCTAGCGAATGTTGGCGAATAATTATATTTAAGTCCCAGTAGACTTCGCTGGTGGGCTCGCCAGGCGAAGTGGGATGGCGAAGGTTCGCCCAGCGAAGGTGCTGGCGAATGGTGGCGAATGAAGTCAGTAGCTACTGGATTGGGCTCGCTGGGAAGTCTCGCCAGGCGAAGCCTAGCGAGTGTTCGCTGAGAGAGTTCGCCAGGCGAAGGCCAGGCGAAGGTTCGCTGCGAGGGTTCGCCAGGCGAATGAAGGCGAATGTGGCAGTATATTTTCTTTGCTGTGTTATCCAAATGGTGATTGTTTGGTTGATTCGCATATGTTTATACTTCTATGTTATGAATGAGTATGTGAACTATTACGATAACATGTGCTGTGGGTAGCCTTCGGGCGTGAATCCTAGAGTTGTGGATGTTTGATTGTTGTGTACAATTATGTAATGAGTATGCATGAGAACATTTTGAATATGTGTGCATAACTTATAATTGTATGATTGGTATTGTAATGAGAATACCTTGATTGTTGTGATAATTAGAGACACATGGGAATACAATGAGAAATGTATGTGTATCGTCTAATGAATTGCGAGTGCATATATGTATGCGATTGTGGTGTGAATGCATGGGAACATATGTGATATGTGTGCATTGTTGTTGAATATGATGATGTGTGAAATGAATGCATTGATAAATGTTTGATATATGTTGTATGTACAATCATTGTGTAATTCTTGAAGTGATGAATTATGTAAATGCATGAGATTAAGATGTCGGTCTTAAGTGCATTTGTTGTGGTTGATTGTACATGCATCATTTAGTCAAGAGGCAATGTCTGTTAGTTTCGTGGAAACTAGTGGCTTGTCCCAAACCTAGAAGAGTGGGTTTGAAGGCTTAGAGGACGGGCCTTTGTGGTTATCGGTCTAGAAGTGTGGACCCGGTTTAATGTAAAAACCGAAAAAAAGATAACGGGTTATCGGTCTAGAAGTGTGGACCCGGTTTAATGTAAAAACCGAAAAAAGATAACGAGAGTCGGTACCGCATTGCATGAGTTGCATTGAGTTGTTGAGTCACATTGATATATGACATATGCATGAAGTGATGCTTATGTGTGGATGATGAGATTGTGGAAATTGTAAGTGTATACATAATGTGGGAAGGCTTGTGGATATCCATGTTTGTATATATACATGTGTGGTAATATATATGACTAAGAGAATGAAGTGTGGTGAGAAATGTGAATATGTGTTATATGATTACCTATATATATATATAATCTTATGCTTTGATTATTATGGTTATATTTCTCACCCTTCTGCTGTTTTATAATGCTCTATGAGGCATTGCAGATTAGGATGCTGGAGTCCTTTTGTGAAGAATAGTCTTCATTCTTTTGAGTCTACTGCTCTGATATGTAACACCGGGTAGTTAGACTAGTATAGTCATTCTTTTGTGATACATTGCGGTGTATCAGCTGATGTGGTTTTGTAATCTAACTGATATGATATATATTAAATTGGATAGCTTATGTGTACGTGAATTAATATTTGGAACTGATTAAATGATTTTATCTTCCGCTTAAATTGAAAATGTTACATATTTTATGGAGCAAATTGTGAAAGTGTTTTATTGGTGAAATTGTGGCATTCTTCTTTTATACCTGATTATAAAACCTTTTTACTCTGATAACTTGTATGTGCTTAATTGTTTTATATGCAATTATTTGGGGTATAGAAGGGGGTGTTACAATAGTGGTATCAGAGCAGGTCGGTCCGTCCGGCCAAGTTGTTAGAGTGTTTTTCCCTATGTGTTATTGATATGCGTGTGATGCATTATCAATATTGGTTGTTCTTACGTGGTTCTGTTGTTGGAATCGAGTAAGATGGTTGCAGGGAGGAACGACGAAGCGATTGCGGAGGCATTGACGAGATTGGCGGGGGCAATTGGGCAGAATCCTCCGGCCAATGTGAATGTGAGGAATCATGCTGATGATGGATTCCGTGCTTTGGGGAAATTCCAAAAGAATAACCCTCCGGTCTTCAAGGGAACTCATGAACCGGACAAGGCACAAATTTGGTTGAAAGCTGTGGAAAAGATTTTTCGAGTTATGAATTGCTCGGATGCACAGAAGGTGCAGTTTGGGACTCATATGCTCGAAGAAGAAGCTGAAGATTGGTGGGGTAATACTCGCCAAAGATTTGAGGAAGATGATATTGTGATTACGTGGGATTTGTTTAGAGAAACTTTTCTGGAGAAGTATTTTCCAGAGGATGTGCGGGGGAAGAAAGAGATCGAATTTCTTGAGTTGAAGCAAGGTAATTCGACGGTTGCTGAGTATGCGGCGAAATTTGAGGAGTTGATCAAATTTTGTCCTCACTATAATACTGGTAATGCTGAGAGGTCTAAGTGCCTCAAGTTTGTGAACGGTTTGAGACCTGAGATTAGACAAGCTATTGGATACCAGGAAATCAGGCGGTTTTCTGAGTTGGTTAACAAGAGCAGAATTTATGACGAAGACAGTAGGGCTAGGTCCAGCCACTACAAGAGTCTAAGTGACAAGAAAGGAAAGGGACAATTCAGAGGAAAACCTTACGTAACTCCTGCTGATAAGGGGAAACAAAAGGTTGGTTTTGGCAAGAAGCCAAGTGGGGGAGTTTCTACCCCGGTTAGGTGTTACACTTGTGGTGAAGCGGGGCATCGTGCCCCGGAGTGCAAAAGTGTTGAACCGAGGTGTTTTAAGTGTGGCAAGCCAGGCCACAAGGCGCTTGAGTGCAGAAGCGGTACGGGTGTTACTTGCTATAACTGTGGTGAGCAAGGACACATTAGTACGAAATGTGATAAGCCGAAGAAGAATCAAGGGAGCGGGAAAGTGTTCGCTCTTTCTGGATCTGAGACTGCTAGCGACGATCGATTGATCCGAGGTACGTGTTTTATTAATGGTATACCTTTGATCGCTATAATTGATACCGGAGCTACGCATTCTTTTATTTCTTTGGATTGTGTTAGAAGGTTGAATCTTAAGTTGTCTGTGATTGGTGGCGGTATGGTTATTGATACTCCTGCTATGGGTTCAGTAACTACACCGTATGTTTGCTTGAATTGCCCGTTGAGTATTTTCGGTAGAGATTTTGGGATTGATTTAGTGTGTCTTCATTTGGATCAACTTGATGTCATTCTTGGAATGAATTGGTTAAAATTCAATCGTGTGTATATTAACTGTTTTGACAAAACGGTTATTTTTCCCGATTCGGATGTTGAAAGAGATTTGTTTATGACGAAGAAACAAGTGAAAGAATCGGTGCAAGATGGGGCTAAGGTATTTATGCTTATGTCAACTTTGAGGACTAGTGAGAGTGAAGAGATTGAGGCTTTGCCCATTGTTAGAGATTTCCCGGAAGTATTCCCTGAAGAGATAAAGGATTTACCGCCGGAGCGAGAAGTGGAGTTTTCGGTAGATTTGATTCCTGGAACTAGTCCGATATCGATGGCTCCATATCGTATGTCGGCCTCGGAGTTAAAAGAGTTGAAGATTCAACTTGAGGATTTGCTTGAAAAGAGGTTTATTCGTCCGAGCGTGTCACCGTGGGGTGCACCGGTCTTGTTGGTTAAGAAGAAAGAGGGTTCTATGAGGCTCTGTGTGGATTACAGACAGTTGAACAAGGTGACTATTAAGAATAAGTATCCACTTCCAAGGATTGATGATCTGATGGATCAGTTGGTTGGTGCAAGCGTGTTCAGCAAAATTGATTTGAGATCTGGGTATCATCAGATCCGTGTGAAAGCTGAGGATATTCAGAAAACGGCCTTTCGGACGAGGTATGGACACTATGAGTATTCCGTGATGCCATTTGGTGTGACTAATGCACCAGGTGTATTTATGGAGTACATGAATAGGATTTTCCATCCTTATTTGGATAAGTTTGTGGTGGTGTTTATCGACGACATCTTGGTTTATTCGAAGAGCGAGGGAGAGCATGCCGAGCATCTGAGGATTGTGTTATCTGTGCTGAGAGAGAAGCAGTTGTTCGCGAAGCTTTCTAAGTGTGAATTTTGGTTGAAGGAAGTTAGTTTCCTTGGTCATGTGATCTCGAGTAATGGTGTTACGGTTGACCCGTCGAAAGTTGAAGCGGTGTCGCAATGGGAGACTCCGAAGTCAGTTTTTGAGATCAGAAGTTTTCTTGGTTTAGCCGGCTATTATCGGAAGTTTATTGAAGGATTCGCTAAGTTATCGTTGCCGTTGACGCAGTTGACTAGGAAAGGTCAAGCCTTTGTTTGGGACGCCAAGTGTGAAACGAGTTTTCAAGAACTTAAGCGAAGGTTGACGACAGCCCCTGTTTTGATTCTGCCAAATCCGGAAGAACCATTCGTTGTGTATTGTGATGCTTCTTTGATGGGTTTAGGAGGTGTGTTGATGCAGAATAACCAAGTTGTGGCTTATGCTTCGAGGCAACTCAAAGTGCATGAGAAGAATTATCCGACGCATGACTTAGAGTTGGCCGCCGTTGTGTTCGTGTTGAAACTTTGGAGGCATTATTTATTTGGCGCAAGATTTGAAGTGTTTAGTGATCACAAGAGTTTGAGATATCTTTTCGATCAAAAGGAATTGAATGCAAGACAAAGAAGATGGCTTGAACTTTTGAAGGATTATGATTTTGGCTTGAACTACCATCCGGGTAAAGCGAATGTAGTAGCGGATGCATTGAGTCGGAAATCATTGCATATGTCAGCATTGATGGTGAAAGAGTTAGAATTGGTCGAGCAATTTCGGGATTTGAGTTTGGTATGTGAGAAGACTTCTTTTGGATTTAAGTTGGGTATGTTAAAGCTTACAAGTGGAATTTTGGACGAAATTCGAGAAGGACAAAAATCGGATTTGAGCTTAGTTGATCGGTTGACTTTAATCAACCACGACCAAGGTGGTGATTTTCGGATTGATGAGAATGGGATTATGAGATGTCGGGATCGAGTTTGTGTTCCAAATGTTGTTGAGCTGAAAAAGAGTATCCTTGAGGAAGGACATCGTAGCGGATTGAGTATTCATCCGGGTGCTACTAAGATGTATCAGGATTTGAGGAAAGTATTTTGGTGGCCTAGTATGAAGAAGGATATTGCGGAATTTGTGTATTCTTGTTTGACTTGCCAGAAGTCAAAGATTGAGCATCAGAAGCCATCGGGTTTGATGAAGCCGTTGTTTATTCCTGAGTGGAAATGGGATAGTATCTCCATGGATTTTGTATCGGGTTTGCCGAGGACGCCGAGTAATTTTGAGGCTATTTGGGTTATCGTGGACAGGTTGACTAAATCTGCTCACTTTATTCCTATGCGTATGGATTACCCTTTGGAGAAGTTGGCTAAGTTGTATATTGAGAGGATTGTGTGTCTGCATGGTATTCCGTTAAGTATTGTTTCGGATAGAGATCCGCGGTTTACTTCGAGATTTTGGGAGAGCCTGCAGAGTGCTTTGGGTACTAAGTTGCGTTTGAGTTCAGCGTATCATCCTCAGACTGATGGTCAGACGGAGAGGACGATTCAGTCGCTTGAAGATCTTTTGAGAGCTTGTGTATTGGAAAAAGGAGGAGCTTGGGATAGCTACTTGCCTTTGATTGAGTTTACCTACAACAACAGTTTCCATTCGAGTATTGGTATGGCACCATTTGAGGCGTTGTATGGTAGGCGGTGTAGGACACCATTATGTTGGTTCGAGTCCGGAGAGAGTTCGGTTGTTGGACCCGAGTTAGTTCAACAGACTACTGATAAGATCAAGATGATTCAAGAGAAGATGAGAGTTGCTCAGAGTCGTCAGAAGAGTTATTATGACAAGAGGAGGAAGGCACTTGAATTTCAAGAGGGAGATCATGTATTTCTTCGAGTCACTCCGATGACAGGTGTTGGTAGGGCACTGAAGTCGCGCAAGTTGTCGCCGCGTTTCATTGGTCCTTATCAGATTTTGCAAAGGATAGGAGAAGTCGCCTATCGTGTGGCTTTACCACCGTCGCTTGCTAATCTTCATGACGTATTCCATGTATCTCAGTTGAGGAAATACATTGCGGATCCGTCTCATGTAGTCCAAGTAGATGATGTGCAGGTGAGAGATAACCTGACTGTTGAGACATCACCTATGCGGATAGAGGATCGGAAATTGAAGCAGCTTCGAGGTAAAGAGATCGCTTTAGTGAAGGTCGCGTGGGGAGGATCGGCTGGTGGAAATGTTACTTGGGAGCTTGAGAGTCGGATGAAAGAGTCTTATCCAGAACTGTTTGAATCAGGTAACATTTTCGAGGACGAAAATTCCTAAAGTGGGGGAGGGTTGTAACAGCCCAAATTTCATTAAATAATTAATTGTAGTAACTAATTTATCTAGTGGGATTTTATTAATGTTGGAAATTAATTTTTATTAATTGGGATTAATAGAGAATTGAGAAGGAAATTGGAAGGAAGGAAAATGAAGGAAATATATATAAGAGAGAAAAGAAAAGAAAAGAAAGATAGAAAAACATTTGGAAAGAAAGAGGAAAGAAGAAGAAAGGAGAGAAAGAGAAGAGAAGAAGAGGGAAAGTGGAAATCATCAAGAACCAACATCAAAGCTCCGATTAATCGAGGTAAGGGTGAGAAATGTTTCTATTTGATCATTGTATGATGTTATGTATGTTGGGTTGGGGTTTTGGTAGAGTTTTCATCACTTTCCAATTAGGGCAAAAGTTGGAATAATCGGTAGATTGATGATTTAATCGGTTGGAACTTGGAAATAATGCCGTAGAATAGTCGGGTAACATGAGGGTATGATGTTTGTACTGATTTTGTTGTGTGAGAAGTTGGATGATGGTGGATTGTGGAGGAGGAACAGAATAGGGTTCTGTTCTGCGCAGGTTCGCTGGCTCTCGCCAGGCGAGCGAAGGCGAAGCTTCGCCAGGCGAAGCCTAGCGAATGTTGGCGAATAATTATATTTAAGTCCCAGTAGACTTCGCTGGTGGGCTCGCCAGGCGAAGTGGGATGGCGAAGGTTCGCCCAGCGAAGGTGCTGGCGAATGGTGGCGAATGAAGTCAGTAGCTACTGGCTTGGGCTCGCTGGGAAGTCTCGCCAGGCGAAGCCTAGCGAGTGTTCGCTGAGAGAGTTCGCCAGGCGAAGGCCAGGCGAAGGTTCGCTGCGAGGGTTCGCCAGGCGAATGAAGGCGAATGTGGCAGTATATTTTCTTTGCTGTGTTATCCAAATGGTGATTGTTTGGTTGATTCGCATATGTTTATACTTCTATGTTATGAATGAGTATGTGAACTATTACGATAACATGTGCTGTGGGTAGCCTTCGGGCGTGAATCCTAGAGTTGTGGATGTTTGATTGTTGTGTACAATTATGTAATGAGTATGCATGAGAACATTTTGAATATGTGTGCATAACTTATAATTGTATGATTGGTATTGTAATGAGAATACCTTGATTGTTGTGATAATTAGAGACACATGGGAATACAATGAGAAATGTATGTGTATCGTCTAATGAATTGCGAGTGCATATATGTATGCGATTGTGGTGTGAATGCATGGGAACATATGTGATATGTGTGCATTGTTGTTGAATATGATGATGTGTGAAATGAATGCATTGATAAATGTTTGATATATGTTGTATGTACAATCATTGTGTAATTCTTGAAGTGATGAATTATGTAAATGCATGAGATTAAGATGTCGGTCTTAAGTGCATTTGTTGTGGTTGATTGTACATGCATCATTTAGTCAAGAGGCAATGTCTGTTAGTTTCGTGGAAACTAGTGGCTTGTCCCAAACCTAGAAGAGTGGGTTTGAAGGCTTAGAGGACGGGCCTTTGTGGTTATCGGTCTAGAAGTGTGGACCCGGTTTAATGTAAAAACCGAAAAAAAGATAACGGGTTATCGGTCTAGAAGTGTGGACCCGGTTTAATGTAAAAACCGAAAAAAGATAACGAGAGTCGGTACCGCATTGCATGAGTTGCATTGAGTTGTTGAGTCACATTGATATATGACATATGCATGAAGTGATGCTTATGTGTGGATGATGAGATTGTGGAAATTGTAAGTGTATACATAATGTGGGAAGGCTTGTGGATATCCATGTTTGTATATATACATGTGTGGTAATATATATGACTAAGAGAATGAAGTGTGGTGAGAAATGTGAATATGTGTTATATGATTACCTATATATATATATATAATCTTATGCTTTGATTATTATGGTTATATTTCTCACCCTTCTGCTGTTTTATAATGCTCTATGAGGCATTGCAGATTAGGATGCTGGAGTCCTTTTGTGAAGAATAGTCTTCATTCTTTTGAGTCTACTGCTCTGATATGTAACACCGGGTAGTTAGACTAGTATAGTCATTCTTTTGTGATACATTGCGGTGTATCAGCTGATGTGGTTTTGTAATCTAACTGATATGATATATATTAAATTGGATAGCTTATGTGTACGTGAATTAATATTTGGAACTGATTAAATGATTTTATCTTCCGCTTAAATTGAAAATGTTACATATTTTATGGAGCAAATTGTGAAAGTGTTTTATTGGTGAAATTGTGGCATTCTTCTTTTATACCTGATTATAAAACCTTTTTACTCTGATAACTTGTATGTGCTTAATTGTTTTATATGCAATTATTTGGGGTATAGAAGGGGGTGTTACATGTATCATTTAGCAGTCAATTGTATCATTTAGCAGTAAAATGTGGCTGTCGTGATCAGGTGATTCAATAACAGTGTTGGGTGATTGGCATAGTCCTGTCAAAATTCAAATCATCACTCGGCTCTAGTGTATTGGTGCCGCTGCAGGATGATAATTTAAGCACGTTGCGGATCTAGTCAGCTCTAGTGTATAGGATGATAATTTTAGTCAGCTCTAGTGTATAGGATGATAATTTAAGCATATTGCGGATCTAGTCAGCTCTAGTGTAGCTCTAGTGTATAGGATGATAATTTTAGTCAGCTCTAGTGTATAGGATGATAATTTAAGCATACTGCGGATCTAGTCAGCTCTAGTGTATTGGTGCAGCGGGTTTCTGGTTTATGTCTGGCTGTTTCAAGACTGGTTTTTCTTTGTATCTCATTTGAGTGTGTAATGAAATTGAAATATGTTGGTATGGATCTTGGTAGAGCTTCAGGGTTGTTTCTTGTAGAGGCTATTGTTATAGCTGTTCCATTTATTGGTTTTAGATTGGTGTTTGTTATAGCTGTTCCATTTCTGGTTTTTTAGATTGGTGCGGAGCAGGTATGGTAATTTTTTAAATCTCAGATATAACAACAAAGAGCACTTATTTATTAAGAACAAACAATAGTTTTACAGGGCCATTACGGCTTAATACACAAGTTCTGAAATATAAAAACTAAAGACATTGCAAACTTCAAAACATTATAGATGTTTTGAACTAAAGACATATAGAACTTCAACACATTATAAGACGGCTACACAACATTCACCTACTTAAATTCCACCACGAAGGCGCAAAACTAGGTGAAGAGTAGACTCCTTCTGAATGTTATAATCAGCAAGGGTCCTACCATCCTCCAACTGCTTCCCAGCAAAGATCAACCTCTGCTGATCTGGTGGGATTCCCTCCTTATCCTGAATTTTTGCCTTCACGTTATCAATTGTGTCTGAACTTTCTACCTCTAAGGTAATGGTCTTTCCAGTCAAAGTCTTCACAAAGATCTGCATACCTCCCCTCAGACGAAGAACAAGGTGAAGGGTAGACTCCTTCTGAATGTTATAATCAGCCAGAGTTCGGCCATCTTCAAGCTGCTTTCCCGCAAAAATCAACCTTTGCTGGTCTGGGGGGATACCCTCCTTGTCCTGTATCTTGGATTTCACATTGTCAATAGTGTCTGAGCTCTCTACCTCCAAAGTAATTGTCTTGCCTGTAAGGGTCTTCACAAAAATCTGCATACCACCACGAAGTCGCAACACAAGATGGAGAGTTGACTCTTTCTGTATGTTGTAATCTGCCAAGGTTCGGCCATCTTCGAGCTGTTTTCCAGCAAAGATGAGCCTTTGCTGATCTGGTGGGATACCCTCTTTATCCTGTATCTTGGCCTTGACATTGTCTATGGTGTCAGAACTCTCCACCTCAAGGGTGATGGTCTTTCCTGTGAGGGTCTTGACAAATATTTGCATACCACCACGGAGACGGAGCACCAGATGTAGTGTGGATTCTTTTTGGATATTGTAATCTGCTAAAGTTCTGCCATCCTCAAGCTGTTTGCCAGCAAAGATAAGCCTCTGTTGGTCTGGTGGAATGCCCTCTTTATCCTGAATCTTGGCTTTGACATTGTCAATGGTATCAGAGCTCTCCACCTCAAGGGTGATGGTCTTTCCTGTGAGAGTCTTCACAAAGATTTGCATCCCACCACGGAGACGGAGCACCAAATGGAGAGTTGATTCCTTCTGTATATTGTAATCAGCAAGTGTACGTCCATCCTCTAGTTGCTTTCCAGCAAAAATGAGACGTTGCTGGTCTGGAGGGATCCCTTCCTTGTCTTGAATCTTTGCCTTAACATTGTCTATGGTATCCGAACTCTCAACTTCGAGAGTGATGGTCTTGCCGGTGAGGGTCTTAACAAAAATTTGCATCTACAATATCAGAAACAAGAAAAAACATACAAATCCATAAAAAAAATTCTTCATTATAGACTACAAAGTGGAAAGTCTACATGTAGCAAACAAAAGACCAGAAGCATAGAATCAATCAATACAATCACCTCTATCTATTTACAAGAAACATCTCAGAAACATCTTCATCAAATTCACCAAAGTAATCAATAAATAATTTGGGTGACAATACCATATTCTACATATACGGAACAACGTACAAAACAAAGCTATAGATTTGATATTAATATAAATCGTGTCCAGTTCAGAATAGAAGCATCAAGTATGCCTGGACTTATTACAGAATGTTTTATAACAATACAATACATAATCTTGTTCTGAGAAATTCGGTATACAAACGTTTTTAAACAGATATAAAGATCTTCTTCGAAGATAAAAAAATTGAAAAATGCTGTCCAATTAATCAAAGAAAAGTTTCCCAAACATGGGATTATTGATATTCATGATTAAGCCAAAATCAAAGCAAGCGTATCCAACAATCGATTAAAAGAGAAGGCAAAACACTAACAATTAAATGTGAAAAACTAAATCTTAATCTAAATCAAAGCAAACGTATCCAAAAATCGATTAAAAGAGAAGCCAAAACCCTAACAATTGAATGTGAAAAACTAAATCAAAATCAAAATTGATCCAATGATAAACCAATCGTGAGAACGCAAAACCCTGACAACAAAATATAAGATGGAAATAGAATAGGAGTAGAGGATACCTTGATTGATTCTGTGTGCTAGGGTTTCTTCTCTCTTCAACGAAACAAAAGTTAATATGAATGAATATATGAATATTGCATTACGGGCTTTCGAATTTATAGCTTAAATGATATGAGGTTGCGTAAGATTAATGGCAGATCTACCAATTGAATCGTGACACGCGGATAAATTTGAGCTGTAAATTGTTTTGACACGGCAATGTTTGGTATCACAGTCGTCTTCGGCAACGGATGAGTTGAAAAATGCATCTCCTTTCAAACACGTCTTGAATCTATTCGCTTATTTTGTTTTACACTGGTAATCTTTGATTAAGCTAAAGAGATTTTTACCATTTCTTTTGTTGATATTTTATATAAAATGATTTATGAAAATTCTCCTAAACATCTTTTAAAATACTCACTTTTAAAAATAAACATTTTTTAAAATACTCACTTTTAAAAATAAGAAACTCTCTTATGTTTTATTCAAGATAAAAATAAAGTGAATGATGCAAGACAAATACATGAGTTTGATTATGATTGAATAATAATATTTGTGTTTTTTCACCAATATCTATGAGTGGGTGTTGGAGCAATGGATTAGAAAGCATTTTTTGGTGGGGCAAAAAATTTAATAAGAAAATAATGTTGAACTTAATTATAATCATGGTTTTCTATTTTGTCTTTATTTCAAAATTTTGATTCTCTTCTCACCCTTTTACAGTTAAATTTGATTATATATTAATTTTTAAATTGATGTTATCTGTGAAGCATGGCGAGTCATCCTATTATTCTTTTAAAAAAATTATAAATTACACATTAAAAAATTAAAAAATCATCAATTTTCAATAGAAAAAATGTAAGCAAGACTAAGAACCTTAAAAAGAACTTTGAAAATAAAATATATAAGTTACATATCATTAAAATATAGAACTATCATCCGTTTTCAATATAAAACTGGAAAAAAAAGGATCAAAATTTTTTAATTTAAAATATAAAGATTATTTTCATGAATGACTTAAAATATGATAACTAGAACTTTAATTAAATCAAGATTTTTCAAACACTCTTTTAATAAACACATTTTAAAAGATAAAATATTTCACTCTTTGAAAAATATTTCTCTATTTTTAGCATACTAAATTTCGTAAAATAAAATAGTCATTTAATAATTAGATAAACATAAAAATCATGTAACTTACTTTAACTTCTTATATGTTAAAAAATATTAAATTACAGTTTTGCTTTTCCTATTTTGTCTGATTCACGAAATTAGTCTCTTTATTTTAAATTTAAATAGTTTTGCTCCCTTTATTTTAAATCCAAACAGTTTTAGTCTCCATCTTAAATTTTTTTCATACAAAATCAATGAAAATTTTGTTTTTTTAACTTATATTATTATCTATAAAGTTCAATAATAGGTTTATATACGATGATTTGTTATGTTTTACATGTAGATTGTCATTTAAAAAAATGAAAGCATTGTTAATTTTAAGTTCAAAAATATGAGAGGAGGACTAAAATTGTTTAAATTTAAAAAGAGAGATCAAAACTATTTAAATTTAAAATATAAGACCAATTTCGTGAGTCAAGTAAAATAGGGGGACCAAAATTGTAATTAAGCAAAAAAAAAACACTTTTGGAGCCTCTCCATCTTTCAGAGCCACTTCTGGTGATTCTCGAGCCCACACTTTTGGTGTTCACGTATATGGTTCGATTTCTTTTCAGCTTGAGGCTTTAAGCATAGCATTTCTGGAAGACTTCTTGGTTTCCTTGGATGATTCCAACCCACCCGTCAGAAAGCGGGTATTTTGGGAGGTATACAAGGTGGCTCCCAACTTATTGAAAGTTGACTGCCCTATGATCATGTTATAGGAAGGCGAGGCTTCAATAACTAGATATTCAACCTTGATATGCTTGGCATGTTCTACCACCCGAAGGTGGTCTTAAGTGTTATGTAAACCTTTACTTATACTTGATCCTCAAAAAACCCAACCAATGACCTTTTGAAAGCTTTTAGACCGTATGGTTCAAGGAGAAGCCTCTCAAACGCATCCATGTAGAGGATACCTGTAGAGCTTCCTTAATCTACCAACACTTTTCTAATTTCCTAATCAATGTACCTAACGGTGATGACCATGTGGTCGTCGTTATGGGGATGGATGAATGGATGTTACGTCCTTTTCCAAAAAAGTGATCTCGAACTCTGGTGGTTTGGTCTCACCTACCTTTGAATATGTGGGCGGGTATTTTATAGTTAATATTTAGCGAACATGTCTTCGTTGGGTGGAACCCCTAACAAATCCTCTTGCAATATTATTAAGGGTGTGGCGTGGAGTCTTGTCTCCCTCTTCCTTGGACAAATCCTTTCTCTTTTTGGATTTAGGGCTTATAATATCGCCAATCCTGTGAGAGTGGCCTTGCCTGGCCCTTTGGAGGAGTCACCTTTGATGTATTTCTCGAGGTGACCCTCATGGATCAGACACCTTTTCTCATTTTTAAGTTGGAAGCAATGTTCTATGTGGTGCCCTTTAACCTTGTGAAACTTGAACTATTTTCCAGGCTCAGACACCATTACTCCTATTTTTGGAGCTAGGGGCGTAGGAATGTCATGCAAGTAGAGAACCTCTCTCCATATTTTCTCGCGGCGAGTGTTTAGGGGCTTAAAGCTCTCCATGATTTTTCCACCTTACTTAAACATCGTCTTATACCTAGAAGGCATGGTGTAGTTGTTCTTTCGCATGTGATGTGAGCCTTCGACATTAGGGACTAATTCTTTCAGATCACGAGTCTTCTTCTCAGAATTACACTCCTCGCTTTTTATATAGCATTACGCCTTTGCGAGCACCTCAGCTAATGAACATGTTGGCCTTTGGGCGAGAAACTCGTTAAAGTGCCCTACTTTTAGGAAATTTTGAAATACCCCTACAAACATTTCCTGGTTCGGGTGGACGACTTTTATCGTGGCCTCGTTAAAATAGGTGAGGTATTCTCTCAGTAACTTTAAGGGGCCTTGTCGAATATTAAAAAGGAAGGTGGTGGACATCTTTTTATGTCGACTCACTGCAAATTGGTACACAAGTTTCTTTTCTAGATCTTGGTAATTGGCGATGGAGAATCGGGGTAGACACATGTACCATCGTAAGACTGCACCTGTGAAAGTTCCAGACAAAAGCTTGAACTTTAGAGAATTAGGTGCTTGGATGATGGCCATCTATGTGTTGATGGAGGTCTGAGGTAACATGCTTGTAAGTGTATTTACGTCCGTCAAACTTTGCTAAGGAGAGAGCCTCGAAACCTTCAGAGAAATGTGTTTCCTATGTCTTGTATGAGAGGGGTTGTGAATCCAACATTTCTTCCTTTTCTGTGGGGTAACCTTCTGCTAGTGCTATGAAATGTTAAGGATGTTATCCTCCAAAGTTTGGTTTTTACGATGCAACTTGTCCCTAGCGGTGCGCATCTCTGCCATAACATTAAAATCACTGCTACCTTAAGTATCCTTATGTGTGGGAGATTGTGCCCTCCTAGCAACCATAATTGGGGACACTTATGACTAGGAGTGGAGACTTTGGTGAGTGTCAAAGTGACAGTGACAATAAAAGGTGTGGCCTAGGTTAGTTCTACTAGATCCTCACAACAACAACATATTTTGCCTCAATTTTGTATATAACTACACTGCTTGTTTCTTACTTTGTTAAGAGACAAACGAGTTATTAAGTAAGTGACACACGTCGCTTCTAATTTTTTGATATAATTTCCTCCAAACAAAATTAGAGTCAGAGTACTCAATTAAGACGCCATACGTTCCTTTGGGGTACCATAAAACCATTAGTGGTGTGCTAGTTAGATATCTCATGATGTACCTAATCGTAGTGATATGTGATTCTTTGGGGTTTGCTTAAAAGCGGATATAAAGACACACGACAGACATGATATCATGAAAAAAATGCATTGAGATAAATGAGAGAACTAATCATACCTCGATACTAGCCTTCTTAATTTTTTAATGTGTAATTTATAATTTTTTTAGAAAGAGTAATACGTTGACCCGTCATATGATGACTCGTCATGTTTCACAAGTAACAAACATATTTAAAAATAATATAATCAAATTTAATTATAAAAAGATGAAAAGAGAATCAAAGTTTTGAAATAAAGACAAAATAAGAAATCAAAATTATAATTAAGTTTGACATTATTTTTTTATTAAATTTGTTGCCCCACCAAAAAATATTTCCTAATCCGCCATTGCTTTGAACACAAACATTATTGTTCAATCATAATCAAACTCATGTTTTTATCTTGCATCATTCACTTTATTTTTATCTTGAATAAAACATAGGAGAGTTTCTTGTTTTTATCTTGCATCATTCACTATATAAGATATATTAAAATGCATTGAGATAAATGAGAGAACTAATTGTACTTCGATACTGGCCTTTTTCAACTGGATTTCATACATGAAGTACTCATCAGAGTGGAGATAGTCTTTGTTTTGTTCATGTTGAATCTCCCAAGTAATTCTTTAGATTACTTTGCTTGACTAATGAATGTATCTTATATAGATTGATGAATTTGAAGACCTAAAAAATATTGAAGCTCCCCTATCATTGATATCTCGAAGTCATTCGGCCTCGAGTCAAAAAATTCCTTACACAAAAACCCATTAGTATTATCAAATATTATGGCATCACTATAAATTTGAACCGATAAGATGTCATGCATAATTTTTTTAATTTTTTTAGTAAAATGGATTTTTATCAACCTTTCCTATATAAAATACATTTGCAATGAGAAGGGAGTGCTATAAATGCATAAAAATCTAAATACTAAATAAAAATGTGAATGTGATTATTTAAAAGAGGTAGTAAGTATGTTTTATCTTTTAATTTTAAAAAATATATATTTTTTAAAATTTTAAATTGTAAAAAGTTTATATAAAAAATTATTTAAAATATATTCAAATTTAAATAATTTTTTAAAATTTCGATATAAAAAAAGTTAGCATAAAATAATAAAATATATTGATAAAAGTTTAATTGAAATACATTGATAGTATAAAAATTTTATACTATCATAATCATTGAATGTTCAGAAAAATTTGAATTTTATTTTAACTACTTATTTTAATTTTTTTTATAACATTATAAAATCATTTAAAGAAAACGGGGTAGAAAAAATATGTGCAAAGGTTACAAATCCCTTTTTTCGCTGAGACCGGTGTTCAGCACAGCGCAAATTTGCCGTCGGAAAAACCTCTCTCTCATTTTCTGCTTCATCCACGGTAATCACTTTCTCTTCTTTTTCCCAATTTATCCATTCCTTCATTTATAGCTTTGTTACTGTTTATGTGAATATTATCACTCCACAAATGAATAGATCTTCACGTGATTCTCTATGATTCAATTTTTTTTTCCTTCATGTTTGTTTCCTATAATTGTGGTGTAGTTCGTGAACAAGCAATGCAAATTTTATACTAGCACTGTCAAGCCATGATCATTTTGTTTGTTAGCAAATTCAAATATAGATATAGGTATAATTCTAGTTTGATTCTAACAGCCCGAAGTTTAGGTATCTTAATATTGTATCAAATCAAAGAAGATAATGCATTTTCTTGGAATGATACAATTAGGGGTTATATGAAGAGTGGAGACATAGCAGGAGGTTTTATGTTGTCCAGAAGAATCTTGCAAGGTGGTATGTTGAACCGGATAATCATACTTACCCGTTGTCGTTGTTGCTTAAAGCTTGTTCTTCTCAATCTTTTAATTGTGCCGGTCTTGGTATATTTGGGCTTGTGTTGAAGTTTGGGTTTGAATGTGATATATTTGTTCATAGTACGTCGATCACTATGCTACTCTCGTCTGGAGAGTTGGGTTCGGCGTATGATGTGTTGAATAAAAATCGGGTGAGAGACCTGGTAACATGGAATTCGATGATTACTGGATGTGTTAAAAGGGGACTGGTAAATGAGGCTATAAAAATCTATCGGGAAATGGAGGCAAATAGAGCGAAACCAAATGAGATTACAATGATTGGGATGATTTCTTCTTGTTCTCAGTTGCAGAATTTGAATCTTGGCAGAAAGTTACATTGTTACATCAAAGAATACGATCTCGAGTTGACAATTACACTCACTATTGCACTTATTGACATGTATGTGAAGTGCGGGGAATTGTTGGCTGCGCAAGCTCTAATTGATAACATGGCACATAAGACCCTTGTTTCATGGACTACAATGGTTTTGGGGTATGCCAAATTCAGTATGCTAGATGTTGCTCGGGAGATTTAATATAAAATTCCAGAAAAGAGTGTTGTGTTGTGAAATGCTATCATGGATGGATGTGTCCAGGCCATGCATAGTAAAGAGGCACTGACTTTATTCCATGAAATGCAAATTAGTATGGTAGAACCCGATAAAGTGACCATGGTTAACTGCCTGTCTGCGTGTTCACAACTAGGAGCACTTGATGTTGGAATACAGATTCACCATTATATTGAAAGACATGATTTTTCTCTAGACATTGCCTTAGGAACTGCATTAGTCGACATGTATGGCTTAGGAACTGCACTAGTCGACATGTATGGCTTAGGAACTGCAATAGTTGACATGTATGCCTTAGGAACTGCAGTCGACATGTTTTCAAAGAGATTCCTCAAAGAATTTGTTTGACATGGACAAACATCATTTGTTGCTTAGCACTTCATGGCTTAGGAACTGCACTACTCGACATGTATGGCTTAGGAACTGCACTAGTCGACATGTATGCCTTAGGAACTGCAGTCGACATGTTTTCAAAGAGATTCCTCAAAGAATTTGTTTGACATGGACAAACATCATTTGTTGCTTAGCACTTCATGGGATTGCTCAGTTTGCTAGATCCTATTTTGCGAAAATGATTAATGTTGGAATAATGCCCGACGAGACCACCTTTCTTGGTGTGTCATCAGCTTGTTGTCATGGAGGTTTAGTTGAAGAAGGCTGCAAATACTTTTCTGAAATGAGCTCTAAATTCAATGTATCCCCTAAGCTTAAACACTACTCATGCATGGTGGACATTTTAGGAAGAGCTTGTCATTTGGAGGAAGCAGAAAAACTCGTTAAAAACATGCCAATGCCAGCAGACGCTGCTGTATTGAGTTTTAAGCTTCTTGAGGTTGATCTTCATGATAATAGACACCATGTTTGGCTTGCTAGCATGTAGAGTGAAGCAAAAATGTGGAAGGAGGCAAGGAGTGCAAGGATAATAGTGAAGGAGAGATGAGTAGAGAAGACTCCCGTTGCAGCTTAGTTGAGATTAATGGCTTATGGCATTGTGCATGGATTTGTGGTGAGGGATGCATCACATCCATAGTCTGAAGGGAGCTATGAATGTCTGGTTTTGCTGACAAAACAACTGGAACTTCTCAAACTTATATGGTGTTCCGGTTTATGGAGATAATCACCTTTCGTAAACTTGTCAGAATGTTTGCAATGTCTCTGCTCATTTAATTTTAATTTTCTTTCCCTGGAAATTCTGGAGCTAGTTTTCTCATTCTGTTGTCGAGGTATTTGCCATAGAAAATGTATGAATATAACATGAAGCCCTGTCTCTCCAACCCTGCAATCTTTCAATCTTCTTTTTGTCATTTTATACCTCTTTATAGTTTTTCAGTACAGAAAAATGTATATTGATTATTATATGTGGCCATACATCAGTGTCTTAGTTGAAAAATGCAGTTTTTCTCTGCTCATTGCCAAATTTCTCTTGATTAAGGTGCTACATGATTTCGATTTTCTTTTCTCCTGTACGAGTGTCACTATGCATTGGAGTTTCGATGAACACTCAGGTTTCCTGGTTGCTGCATCATTTCAAAGACTTCTGTTTTCCATTTTCCTAAATAGTGTCAATTTCTTTGTGTTCTTTCTCTCCCTGTGCTGGAAGCTACATGGGTTCTGCTCTTCCTTTTCTTTTGTTCAGAATTCTACTTTAATTAAGTTGGTTATCATAGAGCAAAAAATGAAAATGTGGAATATTCAATGTCTGTAGAGATTAAACAGCACGTGTTATATGAATTGTAATTCCATTTGCAATTCAAATAGTTTGTTTTTTCCAATTTACATACTGCTTAAGATGCCAATGTCTCTTGGTTTTTCACATTGATTATATAAAGTTTCAGCAGGATATCACGTTAAGCCAAAGTGTTTCCTTTTGGATTTACATATTAACATGTATGCTCATTTTCAGGTTTTGGTCTTCTATTATTGTATAACGATGGAGCCTGGAAAATTTGACCCAAGATACTCGGGAGAGTTGTTGAAGTACACCTATTATATATATTTTTTTGTATTTTTCATAATGTGATTTATCTGCTGTGAGCTGTTTTTTATATTGCTTTCTATTTTATGTTTTTGGTGAACAGGCATATGGATAAGCAGAATGAGGTCCTTATGGAAACATACAGATCAATGTTGCATGAATTGCAAAAACTCCAGGTTGTTATATTTCCCATGCATACACAATCCCTTTCTTGGGTATTTGGATTTGTAGCCTTACATCACTGGCTTTGTATGTTTTGCTTTACTCTCTGTTGTCCTATCAATTTAGGAAACTGCTAGCTGTGGCATCAAGAAAATGGGGCTGACACTTTTAAGAGAGAAAAATGATATATTTAGAATGTGATATTAATTCATGATTGAAAATTCAACGTCTCATGATTTTGGCTCATTTGATATCAATCTTTTGAAATATTATACTCCCACACATTGTGATTTATCAGCTCTGTCTGATTTTTCTTATGTTCAAGATTGATATATAAGCGGTTCCTTTATCTTTGCAATATAATTATAAGCTTGTGGTGAATTTTATTGTTCCATGAATCTAGACCATATCATTACAGCCGCTTGCAGCAAATGAGTTTCCTGTTTTGATTCATCATCTAGTTGTCTGATATATCTTCTATATGATATGTTTATGGGACATTTTAACATATGATTATGACTTCATATCTTTCACTTGCCTTAGTTACTGGTATGTTTACTCAAAATATGCTCTGAGGGGAGAACTTATAAAAATTGGTTGTTTTTTTAGCTCTATCTCTAAGCTGGCTCATACTCTTGAATTAGCTCTAATTAGAGTCAAAATTTTCTTCAGTGATTATTATTTTGAACTGGTAAATCACATGACACCTTCAAAAACTTGAATCCCCTAAATTTTGGAGTTCTGTTTTTCAGGTGGAAGAAGAGATGATTATGCGCAAGCTTTATGAAGTAATGTCCGCCCATGGTCTCACTAAACAGGTTAAGCTTTATCTGCTTTATTTCGAATTCTCAGTAGCCAACCTATGTATATGATATTCCCAACATTCGTCCAAAGGATTGAACTAATATTCGTGTTAACCTTTTTGGGTTCTAGTTATTGATGATGCTACTCTTGACAATTTTTTGTGCAGAATGAAGACAACTCCAACGCCTCTCATAACAGTGCAGAAGCTGAACAAATCAATAATGAAGTCAATACAACACATGAGAATCAGTAAGGACAATTCTGCAAGAATCATAAAATTTTCATCTTCAGTGGATCAATATTAAAGAGATATTGGCTTTTTGTTTAGGTAAGGAGGTAATTGATCTTCTATGTGTTGACACTGGAACCAAATGCCTATGTTTAAAGGATGAATGTGTGTATTTAGTGCACTTTATATACACTATTAGATGCTCTGTTGACCGAAATGGACTTGCAGCTAAAAGCCTCATTTTAGGGGCACTAATTTTTTAGTTATTTGTATATTATGTATAAACTATAATATATTTAAATATTTAGAGAGGTGCTGATTTTTTTAAGTATTAGCAATGTATTTGAGAGTTTGCAAAAGGGTCTTTTAAATTTTTCACACGTGTGAAAAGAAATGGAAGAAATGAAAAGATGATTATATAAAAAGAATATATTCTATAATTTTCTCTTCTATTTCGCCCTTAAAATTTAAAGTATACAACATGAAATTTAGCCTTTTTAATTGTTAACTCCAACTATTTTATTTTAATTCTCTGTGTTTTTTGATCAAGAGTAAAACTAAATTAAAAATATTCAAAACAATAAAATAGAAACTCTATTTTATTTCATTCCATTTAGATTCACCAACTTTATTTTCACTCTGATGTTTTAAAATATACAAAATACCTGAAAATCAATATTATAATAGGTGTATATAAAATAAATAATATAAGCCTTTTCGACTCTAAATAACATGGCCAACTAAAACTAAATAATAAAAATTAGGAAGATAATTATGTACATCGACACTTTATCTATAAACTCTTGTATGATATAATTCTTTTCTTACTCAAATATGACACTATTAATATATACATTATTACTATATTTAGTATCTGTTTGATATTGAGCTTAATTGAATCTAATCACATAAAAAAACCACACGCTTGAGAATTGACTACCGCTGTTCATGGTATGGATTATCCTCAACGATACTAAAAATTTATTTGAACTGAATTGAACCATTTTAATTTAATTGTAATAATTAGTTTGGTAAACTCTTTTGAAATTTTGAACAGTGTCAAATTATTAAAAGTTAATTTTTTCAAAAAATTGAACGGTTAAACTATTTTAAAAATAATTAAAATATTTTTTTAATATTTTTTTTATTTTTAATTTTGGGCTGGTTTGATTACAATTTTGATTTGATTCAGTTTTAATTTGATTCTAAAACTCTTTGTGCAATATAATTTAATTCACTAACCAAATGTATGGGTTCAATTATTTTAATTTAAGTTCAGTTCAATTCAACAATTTCCTTCAATTTATGTTTTTTTTAACAGCAGCCCTAACCCTAGTATTGACAATTGAAATGACAATATAGATACTAAGTACACTTAAAACAAGAAGATTTAATTATAATTTTGCTTCTTTAATTCTTCTATTTTATCTAATTCATGAAATTGATCTCTATATTTTAAATTCAAATCGTTTTGATCTCCGTATTTTAAATTTAATTAATTTTAGTCTCTTTCATACTTTTTTGTTTAAAATTAACAATATTTTCATTTTTTAAATGATAAATTAATTATAAAACATGATAAATTATCATATATAAATATATTGTTGAACAAACAAATAAAAATATAAATTAAAAGATGAATATCTTATCAATTTTTATAATAAAATATAAGAGAAGGATTAAAATTATTTAAATTTAAAATATAAGAATTAATTTCATAAATCAAACAAAATTGAGAAAGTAAAAATGTAATTTAGCCAAATAGATAAAAAGTAGTCAATTGTTTTATCTAAACAAAATGAAGAAGAAAAAGTTAAATTAGTTAATAATGAATTAAAGGAAAATATTTCTAATACTTGTATTGACATTTCTACATATAAATTTTTTTTTTACCTTTCCCTCTCTAAGATCCTAAAATAGAAGGATTAACATTAACCAAAACATTGATCTAATATAATATTATGGCTCTTAATTTGAAAAAGTAATACATTTATATCCCAATTCACAACGTTTATCTTCTCTACCAAACAAAATTAGATATAGTTTTGTTCACATACTTAAGCAACTAGATTAACTCTATCATAGAAGAATGTGGGGACAATGAGTTAAAGAAACTTTGACTAATCAACATGTATGTATCGGATAGGACACTGTAAGAGTGGGGCACATGTATTATGAGTATGATGATCATAAAGGTTAGTCAATTTTCCTAAATTGTGTAATCAGAGTTGTTAGCATTAATGAAAATGATAAAATGAGTGGTTCCAAACAAGGCGTAAGGATGACTTTGGCGTAATCAAATTAATGAATATGTTATACTATGGGTTTAGGTAGAAAGTCAATGCCAAAAATTAAGAAGATATAACTTCGAACGCATTAAATGGTCAGTTAACATTAAAACATTTCGGATATATATTTTAAAAATATTTTAGAGCTTAAATTATGTCAAATCCTTCTCCTTTTTTATTCTCATTTTCTTCAAAATTAATCTTAAAATCAACTCAAAACTCAATCATTAAGGCTTAAAGGAACTTCAATCATCATCTCTAACATCTGAAACATCAAATTCTTGTAAGTTTTTTGAATTTTTGATAAATTTTTGAGGTTTTGTGTAAATGAGTAGAAATCAATGATTAAAGTTAGAAATGAGTAGAAATAACATTTAAGATAGTTTAGACATATTGTATTAGATGTTTGTTGGCTGCAAATAATGATAAAAACAATATTTTTTTTTAGATTGCATGAGGTACATTGACACCATTAACATAACTTCTGAGTTGTAGGAAATTTCGGAGATACATCTTCGAAATTTTTCAGCATTTCAGTTTCCCTGATTCCGGAGATGCATCTCCAAAATTTTCTGCAGTATTTTTTATTTTCTTGCTTGTGTCGTCTGCACTATTGGTCTGCCTTACTTTAACTTATAGGCATAATGGCTGATAAACAGGATAAACTGAGGCAATGGAGGGTTGCTCAGCACGCATCAGTGTGGCAGGAGAAGAGTCAACATGTTCCGGAGGCTCTGGTCCCTCTAGTCAGGAAAAGCCATATACATATGGGGCTCATGCGTCTCCTCAATCCACTTCATCTTCTTCTTCCCGTAGGAGACAAGATTTTCCATATGACACATCACTTCCTCCATCCTCCGACAAGCGTCAGGTTTCACCAGTGCCAGCTCCTACCGTATATGCTACTGATTCAGTCTCACCTTTTACTGCTGATGCATCCGGAGGGTGAGGCTGTTGCGGATACTGAGCCAGAGGAATTTGGAGGAGGCCTAGTTGATTTGTCATTACTGCCTCTGTATCCATACCATATTGCTAGTCACATCTGGGACGGAAAGGTAACATTAGTTGGATTCATTATTTTTTTTGTTAATTTTAATTGACAAATTTCTGACATTGATTATTTTTTCAGGAGCGTGATCCGCAGAAGTTTCTTGACCACAAAAGGAAGATTGTTGTCTTGCCTCATCAGTCAGTTTTTTTCTTATCTGGCCTGAAGTACTTGTGCATGATCGGTTATATTACGATCAACCACTTTCTAGAATGCTTGGAGGTTCAAGGATTCATATTGCAACCAACTGCTTTAATCCATGTCCATTTTCTAGAATAACTCGGAGTACATGATGTCATAAAAACTGCCTCCGCCAATGAGGATATGAGACATATAAAAATTCCCAACTGTGGCGATGATTATTAGGGGAAAAATATCATTTAGAATACCTTCTAATTTTTCTAAGTCATAGAATCTTAGCATAAGACGGACAATTTTTTTTACCGACGTGCTTTATTTCTTGCGGTAAACAACCATCATATATGCGATCTTTCTCTTCATTGTTCCTTTGGAGGGGAGATTTTCCTGAGGTTCCCCTCATATGATGGCAGCCATGTAGAGGCATTTTCTTTTATTGGCCTCCTTGTTCTCCTTGCCTGTCCTAACTGTGGTGGTCTTTGATGGGGATTTACCCCTAAGAGACTCTTCTTTGTCTAGCTTGCCTCCCTTCACGTATATAGTCAGCTGACTTTTCTTTATCATCTCTTTGATGACATTCTTTAGCTGGATGCAGTAATCAATGTTGTGGTTATGGGTTTTATGAAATTGGGAGTATTTTGATCTTTCAGACTGGGATATCTCTTTGACGGGATAAGGGGGTCATATTCCTTCCTTCCAAAATTCAGTGTTCACACATTCTAGATAGATCGTCTCATGAGAGACCGTCAGTAGGGTATATCAGTCATACTTTCCTTGCATGTTTCATTCAAAGTCATTCGTACATTGGTGAGGCTTTTTCCCAGATGGGTAATCAGAATGAGAATCATTAGATGTAGGATTATCAAAACGCAAGGTCAATTTCTCTTCCAAAGTCATATAATTTTTTCCATGGTCAACATCTCTTGGACGGATTTGACATTTGTCTTCCCTAGCTTTTTCCTAAAAGGATGGTCGCTCATAAGGTCATTCTCAAAAATCTAACATTGAAGGCCTTATTGAGCTTCACCTACCTCAATTGAGACTTGTGTAAACCGATTGATATACGACCATAAGCTTTATTTCTTCCTTTTAACAATCCCAATTAGAACGACCTCGATGATAGGATGTCGCTTCCAGGTCGTGAATTGCGCCTAAAACCTCTTACAAAATTCCTCTCAAGAATCAATACATCCATCAGGTAGGTCGTTAAATCATAACCGATCTGGTGTGACCAAGTTTAGCACAAAAAATTTGCACTTCGAGGCATTGTCGATGCCGAAGAAACTCAATTGTTTGTCTACAAGTCACATATGTTCTCCGAGGTCTCCCTTTCCATCATAATCAGTTAGTTTGGTCGTTTTTTCCATAGAATTTAGGATCTTGCTTTCCAAGATTTGTATCGACATCGAGTGCTTTGGCTGCACCTTATCCGAGTGAATTTCTACTTGAATCGGGGTTGGAGCATAACTGCACTAGTCTCCTCCGGGGCTCAGAGGAGTAGTATGATGTTTCTTACTTCTATGTTGATCCTTTAATTGGAGAGCCTCGTCTCCTTTTGTCTTGACTGGCTCTAGGATGGCAACATTAGTCTTTCATGGTGAAACTTCTTGAATTGTATTTTCGTGGGAAAGAGCATTATGGAGGCTCTCTTCCAGGCATTGAAGCATTTCTTTGATAGCTTGTGAATTTTGTTGCTGAACAATGTCAAACACATTTTTCAATAGCTCTTTGGCGCCTTGTATGCTGAAGTTTGCTTGTAACGTGTTAAAGCCATGTAAGGATTCATGTTGCATAGCTAGAAGCGGAGCAAGAGTTTCTTTTGGATTGACTTGTTTTGATCAGGCTACTTGTGAAGCTCGAACTAGATCTGTATGTAGTGGAACTGCTGCTCTAGGATCTGTGGCGCCTTGCAGTGGAGGAAGAGGCGTCTGACTACTTGCTGCTAAAGCAACAACGGTAGCTTCTCGTGTGGCGGAAGATTTGGTATGCTTAGATAAAGCCATCTCTATTTAAGGTGAAAAATGATGATCTAAGAAATGAGACTGAAATTATGCTAAGTCGAATAAGGATACAATAGATCTTCACTTCAATTACAAGTACTTGCTCAGATGATCGAAAAGAGTTACAAACTGTAAAATTTGAATAAATAATGTAAAATTGTGGAAATCATAGGAATCAAGAGTCAACTTCCATAGACGGCGCCATTTTTCTGTTCTGGAACCAAAAATGATAAGTTGAATGAAAGTGACCGTGGATTGCAGCCTCCGATGTGATGAATTGAGGGGACCTGAAAGGTTAGCACTCCAACACTCAAGTTAATATATAATGGAGAATAGCGAAACGAAATTATATTTGAAACTTTTTACCTCAATTCTTCATTCTTTGCAGATGATCGTTGGATGTGATTTACGGTTGAAATCTATAGGGATCGTAAAAGTAACTATCCATACTTACTAGAAATATTTTTGATGGAGTGACACCAATGGCCGATCCAGAACACTTTTTACGCGGGGGGAAAAATTGTTAATTGCAAAAATTAAATTTCTACAAATTTAAATTGTTTTTTTTATGTATTTTATTTTGTGAATGAATTATTTTATATTATCAATGCTTAAAAAAATAAACATAATATTTTGTTTTGTATATAAATAAAATATGAATTTTTTACATGTAATTCAATTATTCTCAAATTTTTGTAAAGTAATCAGAGTTAAAAATTCGAAATCAATTCTGTCTTTTATTGAAGAAAATTTCACTTTTTTTATTGATAGAATATTTTTTTGGCAATTAAAATAAAAGAAATTCTTAAATAATAGTATAATTGGACATCAAGAGTGCCTTCTTAAATGAATACATCAATGATGAAGTCTATGTCAAACAACCTCCCAGTTTTGAAAATTTCAAGAATCAGTCACATGTCTTCAAGTTGAGAAAGACTCTTTATGGCTTAAAGCAAGCCGCAAGAGCATGGTATGATAGTCTTAACAACTTTTTATGTGAGGGAGGATTTGAAAAAGGTAAAGTTGATAATACTTTGTTTATTAAGAAAATTAAAAATCATACTTTATTGGTTCAAGTCTACGTTGATGACATTATATTTTTTATAACAAACAAAGAACTATGTGAAATTTTTTTATTGATGATGCAAGGAAAGTTCGAAATGTCTATGATGGGTAAGATGAATTATTTTCTTGGGCTTTAAATTAAGCAACTAAAGAATGGCATATTCATCAACCAATCCAAGTATTACAAGAGTTGTTGAAAAGATTTGACATAGACAATTGCAAAGCAATGACTACTCCAATGGGATCCGGAACGTATGTAGATCATGATGAATTTGGTGTTTCAATTGATATCATAAAATACTGAGGTATGATTGATTCATTATTATATTTGACGGCAAGTTGTCCCAACATTATGCTTAGTGTTTGTCTTTGTGTGCGGTTTCAAGTCAATCCGAAAGAATCACATCTTGCCTCCTTGAAGAGAATCATGAAGTATCTCAAAGGAACAACAAACATCGTCTTATGGTATCCTAAAGGTTGTCTATGTGACTTAATTGGTTATTCTGACTCAGATTATACATGCTGTAAAACATATCAGAAAACCACAAGCAGAACGTGTCATATCCTAGGAAACACTCTAGTATCGTGGTCCTGCAAAAAGCAAGAATGCATGGATCTTAGTACGGATGAAGCAGAATACATTGCTACAGGAAGTTGTTGTGCTCAAATTCTTTGGTTGAAACAACAAATTTGTGACTATGGTCTGAACCTTGGACACATTCCGTTAAAGTGTGATAATACAAGTGTCGTAATATAATTAAGAATCCAGCCATGCACTCAAGAACAAAACATATCGAAATTCAACATCATTTCCTCCGAGATCATGTGCTTAAAGGCGATGTTGAAGTTACATTTGTGGATACACATAACCGACTTGCGAACATCTTTACAAAACTGCTTACAAAGGAATCGTTTTACAAGATTCGAAGGGAACTAGGCATATTGGATGAACTTGATTTATACTTATTCAAAGACATTCTTCAATCATATTTAAGATCATAAAGGTACATGCTATCTCATAAATTTTTATGCTAATTCAAAATTCCATTTGTGAATTACTCTTTCTAGTATGATGATTCTTCATTTTTTTGATACTATGAACTATGGTTGTATGTTGTCTGTATATGATATAAATGTGTTACAACTATTGTTTCTACATGTATAAGTGTTAGTTTTATGATATATTATGTGTGTATTGCATAAACCAGTCATTGTTTTTGCATTTTTCAAAATTTTCCTGCATGTAACCGGTTACCAATTCCAAAACTCAGATTTCTTCTACTTTTTTTAAATTATGCATGTTACAGTAACCAGTTACATTGAAACCTGTAACCGGTTACCACTGGCCCGGAAATTTCTTTTCAAAATAAGCTTTTAATGGCTTTTATGACATTAGTCACAATTCATCTCACTCTTCCATCCACTTTTTTCTTGGCAACAATATCCATTAATCCTATCCTTTATTTCCCACTCATAACTCAACAACTACCAATAAATCACATTAAAATCCCACTTAAAAAATTAACTATAAATCATTTCACTTCTCAAACAAACCCATATGACTAAAAAAATCTAGAATCCAAAAATCACTCAAACAAGTCAGCAAACCGCAACTTCCCATCCTCCCTCTCAAGATCCATCGATAGAACCAACAAGAAAAGATAAAGGGAAAGGAAAAATGATGAAGGTTCAAATGCTCTAGATCTATTAAACCTTGGAATATTGGTTGATACGCCAAGAGAGAAGAGATTGTTACTCGGTTTCAGGAATCACCCTCTTACTCCTCCTAAGTATGGCAATATGTACTTTTTTTTTCCATCCTTAAGCTTTGATTTTTCAGCTTTATTTCATTATCAAAAGTTGGATACCTTGACTACTGACTCAGTACCATTTTACTCTGATTTAGTTAGAGCTTTTTATTCAAATTTGTCAATAAAATAGGGTTGTGTTTTTACTTCCAATGTTATGGAAAAAGAGATTGTTTTAACCATAGAAGAATTTGGAAAATGCTTAGATGTTCCATCAGAGGGTTAAAGAATTTGTCATGGTTTTGTTAGAACACAGATTGGTTCTTAATAATAACTCTTTGTTTTGATGATAACTGTTAGGAAATTTATATTTAAGAATTATATACTCTAAAATTTGTTTGAGAGTTTTACTGCAGATTGAAATAAAATTAACTCTCTAGAAGCAAATCTGTTTTGGATACAAGAAGTTATCCTGACTCTGAAGCGCCAGATGCACCTTACAGAAGAATCTGATTGCAACTTACAGAAGATCCTGAGCGTAGTCTCCAGAAGGATCTGAAGCAAGAAGCTCCAAAACATTCTGAGTCAGAAGCATCTGAAGATAATCAGAAGCATCTGAAGCTGAAGCATCTGAAGCATAGAAGAATATTGATTGAAGAGTTTCTCAAAGCATTAGTCTACAGAAGTTTTTGAAAGTACCAACGCTGCCAAGTACTGAAGTTCTGTGTCAAATATGCTCTGATGATCAACACGCTGAAAGCACACCTGCTGCAGAAGACTTTGATATAGCATAGTTCTGAATTTCATTAGAAGACTCTGATCCATTCAGACTCTGAAGAACTTGCTGAAAACTGAAGAAGAAATATTCAAGAATATATCCGTTAGAGTTATTCAACGTCTCTTTCCTCATTTGTGCTAGACACACTTACACAGACAAAAAGGATTTTTCTGTGCCATCTACTTCTAGGAAAGGTCACTTGATGTTAAGACAAAAAGGCTCAGACCTTTTGGGACTCTCTTTTCAACGCTCAACTTCCTTGGATCAGCTGCCTATAAAAGGAGAACTTCACCATATTCTTCAGTGACACAATTTGCTGAAAAGAAATCATTATATTCTAAGCTCTCATTCATTCTTATTCTTCTTAGAATTTATTGTACTTAAACTTAAGAGAAAAATCACTGTTGTGATAAAAGCTTTATAGAAGCATTAATACTCTTGTATTTAATTTACATTGATTGTAAAGGTTTTATCACAACAGTTGTTCTTAGGTGTTACTATTGTAATCAGTTTGATTTAATAGTGGATTAAGTCCTTGTTGAGAAAGGCAAATCACTCTAGGAAGGGTGGACTGAAGTAGTTGTTTAAACGAACCAGGATAAAAATATTTGTGTGATTATTTTTAAGCTTAATCTTTCATACTTATTCAACCCCCCCCCCCCCTTCTAAGTATTATCTCACCTTCAGGTTTTACCCGCGATTGTCATGGCTATATCAAAGTTAGTTATTATTTCAGCATTAGTCGATTAAACTGAGCATGATATTAATAACAAGAGAGCTCGTAGCACTTCCTTAAGCCGGATGATTTTGTTCGGTAAGAACCTTTATGTTAGTAATAGGACGCTACACTATTTAATAGCTTATATACTCATGACCAAACACCAAAACCACTCTCAAATTAGTGATACTGAGATGTAAACTGTTTATACGGTAAAGAATCGTTTGAAGGTCAATTGGGCGTATGTCATCATGCACCATATGCAAGGTTGATCACAAGGATTATGGAATATTGCGATATTGATTTAAGGGGAGAATTTAAGAAGAAAATGAGTGCTGAAGAGTGTGAAATTCATGTTGGGGCAGCTGGGAAAATATGGGAATCTTCAAAGACAAAGATGGTATTTTCAAGCATAGAGATGATCCTTCCACTTCATTGGCTCCACCTGAACCTAAAGTCAGCTACACAAATGAAGCCATATACAACAAAATGTGTTCCTTGGAAACTCTTCTGACATCCAGCTTCCTTGAACTCCGTCTTGAGATAGCATCCCTTAAAAACCAAAGCCAAGTGGAAGACGAGGAAAGTGAAAATTATGAGATGGATGAAGATGAAAGTGACTAGATCCATTACTTACGCTATATGTTGTTATGTTATCTTTTGTTTATGTTTTTCATTATGTATTAGAACTGTTTTGATATTATGGTGTTTCCTTTTTCGTTTCTGTTTTCGTTTTGGTTCTTAATGTATTGTACTATGATGATGTTGTTTATGTTATGCCTATTTATGTAAGACTTATTATGGTATTATCATTATGTTATGTCATGTTTTATCATGGTCTAGTTATGTTTGTTTTATGTCAAAGCATTATGTTATATTTTCTTGTCCAAGCATTATGTTATGTTATGTCAGAGCTTCATGTATGTTCATAAATTTTCAAGACTTTTCCCATCCTTTTTGCTAATGAGAAAGGGGGAGAAGATGTTCATGTATGTGTATAATTTTCTCTAACATTTGCGACAAGCAAAAAATTCTCAAAAAATCTCATTCAAAGATCAAGGGGGAGTTAACATGTTAGGGGGAGAAAATATTATTAAACATTCAACGATTTGTCGTCATCAAAGAGGGGGAGAATGTGAAGTCAAGCTTCTCCAACTATTGGTTTTGATGAAGACAATGCTCATAGCCAAAGAATGAAAAAATTCTTATGGTCAAAGCTAAAGCATCATGTGTTCAATATTATTCAACTTTATAAAGACTATCTTTGAGACTTTATGTTTGATCACATTTTTTTGAGGTACAAGTAGCAATTCCATTATGTTAATACTAAGTGATCAAGAAAATCATGTTGATCATTTTCCATATTCATTCATTTTAAAATTATTTGGAACGTGTTTGAAACTTATTTTTGAGGTATTTTTCAAAAACAAGTCAGGTGTAACCAGTTACACTAGTCCTGGTAACCAGTTACATGAACGTATTTTTGAATAATAAGTTAGTAATGTCAGGTGTAATCGGTTACACCATTTTTGGTAAATGGTTACACACACAAAAATTTCAATTTTTCTATACCACTTTAGGTGTAACCGGTTACACTATTTCAAGTAACCAATTACCACTGAAGCAATGACATTTTTCATTCAAAATATGATTTTAACGAACTTAATTTTTCATTCCTCAATCATGGCATCTTTTCATGATTACATGCACTTTCAAATAGGTATTGTGGTAGTATATATACCATACTTATCAGATTTTGAAAACTTACCTCTTTTGTTGCAATTCAAACTCATTGCTCTCTCAAACTTTCAAACAAGTGTCTTGTGATACAAACTTTGTGTGAAACTTACTACATAAATATTCATTGCATCATTTAAAGTTTCAACACCAATTCTGAGCACTTGTATAACATATTGTGAGTTACTTACTTGATAAATAAGATCGATTCTAATAAATGATACATGCTATCTAACTTCATCTTTTTGCATAAAAATTTAGATTAGTGTGAATATCTTGTTGTTCAGGATTGTTGTAAGCAAGAGAGTGTAAAAGAGAGGATTGTTCTCTTCTTTCACTTTGTAAAGATCATAAGGGAATTTTCCTTATTGATTGAGTTAGGAACTTATGTATAGTGGCTAGGATAGGCTTGTATAAAATTCTTAACACTTAGTGAAATCTCTTACTGCGTAAGGGGACTGGATGTACTCTCAGATTGTAAGGAGAACCAGGACACATCATTGTATTCTTTACATTTCTACACTTTACCGCTTTCTAAATCATCACCAAACCATTAAATTAAAATCATAATTTAAATAAACCAAAAAAATCGATTAAAGTACCTAAATTACCCCCCCCCCCCCATCTTAGGTCAAATCTCTACTTACAACATTCACCTTGAATATTCAGTTTCTTCCTAGTTCATACCGCATAATCACATTTTGATTATAATCATACAAATTCAAGATATTTCCCTTCATGGTTATTAAGAATCTTTTTTCAATCAGCTGACCTACACTCATCAGATTGCTATTCATGCCAGGAACATACCATACATCCTTGATTAATACAATTTTACCATTTTTCAATTTCACTATGACGTTTCCCATTCTTTATCATTCAGATACTCATCATTAACACATCTGGTCTTGGTCCTTCTGCTCTCGGGGCTCTCAGGGATGATCGTCTCGTCGTCGATCTCCCCCTCGGCGAGGGGCCGAAGCTCCCTCTTCTCGGGACCCGCAGGGGGTTTCGCGGTTACGGGAGTCCTGGGCAGAATTAGCAGCCTCGGTCTCCTCGTACTGGATGTAGTGGCGGGCTTTCTCGAGGAAGCCTCGCAGGGTGGTTGGTCAGTGGATTTGCCACGACCTCGTAGAATTTGGAGTCGTGGCATATGCCCTGCTCCATGAGGTAATGCTTCATGTCGTCTGAATTCGTTACTTGGACCGCCTCCCTCGTGAATCTCTCGATGTAGTTCTTGAGGGGCTCGTCCGGGGCTTGGATGATCGCGCCCAGGGCGGCCTCCGTCTTCGGATGGCGTCGGGACGCCGTGAAATGTTGTGAAAAGAGATCCTTCAGGACCCTCCACGACGTGATAGACTCAGGCTCCAAGCTTTTGTACCAAGCCATGGCTCCCTTCCTTAATGTCATTAGGAAGAGCCTGCACTTGATGGCTCCTCAGACGTTCCGGTAGTCGAGCATGGCCTCGATATCTTCCAGGTGGTCGTCCAGGTCCAAGGTAACGTCGTATGTGGAGAGTGCGGGCGACTTCTCCATCCTGTGGGGAATGGGGGTTTCCATGATCTCTCGCGAAAGGGGGGATCTTGTAGTCGTCCTCGTCACTGCGGACTAGGGAGAGTGAGGGCGAAGGATTGTGTCGAAGGGCTTGATTACGTCCCCTCGACCTCTTGCCTGGGGCTTATGGTCTGTTTGCTCTTGGGACCAAGGAACGTCTCTCCTTCCGGGGAGGTGATCGTACGCGCTTCTTGAAGGCCACCGGCTGGGGCCTCTCTAGTTGTGGCTGGCGCCTCCGTTGACGGGGAGAGGGGCTCCGGGAGTCTTCGTGTTGATTTCTCTGTGGGGGAGAGCGAGACGAGGTATCCTGCTCCAGCATGCCAATGCGCTCGTTCTGCTGGAACATCATCAAATTGGTTTGGTTGATGGTTGTGAAGAAGGCAGTCATCGTTGGGTCCGCCCTAGCTGGCGTAGGAACGAGCTGGAAAATAGCTGGGCTCGTTGCTCGAGGTGCGACGTGATGTGTTGCGTCCTCGTACGAAGGGGAGACTGTAACACCCCCTTCCTATACCCCCAAATAATTGAATAAATCATTTAGGCACTCAATATAAATTTCATCAGAGTTTATTTTAAACATGGTATAAAAGAGGTGCATCACATTATCATGAAATTAAATGCATACAACACCTGCTCAAGTAGATATGCAACAATGGGCAAGTCATAACAAAGAAATCTTGGTCCTAAAACCCACGTCTCAACATTTAGAATAAAAGCGGAAACATCTAAACATTGAATCAACTCATTCATATAAACATATATACATCATTCAGTTAATTCATGTTTACAAATCATCCATAAGCAGATACATACACAGATGTATCACAAAAGAATCAAAACACTTGTATCTCCAAAAAGAGCCAAAGGCTTCCTAACTACCCAGATGTTACATATCAGAGCCAACGACCAAAAACAATGAAGACTTGCTTCACAAAAAGGACCTCCAGCAACCTACTCTGCAATGCCTCATAGAGCATTATAGAACAGTAGAAGGGTGAGAAACAATATCATAACAGTCAATGCATAAAATTATATATTATACAAATTACACATACTTCACATTCTCACCACGATTCATTATATAAACCTCAATGCACATTTCATAACTGGGCATATTCGCCAATCATACTTCTACACATACACATTATTTCCACATAACATTTACAATATAACACCAAGCATATACAATATGCGTCAACCATGTTTATATTAATTCATAAACTCACAAAACATACATATACATACGTTCATATATACATATATATCTTCAAGCATACCAATCATTCCAATCATCCACAATTCACATAAACATTTACACTTATGTTCATTCACCATACATCATGCAAGATGTCAACATGCAACTCATAGAGACCGACTCACGACTCTATGCAGATGCAAATGCGGTACCGACTCATTTCAACAGGTTCAATTGAAGAACCAAATGGAATCATCGCTCGTTACCGAAGTAACTCCCCGTCGGGCCTACGATGTTCACCCATCGCTCACACCCCACATGGGCACATGATGTTTCAGGATTGCTCACACCCCACATGGGTACACAATCCGATTGCTCACACCCCACATGGGCACACAATCCGATTGCTCACACCCCACACGAGCACACAATCGTTCTGTAGATTCACTACAGAATTAAGAAATAACCATCGCTCACACCCCACATGGGCACACGATGTTTCACATGCGACATGACTCATGACACTCATGAAATGCACACATGTTTACAAACACACTCATGTATTCTTCACATTTATCACATATATTCATTTATGCATTCAAAATATATGTATCACAAAACATATATATTCATCATTCATTCACACCATTCAAACATGGCTCACATTCACAATCAATTCCTCATGTATTTCTATTCAAACTAAGCAAATGCACAAAATTGCCAACCGGCCAGACTTATGCTTCACAACCATAAACTAGGATTCACGCCATACGGCTACCTACAACATATCACAAATCAGCACACAAGCTATTAAACCAAAGAAGGGTCGATCGCCACTAAAACCCCAAGCCACAACAGCAGGGAAAGCCCATTCTGCTACGTTCGCTCTAGTCAACATGGGATGAGTATTTTCAGGTGGAGGAGCAACAAGCACACTGGTGCCAATTGAAGGAGATTGAGAGGACTCAGAAATAGGAATACATGAAGATAGTGTGAGTTTATTTGAGCAGAAAGTGGTGTTAAGCTCTTGAGTAGGAGAAGAAACTTTATGAGGACTTGACTTTTAAGGGGTGGAATTATTTTCAACAATAAAAGGAGTGGTATTAGAAGAGGAAACTTCTTTGTAATTATCCTCAGGATAGCTAGGGACCCCATGACTAGACTTATATGTTGTACTAGAAGGTAAATTGTTGTGTCTGACCTTACAAGCTTTATTTTCTTTAGGTGAGCCCACATTATGACCAATAGGACTCAACAACTGACTAATGAGGGGGATGGGTAGATTGTGTCTTGTAACATACTGGTTTAAGCTTTGGGTATTGTCAAACTGCTCTGTAGCAAAGACAGCAGACTCGTGATTGTGGATAGGTTTTATAGCAAAAACATCAAGTATGTGACTGTGGGCAGGATATATAGGAATAGTTTAGGAGCTATTAGATTCATGCATATCGTCAATATTTTATCCTTGGTTAGAAAGTAAACTAGTGGGGGTTATATTACTTATGAGAGGTTGGTATGTAGGATCAGAGGGATGATTCTCGCCAGATTTTGCTACTAAATTGGGAACCTGATAGGAAGTAAAAACAATGTTGTTATGGCTTGAGGAAATGATAACATGGCCAATAGACCTAGATGTAAAGCAAGACACACAACCTGTGTTTTGAGACTCTGTAGAGGTACTCTTGTGGTTGTGATGAAACAAGTGGGGAAAAGGAAAACTAGGTTCACTGAAGTAACATCCTTAGAAATGTACACTTTCCCATCTTTGTCCAGACACCTAAAACCTTTATGTTGAGGAGAGGGACAAAGATATACACATTCTTGACTTCTTACTTGAAGTTTATGTTTGTTATAAGGCCCAAAAAGAGGAAAACATGAACACCCAAGCACTTTCATTGTAGAGTGGTCTGGATTTTTACCATACAAGGCATGACAGGGTGAACTAAAATTTAGTAGGGTGGAAGATGGAAGTCTATTGATGATGTGTATAGAGGTAGAGAAACTATAGTCTCAATAGGTAACAGGTAAAGAAGCATGAGCTAGCAATGTAAGTCCCATTTCAACTATTTGTCTGTGCTTTCTCTCTACTATCCCATTTTGATGGGAAGTATGTGGTTAAGTTAGCATATGTGTGATCCCTAACATTGTCAAGTATTTGGTGAAAATTCTAAATCCTCCTCCAAAATCAGATCGAACAGACTTGATGGTAACACTAAATTGTGTTTGGACAAACACTGAAAAAAGTTTAAAAGCGTGTAAGGCTTCATATTTTTGCTTAAGCATGTAAAACCAGGTATATCTAGTGTGACCATCTACAAAAGCTATGTAATACCTGAATCTAGAACTAGAAGGATTTAGGGAAGGACCCCATAGTTAAGTGTATATCATATCAAAAGGTTTATGATAGACCGTTGTAGTTATAAGAGCATACAATTTATGTGCCTTGCCAATATTACAAGAGGTACAAAAATAATTCCTATTTTTATTAGTAGAAGGAATGTTGCACAATTTGAGTATAGAAGCAACATAATTAAAATTGGAATGGCCAAGCCTATGATTCCTTAATGTGCTAGTATTACAAGTATTTATGCTATGGGAATTAGAATGAGAAACAATATAACTTTGAATACCATTCAAAGTACTAAAGTTGTTGGTGTGGTTGTGAAACCTTTTGAGATTGTTAGGCAGCTGAGGAAAGAAATACAACCCACTAGCATCTAGGACTCCTTCAAAAATGACTTGTCTAAAAGCCTGTGATTTAATATAGTATTTATCAGGTAGGAACTCAAATATAACATTATTATCATTAGAAAAATTTGAAACAATTAATAAGTTTCTAGTTATGAAGGGAATATGTAGGATGTTAACAAGGGTTAACACACAAGAAAGATTGATTTTAGAGTGAAATTGTAAGGACCCTATAGATTATATGGTAAGTGTTTGTCCATTTCCTACATAGACTTTATTGGTTCCTACATAAGGCTTTGTGTTTTGCAAAAGAAAGGCATAAGGTGTTAAGTGATGGGATGCACGTGAATCTGCGAACCAAGCCTGGGATTCTAGCTCAGATGGTAAGTGGTAATCTTGAGTGTATGTTAAGGGTCTGCTTTTGGTAGTCATCATTGCAATAGTTTGGGAGTTTTGTGAGGCTTCAGAACTTGCTTCTTGCTTGCGAGAGTTGTTGTTGGTTGATCCATTTGAGGCATTGCTGGAGGTAGATGGCATGAAGTTTTCATCAAACCTATGCTAGCAGGTTGTAACTTCATGTCTACATTTTCCACATAGTTGATAGGTTGGGAGATTTCCAGGGTACCTGCCTCTACCTCTACTTCGACCTCGATTGGACCTTCCTCTACCATAACATATAGATTAAGCTCTTCTGGAGCTGTTATCTTCTTGATTCGTATGTGCCACATTTGCTGCAAAAATAGTAGCTGCTAATTCCTCATGAAACTTATCCAGTTATGCTTTTTGCACATATAGTAGGGCTTCAACATCACATAGAGTAGGAGGTGAAGAACACTCATACATTTGCATAACAAATGAATTGTATTCCTCAAGAAGTCCTTGCAGTATTGAATCAACTTGATCCTGTTCAGAAATAGAGTCACCAACAACCAAGAGAGAGTTAGTTATATAGCTTTGATTCTCAAAACATACTTTGTGATGGATTTGGTTCCCTTCTTGGTGGATTTGAGTTCAACTCTCAACTGTCTAACCCTAGCTTTCATTTGGGCATTGAAAAAATGGTGAATCTTGTCCCAAACTTCAAAAGTATGTTTACACACAAGAACTCTTGGTAACACTGATTTAGAAATTGTTAATAACAATCAGATAACTAGTGTTTGATCTTGTACTATACAAGCTTCATAATCCTCAGAGATCATACATGTGACACAATCTTGATCAGACTTGAACTTATGTGGTATCTGCGGATTCACCACAAACTTGTGCATTTTCTGAGATAGAATCACACCTTCAACTTTTTGATTCCAAAGAAGATAATTGTTTTCATGCAGCTTACTTGAGAGCTTCAGTCTGAGAGAGTTCATGAATTTGGGCACAATAAAGCTAGTGAAGGTTTCTTGAGATTGCGCGGGATTTCTGACAAACAATTCTTAATTTTATTCAAACGCCATTGTTGAGCTGAAATCAAGATCTTGATTAACACGAACCATGGTTGGAAGTTGAGTGAAAACATATTGAAGTTGAGTAAGCAGGGAGGTGCGGAAGATCAATCATGTGAATGATACCATGTTAGAGTTGCATATCCTTCATCCTACACTTTGTGAGGATTGCAGCAACTGAAGATAAATCTTCACTTAGTGAAGATGAAACATAATGAAAGAGAAGAAGATAAAGTGAAGTAATGATATTATTGATGATAAGCCAATTGTACAAGATGGTGCTTATATAAGCATAATGACTAGGCAATGAGAAGCTTAGTTGGCAGTTACAAAGCTAACAGAATTAGGTACAAAGGAGAGATTAACACACTAAGTTAATCACCACCCCACTGCATTTTTTATCACCAACATAGGTAGAATGTTATATTGTAATTTTCTTTTTCTTTGGACTTAGGTTCTCTTAAATAAATAAATAATAATAAAGACGTGCGAAAAAGATGGTAATGAAAAATCAAACTTTCTAAAATATTTGGTAAAGAGTAAAAAATAAAATTTAAAATATTTATCGAGATCAATAACTTATTTAATTTTTAATTAAATCTATGGCATATAGTAAGGTATATTTTATTTATATAAACCACTCGTAGATTAAATAAAAATAAAGGACGTTGCAAAAACTGAGGGGGCAAAAAAATATGACTAAGTCAAACCACAACAAAAAATAGAAGCATCCTAAACAAGTTACAGCTACAATGATTTAAAGGAAATAAGTAAAAACACACACAACAAAGACATTATCCAATGAACCTACGTACATGAACGAAACCAACTAGTAAAAAAAATGTCGTGTGAGTCTTCACAATATTAAGTAATAGCGAATTAATTGTCCGTCAACACGAAGAGACTCACATACCAACAACTCCCAACGATTAAACACATCAAGCATAAAATCTCTTTCGAGCCAAACAAATCTAGATCGCAGCGAAAAAGAACCACATGTTCATCAGATAAGATCGAAACTGTCTGCAAAAGCAACCACCGAAAGTCCGAAGAACCATCTCAATCTGTCTCACAGGTTGTTTTGAGTCGGAGGATGAAGATAACAATGAATCTAAAAACACAGGTAATAAATCTAAAAGATTCAAAAACTGAAAAAGCATATTTAATGCGAACCAAATTTGAATGAGTATCAACGCCAGAAAAGTCCAATATTTAAGTTATTTTAAGTTTGACTCTAATTCTTTTAAAAAGTTTTGTATGGATGTATAATTATGTAATATGTGATATTTTTAATGGTTTTTTATTTGTAATTTTATAAAAAAAAAATATTAAATATGGAAATTATGATAGTTTTGATTTGGTGTAACTTGTGAATTAATTTTTTTTGGAAACAATCAAAAATGATATTAATAACTAAAAATAGGACTAAACATCCGGCGATCCAATCGATTCAGCCTGAAAACAACAAAAAACAAAAGAAATCAAAGCCGTCAACCTAAGATAATACATCATTAGTCTAGCTACATGGTCTCTCAACTTAGGGTTGACCCAAGTCATGTAGATTAAACTATCTATAATATATTGTCCTACTTTAGGATTATTTACATTGTCCCCATAGCAAAATTCATTTTGATACTTCCAACATTCATACAATGTTTCAGTAAAAGAAGTTTTGAGCAGTTTAGCTCGTACTCTTTTTCCGTTGCTTTTATTGATCATCCATTAAAGCTCTCTAGTCCAGTCTTCATGCGACCGGTCAATGTGCAGCCAATTGGGCACCTCCTTCCATTTTTTTTCCAAAGAAATGCATTCAAATAAGATATACGATAAAGTTTCAACATGAGAGCAAAAACATCAATTAAACGAACTTGTGCAGTCTCTCTCTGCTTGTGAGCTTTTCATGGCAAGCATTACACAAGACAAATTGAGCTCACGGTCTAGCCATATTACCACATAGCAACTTTCTCCACATGACCTTTTGATGACATTCCTTAATAGCATGGCACATTTTTTTCGTGGGAAAATTCTTACTGATGTTAGCCTCCTACCATTCATGCGTATGTTGAGCCTTGGCTCTTTGCTTAAGAATAGCTTTGAGGATCCACAAGCATGTCATTTTTATCGACATTGTCATGAGATTGTCGTTTATGATGTAGTAGCAGTGAATTTACCTGATCCACAAACTATCCCCTTACTACTAAGGTTCCAATATAACTTTATCATGTTTGCATTACTCGACTCCTGCACCGCCTTACTTTTTCGATGCGCGCACAAATATTTATTCATTTTTAAAGATGGAAATGTATCTAATTGTAATATTTAATATTGAATTGAAACAACTATATTCTTAAAAAACATTGACTTGAAATACAATTATTTTAGGAATTTTAAACACATAATTGCAAAGGTATACATACATCTATATAACTACATGCATTTATGTTTTTTTTTTAATGTTAATTAGTAAAATCATTTATAAAAAATTTGAATTAAAGATTTATTTTTTAAAAATTGTGAAATTAATAAAAAGTTTATCGTCGTTATTGAGACAAATCTTAATCGGTACGTTGGGCATACACGATTAAACTATAATTATTGTAAAAATTTTCATCTAAAGTATTTACTTAGACATTAAGTTTAGCTCGTGCTCCTTTTCCGTTACTTTCCTTGATCACCCATTGAAAGCTCTAGTCTAATCTTCAGGCGACCGGTTAATGGGCAGTCAATTGAGCACCTCCTTCCAATTTTTTTTCCAAGTAGATGCATTCAAAAAAGATATGCGGTAAGATTTTAATATGAGAACAAAAACATCTCTTGTCGTTATCAATTAAACGAGCTCGTATAGTCTCTCTCTAGTTGCGAGCTTTTCATGGCAAGCATCCATAAGACAAATTGAGCTTGCGGTCTCGCCACGTTACCTTAAAGCAACTTTCTCTCCATGACCTCTTGATGACATTCCTTAATAGCATGAGACATTTTCTTCGTGGAAAAATTCTTACTGATGTTAGCCTTATGCAATTTCAGCGTTTGTTGAGCCTTGGTTCTTTGCTTGAGAATAACTTTAAATCCATAAGCACGTTGTTTTTATTGACATTGTCATGAGATTGTCGTTTTTGACATAGTAGCATTGAATTCATCAGATCCATGAACTATCCGCTTTACCAATAAATTTTCAATACAACTTTATCATGTTTGCATTATTTCACGTGCCGACAAAGAAATCAAATTAAAGTCGCTTTACTTTATCGATGCGCACACAAATATTTATTCATTTTTAAAGATGGAAATGTATCTAATTGTAATATTTAATATTGAATTAAAACAACTATTGTCTTAAAAAAATATTGACTTAAAAATACATTTATTTTAGAAATTTGTAACTGCAAGTGCAAAGGTATACATATATCTATATAGTTATATGCATTTTTTTAATGTTAATTAGTAAAATTATTTATAAAAAATTTGAATGAAAAATTTATTTTTTTACAAATTGTGATATTAATAAAAAGTTCATCATTGTTATTGAGATAAATCATAATCGGTACATTGAGGATACACGATTAAATTATAATTATTGTAATTTTTTTCATCTAAAAAATGTACTTAGACATTAAGTTTAATCATTAAAATAATTTTTTTATTTAAAAGTACCCTTTTTTTTTTCAATCATTTAAAAATATGACTCATATATTGAGAAGTTGTATTAAGAACAATTTCTTGAACGTTGAATAGTTATATCTTTTGAATGTAATATTAAACGTTTTTAAAGATGGTCAAATATAAATATTATTTTTTATTTAGTAATAGTGTAAATATAGACTCTTATTATCTTTTCCACCATTTTACACACAAAAAATAGATAAAACTCATATCCATATCACACTTTCTCCATAAACTAGTCATTGACCAATAATATTTTTATTTTACCACACAAATCAAACTATAATCTTTTATAAAAATATTCAACATAAAAAAGTAAAAATATATTAAAAAATGGAATAGTATATTCATCTATAGAATAAAATATCCCAAAAATTTCAGGCATTAAATAAAAATGACCCAAATTTATTTCATTTCTTTAACAAAAATATTATGTTGACTAAACTAATAGATAAGATTAAAATTATTATTATTATTATTTTTATTATTATTATTATTATTATTATTTGTTAAAAAATAAGTAATCATTTCATATAACATTTTAGTCATGAGAAAAACTTTATAAAAAAACTAATTCAATACATAATAATTCCAAATAAGAATATACAATAATTTTTTTAAAACATTAAAACATCAAAAGTAAAAAAAATGACACATGTGATTGGTTCTTCTCCCCCAAAAACTGAATACTATGTCTCTACATAAAATATATAAAAATATAAACATAAACATAAACTCACTTATTATATAATGCACATAGATAGAGAAATGTTTTCATTTTCGTCTCAAAGGACCCTACTAATACATTTCTTACCGAACCAAATAAAGGTCCCAAAGAGTGCTCTTTCATTCTCTCTCTCTCTCCCTCTCCCTCTCTCTCTCATCAGTCAACATAACCATGGATTCCAACAACAACCTCAAATCTCCAAGAAACGGTTCTTCTCTTCCTTCACCACGCTATAGCCAGAGTTCTAGTAGCAGCACTAACAGTAACATCATCAACAATGAACCAGTTTTGAACCTACCAAAACCCGTAACCAGATCCGAACCGGGTAACCCATACCCGACAACATTTGTTCAAGCTGACCCATCTTCATTCAAACAGGTTGTTCAAATGTTAACCGGATCCGCTGAAACAGCAAAACAAACCTCTTCGAACTCCACCACCACCACCACCACCACCAACAGCAACAACAACAACAGCAGAAACCATATTCCACCTATCAAAACCATACCCAAAAAACCGAACCAATCTGGTTTCAAACTCTATGAACGAAGAAACTCGCTCAAGAATCTTAAACTCAACCCTCTGCTACCTGTTTTCTCTCCAAATAACTCAAACCCTTCTGGTTTCTCTCCTCGTAACGCTGATGTTCTGTCACCAAGCATCCTCGATTTTCCCGCACTTGCTCTCAGTCCTGTTACTCCTCTTATACCCGACCCGTTTAACAGAAACGCCGTCCCCGGTGGTGGAGGAAGCGGTTACCGATGCGAGAATGTGAGTCCGAGTCCGAGTCCGGTTTTGAACACTGAAGCTGAAGAAAAAGCTATCAAAGAGAAAGGGTTTTTCTTACACCCTTCACCTGGAAACACTCCAAGAGACTCTGAACTTCGTTTGCTTCCTCTGTTTCCCACTACTTCTCCAAGAGCTTCGGATCCTTCTTCTTCTACTTCCAGTACTTGAATTTAATTTAATTTTTAATATTAATTCGTGATGGTTTAGATTTTGTTTTAGATTTTAATAATCTATATTAGCATTCATGAGGTTGAGAGAGATAATTTTGTTGTAATGGATTATTCACAGAATCGAAAATCTTGCTTCAATTGTATCTAGAGTTATGCTTCTTTCCCTTTTCAATTTTTTTTGTTTTCTGGTTTTTCTTTGTTCGTTCGATGAAACGTTAATTAAGAGATAAAAAATAAAATTTGACTCTCTTTATTTTTTTGACTAAAAATATTTGACTATCTTTAATCTTTCTCGAAATAGCGCATTATTAAATGTTGAGATTGAGGGAAGACCGAGTTCAATTTGAATTGTGAGTTTTAATTAATTAACTAACGCTCTTTTTAATTGAATTAAATTCATCCGTTTTTGTTTCTCGAATACTCTAATGGTCAAATTTCACTAACTTTGAAGAAGAAAAAGTTTCTAACGATGATTATATATTGATAGTTTCTAGTTATGATTTTTGGTTACCACTCACTCGATGTCTATTGTTTTTTAAACTTATTCATTTTGATAAATGAAATTTATATAATTAAGCTTAAATGTAGTTTTATTCGTTTAATTTGATTTTTATAATATTTTAGTCCTCTTTTAAAAAATTTGTTTTTTTTAGTTTATTTTTATTTTTATATTTCTTAACTTTTTGATGGACCCTCTCCAATTTTGTGGCTAGGGATGTATAGTGATTAGAGAAAAGAGAGAGAATAGATTTTGGGAGAAGAAATTCAACATTCAATAACTTTGTTTCATACATTACATTAATATAATTTGAAACATTAATATTGAATACATAAATAATTAACTACTTAATATTAATATTATATTTTTATATGTTAATATAATAATTAATTCCTCTAAATAATTAATTTAAAATATTAATTATTATACGCAGTGTAAAATGTTTTACACTGTCAATTCATAATCATATAAATTGTTAAAATAAAAGTTAAATTTCTTTTATTATCTAACGTCTATTATTAATTTATAGTGTAACAATCTTTTATATTGTGGTTGTATTTCAATTAAATTTTTAATTTAAAATAATTAAATAAAATATTAATTAAAATACATCCGTCTAATACTATTTTACATTGTCATCTAATTAAAATAAAGTTATTTTGATATATAATTAAAATTAAAAATTAAAAGAATTATAATTAAACTATTTTAATAATTATTTCTTCCATATTTTTCTCTTCAAAATGATTCATTTTAATTAGAAGATAGTGTAAAATAATTTTTCACTTAAATATATTCTAATTAATCTCATTAAATAATTGTAATTTTTAAAATTAAATAATTTATATTATAATTAAGTAATATTATAAAATTAACTTTTACTTCTAAATATATAATATAACAAAGTTGTATGACATGGTGCCAGGTCAAGTCCACATCACACATTCAAGTACCTAAGTAATTTTTTTAAAGACTAAAAAATTATAAAAATTAAAATAGAAAGATTAAAATTATATTTAAATCATATAATTAATCACTATATTTAAAATTAAAAGAGAACGTTACTTTGAAATGAAAAAGAGTTTTCATATCCTCTCTATTCATTAAAATTGTTTTATTTACACAATTTTTCAATGTCAAGATATTTGTTCCATTAAGATAATAATGCAATTAATTATTTTGAGTTTAATAAATATGCACTAATTAATAAAAATTAAGAATATATTATGTCATCAAAAATAAATTTAAAATGTAAATTTGTTTGGATGATATACAGGATGATTTGTTATCATTTAATCTCTTTTCTTTTCTTTTCTCACTATCATATCTTTATCAATTAATTTTCATCATATTCAACAATTTTATTAATTATAATTAATAAAAATATTATAATTAAAAAAATTAAAAACTGTTGATTCATAAATATAAACAACATGTTTAAATTAATACATAAATATAAATAAATGATGGATTGAACTCTAGATTAATAAATTTGCTTCTATTTAATTTGAATAACACATAAATTTAATTTACCTCAAAAATTTATTATGATAAAAAATATTATTATAAATATTAAACTTTAATTACTAAGACCAACACAACTAATCAATTTTTAAAAATTGTGCATGGCTTATAACATTTTTTATATATGGAATGAGTATCTCAAATTATACTATTCATATATTTTATAATATTAATAAATAATTTATTCAAAAAATATATAATTAAAAAAAACTTATATTTACGAACAAACACCATTTTTGAAATAATATTATAATTTAAAACAAATCCGGTACTTAACAATTATACTAGGCACTTTCAGACTAAAATGAGTGAAATTGTTTTATGAATATTGGGCAGGGGGAGTATACAAGAGCAAATTGAATAAAAGATAAAATATAAATAGTTTGTTTTTAATATAGTAATTGTGCAGGGTCGTTGCGAATATTCAGACAATTTACTTCGATTTTCTACTTTGTCAAACCCGATCATTAAAAGCATGTTTGAATTTAGTTGTTTCAACTAGACATCATTAATAATTATTAATAGCAAAAAGAATAATGAAAGCGGTAGAAACTTGTATGTGAGAGTGAGGGAAATAAAAGTGGATTGGATGAGTTATTGTCAATGGGAAAGGAAAAGAAGACTTGGGGTCGATAGCTGGCAAACAAATAGTAGAGGAATGGGGAAAGGAATCTTGACCCTTTTTGTTGTCTTTCCTAATGAAGGGAAGGTGTCCACATGAGATGCAGTGAGTTCACGCATTGGGTAGAAAACATCCACTATTTTTCATATTTATCAATATCATGCCTCTTTTCCCAAAGCATCAAAATATATTTTATATTCATGCTAAGGAGTTCCACACTTTGATTTACTTTGATTCTCTACATAGCAATTGTGAGAAAAATATATAAAAACAATTTAATTAGCCTATTATATTGTGGGACTAATAGCAACACAAAAGTTTGACATATGTGCCTTAGTATAAAATTGATTATAAATAATTAAAATAGGTATATAAATAAGATAATTATATTCTATATTTTTTTGTATCAAAATATAGTTTTTTTTATATTTATTTTATGTAAATTAAAACATAAATTTGAAATAAAATAATATAAATATATATTATTGAAAATTAAAAACATAGTTAAAATCACAAAAAATTTAACAATAATGTTTTTCAAAAATGATTTTATAAATATTTATTCAAAATAATTGTAACTTTAAGTTTTTTTTTAGTTATGATATTTAAAAGAAGTTATTGTAAAAGGATGGAATATCTAAAATAATATATTAAGATAAATTATTTAAACTAACTTTTTATTTAAATTTTTTTAAAATAAAAATGTGTAACACTTTAAAGTTCATATATATATATATATATATATATATATATATATATATATATATATATATATATATATATATATATATATATATATATATATATATATATATATAATAACTTTTTATTTAAATTTTTTTAAAATAAAAATGTGTAACACGTACTTACGATGATAATTTTTTTAATGTTCAATATCATAAAAAGTTATACGATCTATTTTTTTATTGCATAATTAAAATACTTAGTTTTGAACTTTATATAATTTTTATAGAATGTTTTTCCTTTTGCATACATTATATACTATTCCCTAGCGTGAGTTTTATGATCAATACCCATAAACTTTGTAATAATGTGAAATTTGTGATTGAATATATGTTTTTTGATGTATGAATTTTGTTTTATGAGACATGAATTTTTTATGATAAATTTTTGAAAACTTTTGATGTGTTGATTCATATTTTAGTGGACCTCATGTGGAGTATGAGGTATAGTCAAGTTTGTGGGTGCAAATGATTTGAATGTGAGACAAATTATATAAGAAAAAGATGTTGAATTGTATTTTCTGTTTTCTTAATTTGCGTCTGATTAGAGTTCAGAGTCTAAATTGGTATTCATATTTTGGTTATTACTTAGCAGCGGAATATTAACAGAAGCAAATAAACAATAGTAAAAGACACAAAGATTAATATCGGTTCTTCCCAAATGAGAGTTGTCCAATCCCCTTACTTCACAAGATATTTTCACTATAATCAAAACACGATTTCAATCGCTTATGCATTCTGCATAGGACTTTTACAATACTCAAACTCTAAGTCCGAGACTTCTTGCTTAAACCCCTAAGGCTCAAGACTTCCTTGCTTAGACCCTCAACCTAAGACTTTCCTGATCAGGTCCCTCAGACCCGAGACTTCCTGCTCAAGCCCCTCTGGTCCAAGACTTCCCTCACCAAGTGTAGAAACAATTATGTTTCTTCTTCTGATGCTGAGACCTTCAGCTTCAGAGTCTACGTCTGGCATCACTTAGAGAGTGTTTTTCAGATCCTGCACCACTAAAAGCTAGCAATTCAGCTTTTCTCAAGTGTGCCCTTGTATATCAAATTCGGAATATATATATATATATATATATATATATATATATATATATATATATATATATATATATATATATATATATATATATATATATATATATATATATACACACACACACACACACACACACACACACAAGTATTAGAACCTGCATACATGAAACACACATCAAATATAACTATTATTCTTTTAATACTTTGTTATCATCAAAGTCCAAAGAATATATGTCATAAACAAATCTTGTTCTAACAATTTACCCCTTTCTGATAATGACAAACATAAGTATTTAAAGGACAATGTTGGACAGTTATAATTTTCTTTGCAACATGAGAGTATGAGATTTGTAAGCTCCCCTTGAGTCTAATAGTCTAAAGTTGAGTTCTGTAAACCCGCCTTAAGTACTTCTTTCAAGAAAAATTATTTAATTTTCTTAGTAACATTAGAGTCTGAGGTTTGTAAGCTCCCCCTGAGTCAAATAGTCCAAAGTTGAGATTTATAAGCTCCCCTTTAGATCTATATTTAAGAAAACTAAACATAATATTTTAACTTCCTTTAGCAACATAAGAATACGAGGTTTGTAAGCTCCTTCTGAATCTGATAGTCTAAGATTGAGGTTTGTAAGCTCCTCCTTAGTTCTATGTACAAGAAAGTTAAAATGTGTCGCCCGAGAAAAATAACAAATATGTACAAAAATTATATAACCATTACATACAAAAATTATAAATAACTATTATGTACAAACTGAATGGGTTTAGTTTCTAATTAAATACTTACTACCTTTTTTTTTCCTTTTTGTCACATCAAAAAGAATAAAAAAGAGAAAAAAGAAAAGAATTGCAGTCATAAATGCATAACAGACCATCATTACAAGGTGAGTTTTCAAGGAAGGGAAAACGATCAAGTAACAGGGGTCATTAAGGATTGTACAATGCATGTTATATATTTATTGGTCGCAATAGTTTCAAGAATCAAGCAAAGGATTTTATTCATTCGTCTAGGTTACCCACAAGCCATTACAAAAGCAACCAAATTCGAGTTCATTTTCATCAATATCTACTAATACGTTATTGAGTCATCAGCTGAGAGCAACAAAATATTTGTTGTGACAGAAGTCACAGAGAACTCTTCGAGTCTGAATATCCTGAACCTTCAGAAGCCAACAGCTTCAGAAGCTTCTGCTACTGGGCCTATGTCCTCTACCCTGAACACTTCAGACGAGGCCTCGTCAATAGAACCTCAAGACCTATAGAATCATGTCCATCAATAGTTATTTTGAAGTCAAAGAAGAAGTCCATGAAGAAATCAAGGAGGAAGAGGCTTAACAAGATGTTTTACCGTCATATTATCCCAGAAGCAGAAGAGGAGGACATAGATGAAGATGATTCAAATATCGATTATGGAAACAACTTCTCCTACAAGGTAATGGATGACTTAGATAGATATTTAATCTTAATAGGTAAGAATACTATACATCATTTCCAAGACTCAATATTTAAAATTTATTTGACTTAATCAATAATAAAATAGTGAATACTCAAGGTAATGAATGTAAAGACTCTATAAAAACCCCTTTGCAGGCTCACTTTCATAATCACTTAATCTTATGAACACCAAAATGTATAGGAAAAATCAAATTTGTGTTCTAAAGAAAGATTTCATAAAGATAGTCATGCTTAATGCAACAACTCAAGCAAACAAGAGTGATGCAGCAACTGAAGAATTTACAAGCAAGCAAATGGCTTCAGAAGCACACACTTCTTCCGCAAACTTTGTTGAGACACACAAAAGAAGAAGAAGAACCTCTAGGTCAAAACACAGAAACTAATTGAGAAAGGAAGCTGTAGAGTTTGTAAAGGAAGAATGACAAGATTATTTAGACAATCTAGATATGTCAGATGATCATAATGAATACCTTAGGGCAAATCCGAATGCCTAGAAAGTCTTAACAATTTGTAATAACTTCAAGTTAATGAGAATATTGAATATTTAGAGTTTTTAATCCTATTTGTTTTATCCTCTTGAACAAAAATATAAATGAATATTTATAACAGTTAAGATGCACAAAATCATGAACAAACTTGGACTAACAATAAGATTGCTTAATACAAAAAGTCTTAACAATTACAAGACATAAAATTGCAGAAGTCTAACATCAGAAACTCTCATAGATAACTTCAAACTTGTCTCTCCAGATTTTAGAAGAATCAACCTTTAAACATATGATAACTCCCTGTTGGACCAGTAGTTCTGAACGAACTCGTCCACGAGGAATGAAGAAAGTATTTCCCTTAAGAAAGGAAGAAAGAGTCACCTTCAAATAGTCAAACATAACTTGAGGAAGATCAATCTACAAGTCTGAATTAAGAAGTAGTAGCAAAACTTTTTCAATAAGGTGCACACAGTCTAGATCCTCATCCTTAGAAAGCAGGTTTTAGTTCAGAATCTGATTCCAAACAATTGCACCAGGACAAAGATTTGACACTAGAGATGTGTTAGATGGATATACAAAGATACGCCAAGTAGGAAGATAGTGTTCCCAAACCAGAGTTTCTGAGATTTCTCTAATCTCCTCACAATTAATCACATTAGCAATTGATTTATAGGTTAATATTATAGAAACACCAGTCACTTTATAAAGAATAACACACTTAGAATTCAGCTCAACAATGGAAGCATTAATAAAAAACTCTTTGACAAGACTTGGATAAGTGAAACCACGAGCATCTCAAAGTATCCATTACAATTTGTTCAGACACAATATACTAGAAGTTAAAACCTTCCTTAGGAAACTCATCAAAATCTACAAACTTTTCATTGATGACAACTTGTTGATTCAAAGGAGAATTGACTGGAGAATTCATCTTAGGTTTTGTTTGATTAGCACACAACCAAAGAAAATAAAAAGAAAATAAAAGAACCGAATAAGACTCTAAATATATAAGAATCTTGTCAGAAAAGGGACACAAAATGATGTTTCACAAGACAGGGGATAAAAATAATAATAGTATATAAAAAGAAAAACATCATTACCCAAAGATTCTTATCCAGCATATTTCCTGAGTCCACTTGATGATTTTCGCCTTTATGAATATTTAAGTAATATAAAAGTTTGTGTAAAAACCTCTACTTAAACTGCTTTATCAGAAGTAAAAAATCCTTTTCTGAATCTCAGAGTCTGATAATTTTCAGAAGCTATCATCCATCAGAGTCTAGTAGATCTAGACTTAGAGGGAGACATCTTCTATTAGTCACCCGTCTTCAAGATTCTATTCAGAACCAAACATTTTCTCTTGAAACAAGAGTCATGATTTATTAAAGAATATTGAATTAATTTCT